>PVIJ01000238.1:0-270676 GCA_004024925.1 Scalopus aquaticus | reverse complement strand
TGAAATTTAACCCGTTGAGCCACCAGGGAGGCCCAGTTCTTGCTTTGTTAACACAGCTCTAGATTTTAAACAAAACATCACAGCTAGCTGGTTTTAATCCACATCACAGAATCCAATTCAAGAGCCAGTATTCACATAATTTTAGGATGGAGCCCCCAGGCATCGTAAGTAGATCACTGAGCTCCGAGGCCATGGATGGGAGGTACCCAGGGAGGGCCAACTTGAGTGAAATGTGGCCTGGAGATAAGACACACAAGCATGAGGCAGCAAGGCTTTCCCGACCCGCTGGCCAGGACCTGGGCTTGCTGAGTCCTGACAGTGAACCGAGACCCTTCTGGTCTCCTGGGGGCAAGGGGGGATGGAGGGCGGTTGCACTCAGCTCTGGCTCTTGCCTGAGGAGAGAATGAGCAGGACGCTGAGTCATAGGTCAGTTCTAACAAACTTCCTGAACATGTTGAAGCAAAGGAGATAAATGTTCATCCCAGAAATGCTGGAAAACCACCACAGACGATGTGAGGACTGAGGCTGAGGAGCTGAGCTCAGAGGTTTTAGCTTTCGTGTCTGATCCTACCCAACAACCCCGTTCCCTCATTTGTGTGTCTTTGGAAAAGCACGAAAGGCTCATTTGCTTTTATGTTGACCAAGATTTCTCATGGCATAAGGGGTTTTCCACGGGACTCAGGGGATTTTAGACAGGACCCCATCAAAGTTCTCTTAGCAATGAATTAAGCCACTTAGAACATCATATGCCATCAATACATGATTAAGTGGAAACTTGGTAGTCTCCCAGTCAATGAATAAAGATCAGCTAATTGAAAAAAGAAAACAATCAGTTAATTATTGAATTAGTATTTGCTTCATCTATCAATTATCAATGCTAATTTTTTGAGGGGGGGTTATTATCTGATCTTGGATAAGATTCTCTTACCTAATGATAAAACTGTACGTGAATTTTCACAGGTATTTTTGCATTCTGGGGTGAGCATAACTTGACACAGACCCCGCAAAAGGTTAAGACACAAACCCTACAATCAACATATAAATTCTCACTCCAACGTGGGAGGGATCAGAGAGAATAATCTCAAGGAACAATTTCATTAGTTTTCTTCCTAGCCTGGTCTTAATAGTAGAATGTAATTTGGCTAATGGAGTTTGTGTTTTTCATTAAATTATATGGGCATTAAAAAGATCTCCAAAACAATAGAAATATTCTAGGGAGTTAATTACTCTCGGAATTACACAGACATCCTCACTCTTAAGCAAAACCCCATAGAATCTGTCTGGTATAAAAGAGAAAAATGAAGGTAAAGATTGTTTTTATTTTTTTCATGAGAAGAGCTGAGACTTGGGCCTTTGAAATCCTCCTGGAACATTATGTTTGCAAGGGTCTTAGGAGAACATCTTATTTTACATTTTCATTTTAGAGACATGTCTGACACACAGACACACTGAAGTAATTAGATTTCATTTTTACCTAGAAGGAGCCATATGATCCAGGTAGAAAGAAAACATGGACGAAGACATTGGTGACACTTGGTCATTTCTTCCTTCCTTGACTCACTCCTTCCTTGACAGAGGTATGTTTGGAGATCCCACTCAGTGCTAAGAACTGCACCGGTCAGAACTTCTCCTGAGTGTGAATGAGAACCCCATCGTGCTGATGTAGCCAGGCCCGTCTAACACCAGGACTGATGGGGACCCAGCAGGAATCCAGCCTGTTCACCACATAAACTTCAGATGCGCTGTCCACCATTGTTAGGTTGAATCAGGCAATGACCAATTCTTTCCTGGCCCTATATAATTTTAGGAAGTTGGCTTGATCCACAACAGAGTTTACCCAACTCTGCCTTGCAGAAACTTCATGAGTCAAGAATAGATGTTTAATAGATGTTCCCCAAACACAAATATCCTACAGCCAAATCAGTGTGAAATGGTTGCACGCAGTGGAGATTTCCAACACACACACCAGCTAATCAAAGCCTCTGAGATGTCCGGAGGAAAAAGATGTCTGCTTGACTCACTTAATCAAGATTTTGTAAGGGAAGCACACACACACACACACACACACACACACACACACACACCTTTTAATTTTTTTCCTGTTTTTCTTCCAGAGAACACAGGCATGATACACAGCTGACTCCATCAGCAACCAGTGAATTTATCGAGAAACAAATAACCACAGCAATTCAGGAATTTCTAAACAGAGATTCCAAGGATATCCACTGATATTCCATGGTGTCTGCCTTCAGAGCTTAGTAAGTTACAGCTTGACTGTGGAACATTATGAATCTTACTTCCTGGTTACCGGATAGTTGAGTTTTGTCTGGCTAATACTTAGTGCTTCAGGATTTCTCTGGCAAGGGAGGGGGGCAAAATGTAAGACAATTCAATTCAAGGTGAGTAGAGGGAACAGCCATAGTCACGCCCAGGAGGACAGCTGGCCTTTATTGGGTGCTTCCTACCTTGCCGGGTGCCTGTCTAAGTACATGAATTAAGTCACTTCAATCTTAGTCTGATGAGTTAGTTGAATATTATTATTATCTCTGCTTCAGGGATGAGGAAACTGAGTCACAGAGAGATGAAGCCACTTGCTTGGGACCCCCAGAGAGTAAGCAGCCCAGCAACAGTTGTAACCAGTCTGGCTCCAAGCATATGTTCTTAATCCCCCTCTGTCCTGCCTCACTTGAATAATAGTCCCTAATCATTTTGAGGGCATCAGGCAGTGTGTTAAGCACCTTATAAGCACTGTTTCGTGTCTATGCCTGATAGGATCAGGCCCTTGTTGTCTCTGTTTTATAAATAATGACATCGAGGTTTGGAGAGATTTAGCCACATGGCCAAATTTGTGCAGCTAAGTAAGTGGTGGAACCAGATCAAACTCAAGTCTAGAAGACTCTGAAGTCCACATTATTCAATAAATTGTGAATATAAAATAAAATGGTATGCACTTTTGGAAATGTCAGTTCTGAGTCCTTGTATGAGACTTGCAGATAAGGTTCATTATCAAGGTTGGCTCACAATGGGACTCTCCAGTGCTAAGGGCTAGTGCTAAGATAAGAGCAGCCTCTGGCTTGGCTGTGTTCAAGCAGAGGCTGAACACACCTCTGCCAGGATGGTGGCATTGGGGTCCCTATCCCAGGAGGGAGGATCACTGGAATTTCCAGGTTGTGGGTCTTAGGATCTTCGCTTGCGAGACCATCCTTTGGCAGGATAAGGATGAGAACGTGGCCGGTCTTCTGAGGGTGGGAATATGCTAAGATGTGAACCAAATTTTTGGATGCATGGGCACTATTTTGAGATCTCAAATGGTTACCTTATCTATTTACTAACTCATTCCTGTAGTAACTAATATTTATGGAGCACCTATTCAATAAATGAGTGTGTCAAGCCTTATGGAAGGCAGTGGTAGAATCTTGTAGCATTTATAATCTAGTGATGGACCCTGAATTTTAAAGTACAAATGATAAACCACAAAACAAATCGATAAACCATTGGAAAATGAGACTACAAAGAAGAAAACCAGAATCCAGAATAGAGAATAGCACGGTGTGGAGGGCAAACTTCCCCAGACAGGGGGGTGGCTGGGGAAAGACTCTTCAAGGAGATCTGCAGGAAAAGCATCCCTATGAGAGGGAAGAACTTTTTCAAGGACAGGGTTCAGGAAAAGCTTGCTCCAGTCGCTGAACAAAACCCAGTGAGGCTGGAATGAGAGTATTAGGCATTCTTGTGTAAGATGGTGAAGAGGTAGTTTGTACACCAGACAGACTTTGCCAATTTGCAATGGAAAAATGGTTAAGGGTTTTGGAGGATGGTGGTAATGTTATCTGATCTAGGTTTCTTGAATATACCCATAACTGCAGGGAAGCCCACGGCTTAGAAGGGGGCAAGAGTAGAAACAAGTAGATCAGGAAGGACATAACAGCCCCCCAAATGGGACATAGAAGGGTGGTTTAGGGCTCAGTAGCATGACGGAGTGGTGGGGGTAGGGGAAATGTGACAGATTTGGTGGTATGTTGGAGGTAAGACCGGACTTGTCGATGGGTAGGAGGGGGCTGGGGTAGAGTGTAGGGGAGGAAAAAGCCAGAGGTGAAGGGAAACTCTCAAGTTTCTGATAGGACAGTTGGCAAAGTTGGCACAAAACCCTCTGGCAAATAGAATATCCTGTAATTGTCCGCCTTTTTCATCTGTTCACCAAACTGTTAGCCCAGAGACTGTTGGGAGGAGCAACATTTATGTATTTGTAGGGGTGAATTGGGAGGAACAATATGTTCTCATAAAAAAGCTCACAATCATTGGGGGTCCAGTCATGCCCATAGACGAGACAACTTCACACACACACACACACACGCACACGCACACGCACACACACCCCTAAAACATCAGGGCTCTGTCAATTACCGATGGTAAACCACACGCTGGATCTCGACCAATCCCTGCCTCCCACAAAAGCCAACAATTAAAAGGTGTATCCTTGGTGGATGACCAGCCACTCCGGAGACCCCATTCTCCCTGGGGGTTGTCTAACAGCTTTCAGTGTATGCCCTAGCCCTAGCTCCCGAAAACCTGGCCGGGGCCCTAGGAAGTGCTTCAATAATGGATGATGACCAATAAACAGCCGGCGATTTGCTGGAAATTATGAGTGATAAATAATTGAGAGCTAGGGAGCCTGACCAGCGGTACCCATTCCTCCTGCCGATTCTCCTTAATGCATTTTCTTGATGCAACTCCCCACAGTGTAGGGTGCAGACAGCCCCACGTCCTTCAGAAGATGCTGACCAGTGAGCTTGGAGTTATAAATACACGGGCCTCTCCACCTTCCACTACGCGGTGACAACAGGCAGCAGCTCAGCAAAGACGAGGTCTGGCTGCCCTTTTCAAGTCACTTGGGCCCCACCTGCTGTGGTGTGATGCTCAACTGGCCCCAGCGGACAGCCAAGCTCTGGGACCCCGAGAAAGGCTGCAGGTTAAAAATCTACATGAGTTTAGGGAGAGAGAAGAGAGATTGAGTTGGCCATGAAAAGAGATGGCGTGAAGTTTTGAGATTAGTTTTTTTGCCCAGCTCATAAAGAACTCAAGCTACATTGTCTCATCAAGGTCAAGTCCTCCGCTTCCCTCCTTGCACCCTATGGGTCAATCATGCCAAAGTCCTCATGGATGCTGCCACCTCTTATGATCTTTGCTGGTGTGATCCCTTGCAAGCCAGTCCCATCCCTCACCTGTTGGACTGCAATGGACTCAAACCATGCTTCCCTTCTAGTCCAGTTTTAGCAGACCAGACAGAGCACTTCTGGGAATAGGTAAAGCACAGCCTGTCTTATCTGCAACAAAGCCCTACAGTCACTTCCATTTGAGTCAGAGTGAAGGTCAAAGTTCTTCCTGATCTGGCCATCCCATTAACCAGCCCTGCTACTCTCTCCATTGCCCCCTCTGTTCCCGCCACAGCAGGATCCCTGCATACTCCAGCCTCTGAGCCATTGTGTTTGCTGTTCCTTCTTCCTGGAAAACCTTTCCTCCATATAACAACACGTCTTTCCACATCACTTTATTCAGCCTTTCTTCAAATATTCCTTTCCCAGAGAGGCCTTTTCTGATGATCATAACTAGCACTGAATTCTCCCCTTGCCCTTGTATATGCAATACTAGCTAGTTCCTGTTTTGATTTTATTTTTTCCAGCACAGTGTTCAACACTATGTGTATTCATTTTCTATTGCTGCTATAAAAAAATCAAGGTGTCTCCATGCCTGTGTTCCTACCGTGGGCTCTAAGGGGGTATCCTTTCCCATGCCTTTTCCAAGTTCTAGAGGGCACCCACATTCCTTGGCTTATGGCCCCTTCCACCAAATTCCAAAGCAATAATGTTGCATCTCTCTGACCATTTATTTGCAGACATATTTCTCGCTGAACTCTTTTCCTGGATCCTTTTCTCACTCTAAGAACCCCTCTGAATACATCTCACCCACCCAAAGAATCCAGAATACCTTCCCTATTTTAACGTCACCTGCTCAGCTAACGTAATTCCATCCACAGTCCTAATTTGCCTTTGCCACTAGCCTAACATATTCAAGGATTCCAGGGATTAGGAAATGGATGTCTTTGGGGGGTTATCATTCAGCCCATTACATCACGCAGCTGTCAGCTTTGATCATTTGTTTTGATTATTGTCTGTCTCTGCCAACTAAAATGTCAGCTATGGGAGGACAGGGCATTTTTGTCAGATTCGTTCCTTGTTTTATTCCTGCCTCTGTGCTCTTACGTGGCACACAGCAGCTTCTCAAAAGAAATTTGTTTTTTGAATGAATGCATGAACCCATTCTCTGCCCTTCTCCACCCACCTTTGGGTCTCGGGAGGCTGACCTGTTTGCACTGTATGCATACTGTCCTGTCTGGAATGTTCTCTTTTCTGTCCTGTAAGTTTGCAACACTTAGTCATTCTTAACACTTGACTCTTTGACATCTGTGCCAAAGTGAAGATTTTGGATTCTCCCAGGAAGAATGAGAATCACTCTGTGTCCTGAATTCTCCCAATACCTTTAACTTCCATGAACTGTGACTCTCTCCGCCTCTGGAGTGCTATAAACTATAGCGATATCTACTCTGTTTTAGCCTTTCTATTCTTGTTTCTAGCAAATATTATGTATTCCTTTTTTTTTTTTTTTTACCATATTTGCTTATTTATTTGAGTGGTAAGCTCCAGATTTGGTGGAAAAGAACTCTAGACTTTAGAATTCAGTAGAGACTGAGGCGTGAGGCTCTGGAGACAGAGTGTATATTACACTTTGGAAAGTAATAATAAAATTGCTTTGAGTGCTTACTACTTGCCAGTAACTGGGTTGAGTATTTTACATGCATTATCTTATTTGATTCTTACAACAAAGCTACTTGGATGCCAAAGTCCTTGCTATTAACCATGGAGCTAAAACGGCCAGACAGTTGGGGCCAGAAATAAGTTGTAGTGTGGCAGCCAGAAAGGGAGTGAAGCCTTGTGCATGCATTTATATAGTCATGGGGTAGGGGGGAGAGAGAGAGAGGGAGGGAGGGGGAGAGAGAGAGAGAGAGAAAGGAGGAGGGAGAGGAGGAGGAGGGAGGGGGAGGAGGAAGGAGCGCACAAACACGTTTAATTGCCAAGGGAAGTAGGAAAGATGAAAACCAGAGTGTGAGATGCAGAAGGCAAGAAGCAATTGGTGTTCCAAGTTCAATGTGACATTTCAGATGTTCCTTTGGTGTCAGTTCTCTCAAACACAGGCTAATCTGGGCATCGATTACTGGATCTAGATTTTATGGCGACTAATGGGATTACATAAGACTGACACTCAAGTATGATGAACTTGACTTTCAAGTGGGGGAGCAATGCAGGGGCATTTCAGACAAACTGGCAAGTTCAGGGGAGGAAACCTTTGGGGGAGGTGCTACAGTGAACCCTGAAATGGCCAGGTGATGTTGGGGTCACGTTCATGTGAACCCCGGGCTTATTGCAGCTTAAACCTCAGGGATGAGGGTGCTGCTAAGAAGGGGGACCTCGGCCTGCCCCCACTTTCGAAGCAGCATGACTATTTGAAATGTTATGCACCTGGGCCGCTGCATGTCTTTTCCTTCACGGCGGACTCAGTAGCAAGGAGGACAAGAGAACTGGATGCCACTTTGTCATTTACAGGAAGGGGGACTGACGACTGGGAGAGGAGATGTCAGTGAAAATCGCTCCTGTTTGCCCCTCCGGATCCACCGTCCACCCCTGTCCACTCGGGTTTTTGTTCTGAGAAATGGATTCATGGAATTGGCAGCTAAGAGCTCTGGACCTTCTGGTTTCATCTGGATTTGCCAGATGGGAGCACTGGCAGGTGAGCAAGAGCTGGGAGGAAGGAGAAAGGTGGGTGTCTTTAGTTCCCGTGCCCCTTCTTAGGGGGTCTCCTCAGACCTACGGTCCCCTACCAAAGACTCCAGCTCCTCCTGGGGGACCCCTCAATGCTGCCTGCTGACTCCAGGGTGCATCTGTTCCCTCCTTTTCCCGCAGGCCTGGGTGTGGGACTGTCCCTGAGGTTCTGCCCAAACTTTGCTGTTTTCCCTACACCCCACCCACATCTTTGCAAATAAGACTCTTCCTTAAATTCTCCCCAAATTATCCTCACTCGAGGGTGCTCTGGGCTTCCTGCCAGGACCCTGACAGATGGAACTTGCCCAAGCTCTGGGAAGGCATCAAGCTGGCAGTCCAGCCTCGCTCCCCATGGATACAGTCCCAAGGTCCACGGCCTCTCCTTCCTGGGGAAGGCTTTTGGGGTCTCTGACATCAGCCAGGCCAGAGGGAGAGGGAGGTGAGAATGCCACCGATCACACCAGGAGGTGCCAGAATCTGCTGGGAGCCATGTTGGAAGAAAAGAATGAGGAATGCAGCAGCCAGGACTCGGAAGACCTCAGCTCCCCAAAACTCAACAGAGAAAATCTCCACTGAAGGTGAGAAAGTGGCTTCATGCACTAGGCAGACACTAGCAGGGGCATCCTGGGGACAACTTTGCCTGGAACATCACCGCTTCCGTTCAAAGGCGACAGTGACGCCAGCATGTCTTGCTGCAGAAGACTGTTAAGTGAGCAAGTGGGCATCAGTAAATGGGCACCGCGTCCATTCTGCCAAAGGGGAGCAGTCTTGTCGGGCTCATCAATTTGATGGCAGTTAGTATGTGTATTTTTCTTTTTAAAGATTTAGTTATTTATGCATACAAGCTGGGGTGCAGGCCAGAGGTGTGGGAGGCAGGGGTGAGAGGATTCACCAGAGACAGAGTGGGGAGCAGAACAGGTGGACTGACAGAAATACACTGCTGAGGGGAGCAGCGGGCGAGACTGGAGAGGTCTGCTGCGCCCTGTGGGAAGCTCCCTGGCTGGGGATCGAACTCGTGCTGCAGTGGCTGCCAATAGCTCCATAGTGCTGAGACTTAACCCCTGTGCCACCAGGAAGGCCCTGTTATCCATATTATTCTTGTCATTAGTATTATTTTTACACCCAGAGGATGCATCAGATACTGGGCATCACAGCCTCAAAGGTGCCCACAGGAGACAGCATGGTGAGAACAGGGGGGTCTCGATGATGTAATTCCAGGCAGGGGGAGGGCACATCTGTCAGGCACACAGGAGGCGCCCCGCAAGCAAGTCTCCATGGAATGAATGTGTGCAGGAACAAAGGGGGCCATGGCTTTGTGACCTCATGACCTTTGGGCTGCTAAGAACAGCTCCTGCATTCCTAGTTCAGCTTTCTGGATTCAGGTTCCTCTTCTGTAAAGGGGGATAATCACAGTACTGGTCTCTCGGGAGTTTTGTGATCTATGCAAAGTGCCTGGCACAAAATAGATGCTCAATAAACACCAGCGCCTTCTGCTCTCCTGCTGGGTACAAAGCAGTCGGGGCTGGCCAAGTGCAGGGGTGAGTCTGCTGCCTCCAGATGCCTCCTCCAGGTCCCACTTATAGCTGCATGAATGCGGCCCCAGGTGGTGGGGGTTGGAGGGGGGGCACCAGTGACATTTAAGGAGATTCATAACCTTGACTGTCCTTCGCAGCCTGATTTATGGGGCAGTGCCGTCTCCTGGATGAGATGTAGACGCTGCGAATGAAAGAGCTGTAGAAAACTTTAATCCCCAAATAGCAGAAAGAGATACTCTCGGTCCAGGATGTGTTTGATCAAATCCATTGGGGAGGAGAGGGGATGATTTTCCCACACTGAATCTGATCGGCTATCAGGTCCAGGCTGGCGTTTCTGAAGTAAGGATGAAATATTTTCCCTGCTCTGTTGACAGAATCCTAGGCTGCTTTTTCTGGAAATAAAAGAACCACCAAAAAACAGAAACTGGCCTCAGACTATTACAATTAGGTCACTGAGTTCAATGCCAGCATAGAAGGGAAAAGGGCAGAGGGGAAGAAACCCCCTTGGGGGAAAAAAATTGCAATCACTTCTGGGTTGGGAGTTTGGGCAGAGCCTGGATGTACGTCAAGATAGGAGATCTGGAAAGGAAGTTGCTGTTTTTGCCTCTTTTCTGGCGGAGCTAGCGGGACCTGGGAGCAATAGCAAGCAGATCTGTGGGCAGAGCCAAACCTGTTCCCAAGTGCCCCTGGGTCCGTGTCCCTGGTCATGTAACGGCCAGAATTGTCAAACATCCAAGGAGGATCATGGGAATCCCACGAGCAGGAGGTGACTGGATCGAGGTGTCTGACAGCACAATGGCGGGGGGAGAACCCCCAGATCTCAGATCTGCCTTTGCTCATCCTGACTCTCGGAGCAGCTTCTCTGAAAGCATTTCCCTCCCGAAAATCATTCCCTGTGGTCTTCCCCAGGCCTTCGGTTGGCAGCGAGGTGGTGATTTAGTTTAGATGCAGGACAAATGACCACAGTTTTTCAACATCTGGATTCAGGGTCCCGTTGCTGGCCTGGTACCTCAAATACCAGCGCATAATGGGTCTAGCTAGGAATGGTTGTCCGTGCCCTCCAAGCCTGCTAAACTTGGTTCAAGCTGCTGCAATTATTTCAATATAAGGAGTTCAAAATCCTTAAATTGATGATATTCTGCTTGGTGAACGTGATCTGTTCTAAGAGTCGGTTAAGACATCTTCTCCACTGCCAAGCCCGAGGGCCTTCACATTCTACCCCCAAGGCGCTTTGCCATTTCTTTAGTTGAATATACACTATATAAGTTGTTCCCATTTCTACTAAGTTAGGGGCTTATTGGCTGAACTGTGTCTCCCCCAAATTCATTTGTTGAAGCTCTACTCCCCCATATCTCAGATGTGATTGTATTTGAAGCCAGGGATGTAAAAGAGGTAGTTAAATAAAAACGAAGAAATTAGGTTGGGTCCTTATCCAATATGATTAGGGCAAGATTAGGGCACATGTGCACACATGCGCGCGCGTGCACGCGCGCACACACACACACACACACACACACACACACACACACACAGAGATACAGCCACCTGAGGACACAGGGAAAAAGCTCCATTGCCCAACCAAGGGGAGAGTCCCCAGAGGAAACAAACCTGGCGACCTCCACCTTGAACTGACACAGTAACTTTCACTCGTCTAAGTGACCCTTCTCTGCTGCTTTGTTGTCTGGTTCCAGCGACTAATACAAGGGGTCAGTGCACTATTTTGTAAAGAGCCAGTTGGTAAAGAATTTGGGCTTTGCCAGCCATCCGCTGTCTGGCACAGCTGCTCAGCTCTCCCGCTGTCATGCAAAAGCACCAGAGATGAGAGTTAGTAGAGGGGAATGACTGTTGCAATAAAACTTTACTGACAAAGCAGGCAGCTGATCAGATGTGGCCCTGCCAGTGGTGCGCCTCCCCTGGTGAAACATATGACTTCTAGGAGACCAGGGCTTATGACACGTTGTTTTCATGGCACTCCTAGGAGTGCCGCACAAGGCTGGGCACACAATCAGTATTAATATTTTTTCCCATTAATGCTTTAAACTCCTTATATTCAAATAATTGCAGGAGTTGCAAAAACAGACCAAAGAATTTCATGCCCCCTTTATCAGGGTTTACCCCTGACATGCAAGGATTAAATCAAAATGTAGCAACTTCTGGAGGGAGCCAGAAGCTTTGTTCTGCCTGTTTCTGGCTCTGAATCGTGAATTTCTGGCCCCGAATAGCCATGCAATGGGCAGCCAGGATCAAAATAGAAAATGCAAAGAATTTAGGGCATAGTTGGGTATTCGTAAGTGGTCAGTAGATGCCGATGAGGGTGCTAAAGTTTATTGTTTCTTTTTTTAAAATTTCTTTTAAAAGATTTATTTATTTATGCATACAAGAACTGGGATGCAGGCCAGAGGTGTGGGGCGGGGGGTGGGGGGTGAGAGGATTCACCAGAGACAGAGTGGGGAGCAGAACAGGCAGATCTAATGAAATACACAGCTGAGGGGAGCAGCGGGCAAGACAGCAGAGGTCTGCTGCGCCATGTGGGTCAGCTCCCTTGCAGGGGATCGAACTCTTGCTGCAGTGGCTGCGGATAACTTTTTAGTGCTGCGACTTAACCCTTGTGCCACCAGGGATGCCCCTATGAAGTGTTTCTTATACAAATACCCTACTTGGAGGATTAGACATCAGTTCTCAAGTTACTGCTGTGAGATCCACAGCAGGTTCTCCCTGGGAAAACTCCCAGCTATGGGGGCAAAGCAAAGGGTCAAACGCCAGGTCACAGATGAGCAGGAAAAAAATGAATGGCTTCAAGGAGCATGAGCTCAGAGGGGTGCGGCCCAATGAGGAAACGCCACGGCTGCGCTGTAGTTATTTTTGAACAGACCTATTAAAAAAAAATAGACTGAGACTTCCCTAAAGCTTGAAGGGCAGCAGAAATCTGACCAGAGACATGCCTTTCCCACATGATACCAGCAAGGCCATTTCTCATTCCTACACCTGGCCACCCCGGAATGGCCCAGTGATAAAACTCATCTACACAGGCGATGGAAAGGGAGGCCAATAGCGTGGCTACGGCCGCCGTCCTCACTCAGCCCTGCCTAATAAGAGCTCAAACCAGACCTTGCAAAAGACACTGGTGATGATGAAGATGACAGTAGCAACCGCCTGAATAACATTTAACTAGCACTTCCCATAAGTCATATATTGTTCTCAGAGATCAAATTATTTACACAAATGAACTCTCAGGAGTTTGCTAAGGAGGAGGAAATTACTCTTATTGTCATTATTTAAAGAATGGGCAACCAAGACAAAAAGAGGTCAAGCAACTGGTCCAAGGTCACACAGCCTACAGGTGACAGGGCTGGGTGGAGCCACAGCCCTGTCCGTGCTCACCCACCAAAGGCATCCAGCCTCCCCTCCCCAGGAAACAGCCCTGCCAGGGGACAAAGAAGCAGCTTCCAGAACTGCTCCTCCAGCCCAGGGATCAGCGAGTGTCCCATAATGGCCCAGACTTGCTTTCTGTAAATGGGACGCTGTAGCCAAAATGGCGACATGGAGGGTGGTATACAGGTATTGGGAAAGACAAATGAGCACAGGGATTTTTGGGCCAATTTTCAGTTCATAATACCGACTGAGTGTGAGTGCAACTTTTCTGGTAATACAGATCTACTAAGGAGACGACGAGGATTCTTCTGGGGGGTTAGCAATGGCATAAATGGGGCACAAAGTTAGCCTTCCCTACCATCTTGGTGGAACTGTGGCCTCACTCTATGAAGAGTTTGCTTTTGCTTGCCTTCTTGGGAACACGGATCTGCCCTCCTGGCAACTCAACAGAACACTGGGCTGCGTGTCTCCCTGGCAGCTCGGTGGAAGCAAGCCTGGGGGACTTCCCGGGTCTGAATTCCTGCCCAGTTAGTCACTAGCTGAGTGATGGCCGACTGCTTACTTAACTTATCCAGAGTGGAGCTGGTAACCCATGATTTGTCCCCTGGAGACACTGGGCTGTAGACATTTTTGCTCGTCACGACGTGGGGTGATGCTACTGGCATCTAGTGGGTAGGAGCCAAGAAGGCCACTACTAGTCACCCTCGATGCACTCCACTGCACGGTGCAGCCGAGAATCACCCAAAATGTCAACAGTGCCTGACCCCGAAGCTCCGGTTTCTTCACCTATAAATTGGGCTGTAGCTTCTCCTGCACAGTAAGACCAAAATAAATTCAGAGAGACTGAGCAGGGCCTGCAGAGCTGTAAACTGCTCTAGAGAAATAGTATTGTTCTTTTGATTTCGAGACAATGAGTTGAAAACTTAAAATCATTCTTTGGCTGCTGGCTCTGGTCAGAGGTCGGTGGGAGCTCTCCCAGGGAAGGCATTTCGCTATTGTCTCCCCTGCAGCCCATCTTCCCCGCCACCACCCCTCCCCTGCCCCTGTCCGCCTCCCCCTAGACCGCCCCCGCCCCCAGCCTAGCGGAGAGACTGGCTGCAAAAGCCACTATTAAAAAATGAACATGAGTTGTTTTTTCCCCTTTTTGATCAAATAATCCAGTTTGCTGCCTCAGACAAATCATTATTCATGTGAAACCTGCCTGGGCCGTCCCTGGGGAGGAGGCCAAATTGATTTAACATCTAATCCAGTTTGTACCTTCTGCTAACCCCGGTGGTATGCTAACTTCACCCGCTCAGGGTGGGGGCGGGGGCGAGGGAAGGGAGATCGTGCAAGGCGGGCGAGGGGCTCAGGCGGGGTCCCCACCACATTGAGGAGGGGCCGGAGGGCGCCCAGATCCACTCTGCCTGTCTTGGGCTTTCTCATCCTCCAAGGTATTTGTCCTGCTTCCTGCAGCCCATTATATTAGGACGCCATTGAAATGACAGCTGCCTCCTCTGCCCAGCGGAATCCCTGGTCACGCCCAGGGACCAGCCATCACCCGGACATCACGGTGCCTCTTTTGCAGCTGGGGAGGCTGAGGTTCAGGGGGCTTGCGGAGATGCCTTGTGAGTGCAGGGAAAGTTCTGGAACCCATACTCAGAGTCAGATGGGTCTGCTCACAAAGCCATGACCACCGCATCTACCGGCTCCCGGATGTAGGATGGCGCGGAGGGACCCGAGCTACGCTCCCGACACGCAGGCGGGCCTGTGAGTCACTCAGCCCGCAGAAGGCACAGCAGGCCCCACAGCGCCGCAACAGCGGGGCAGAGAGGGGGTGGGGGCCCCCACGGAGCACGTTCCTGGAGTTCTGAGTGACAAAGTCCCCGACACCCGCCTGCATCTTCCCGCAGAAATCGCCAACGCCGCCTGGGGTGTCCCAGTCGATGCGGGCAGAGAGGGGCTCTGACCCCGACACAGCGGGAGCCCTGGGCCTGAGGAGCCCAGCGCCGAGCTGACAGAACGGACGCTGAGCTGGGGCGTTTGGAAAAGAGAGCGAGACCCTGGAGCAAGCTGTGATTTCTCCGTTGGCCTCTGGACCGCAGGGGCTGGGGGGGCCTGGCCAGGTCCAAAGGAGAAAAGGGGCAGCACTCGTGGCTGTGATGGGGGGGGGGGGCAGGTGGCCACTGACACCTGCTTGGGAGAGCGGTTTCTGGACAGAAGGTGCAGGAAGGGGCCGGCGCCAGCGAGCCCGTAGGCCACAGCTGGGGGCGACCTCCACGTTTGCGAAAATCCTGGTTTGGTGGGCACCCACTGTGCATCAGGCTGGGGTTGAACTGTCTTATCTACTGCCCACGATGAGCTCATGACCCACATTTGACACGTGAGGGCGTCAGGCTGAGCAGAAATGACTTGGCCAAGGTCACACAGCTGTAAGTGCCAGACAACACACAGACCCCGCTGCGTCTTTCTCGACCCCCCTGCATTTCAAAGCCGACGTCCAGAGAGGCATGTTTTATTTGCTGTCTGATGATGCTAAATGCACAGAACAGGCTGCTCGGATTCTAGAGGCTCCCCAAATCCCAAGTACATCCCGCCCGTGCCGGTCGTCTGAGTTCCCATCCCAGGGCAGCGCCGAGGGCAGGCGGAGGCCCAGGGCAACTTCCCGATTTGCCACCTATGAAGAGTCGCGCTAACGTGATCCGTGATCGGGAGCACAGGTTTTCCAGTCTGTTCTGACCACACTGGGCAGGCAGAATCACGTCGGTGCCAGTAGCCACTGGGTGGGGTGGTCATTCAGGGGGACACTATCATCCACAAGCTGGTACCTCGAAAAGCAACTCGGCAGTCAGAAAGTCCTCATTCATCGGCACCAGCCTGATGCCCAACATTGAGGTGACCCTGGGCTAGTGACCTTCTCCTCCTCACTCTTTTCACCTGTAAAATGGGAGCAAATACCTGCTCCTACCAGGTGCTGTTTTTCAGCTGGCAAACCACTGCCACGCCCTTAGTGAGTTTGAGTGCGCATGCCCTCCGCTGAATTTTGGATGCAGATAAGCTCAAATGCAAGGTTGAGTGGGTTAAAGCCTGCAAAAGCACACAACAGGGCTAGCAAGATGAGGAGAAGATTCTGGGTTTTCTATTGCCAACTCAGATGCTCTTCCCGCTGCGAGGAGGAGAATCATGTCTGGAGTTGACGTCCCTGCTAAGGCTGAGCTGAGTTTTGAAAGCACTGGCGAGCAGGGAGAACAGCCAAGCAACACAGGTCCCAGGTGGTGGCAGCAGGCTGGCAGCAGAGAGCCTAAGAAAGGTAGAAGAGGGGCTCAGAATGTGTTTTGGACACACTCTCTGTGCAGCCACTTCAGTATTTATAAAAGAAGAAAATAGCAGCCTGCCCTCCAGGGTCGTGGGAAGGGTTAAGTGAGTCTGTATGTGGAAATCTAGCAACAAGGCATCCTGTTAGTCCTGTCCTGGCTGCTGATGCTGTTACTGTTCTTCACTAAGTGATCAAAGAAACTGCTCACCCTGCAGAGCAGGGCGGTTGTCATGGGCTCTAGAAAGTACGCAGGGTTGGGGGGCTTAGGTTGCAGACCTCTATCCCTTGAAGCCCCAAAGACTTGACAGGCACAAAATTCTCAGCATAAGAATCCTGCCAACAAGACACTCCAATTCTCATGCAGATACTGACAGCAACTGACCTGGAGAGAAGGCCCAAGGCCTCCCCACTGCACCTTAGCAGAGCCATTTTTTTCATTGCAAGAAAGAATTCTTTCTTGATTTAATAAGATGCCATCGCTCGGTCCACTGAAGGATGGTTTTCTCCCAGCTGACTAAACCTACTTAACGTCTTAAACCCTCTGGGTTTTCTATAAGGAACAAGGAAGTGGCAGCCAGCATGCTCCAGAATGGTACAATTGGCGGCTATCACCCAGCCCATACAGGCTGAGAGTCTCACCAGTGGCCAGCGGGAGAGAAGGCAGCAGGAAGAGCCTGCCTTGCCCGGAAGGGGCAGTATCACACCCCACCGACCCCCTCCGCACACCCCACTTTGTGTTACATCCTCAAAAGCCCCTGTACACAGGGGCCTGGCTCTGGAGCACTGCAGTGGGTCTTGTATTTACTCCAAGTCACTGGACAGGTTACATTTTCACGGCCAGATGAAGGTTTCTTGGCTAAGTCAATTGTTGAGTAGCCTGACAAAGACTAAGAGGCTTGTTAGGGGGAGGCTGGAGAAAAGTCTGTGTCAACCCATCCAGAAATTGCCATGCGAAGTACAGAGGAAAAAGTAAACTCCATCTAACTGTCCAACAACATTCAGTGCAAGAGATTGCTCCAGGCAGCGTGCCTCCAACATGTGCTGGCAATAGTTCTGCTGCACGAATTATGCAATAAGATCATAAGTTGGTAAATAAATACATCATAAAATTTTATATTCAAATATGTGTGGGAAATTCCTCAACATGTGTCTTGGTTTGGCTGCATGTAGCATTTCACATGTCAATGTGTCAGCTGCTCACTGGCCCCCGCGTTTTCAGATCCATTGCTCTTCCTCTGTTTTGCATTGCAGGAGCTGATCCTTGAGAACTACACTTCCCAGTTCCCCTTGCCACATTTCCCAGTCTCCTTTGCCACACTTCCCAGTCTGCCCTTGCTACATTTCCCAGTCCTCCTTGCCACATTTCCCAGTCTCCCCTTTGCCCGCGCAGCTAGATGCCATCTTGAAATGGAAACAGGAATCGAGAAGACTGAGTATTTGTCTTTCTGAGAAACTGAAGGATTAATGTAGAGGGGTTCATCTGAGGAAAGGCCTCCTCATAACAGACAAAATAAAAAGGTGGAGTTTTAGTATGACTTAAATTTGTGGCTCTTCTGCAAGACCCAATCAGGTCTAATATGCCAAATTCGAAGTGAGTGTATCAGGAGGGAGGTTGGCTGCTAGTGAAAGAAAGCACCAGTGAACAGTGGCTCTAAAGGGAAAGAAGGATCTAGGGGAACAGACATGCCCACTGTGATGTCAGGAACCCAGGCTCCTCTATCCACGACCCTCACTCCCAGGTCCATCTCATGATTCAAGATGGCAGCATCTATGTTCCAGGTGACCTGATAAGGGTTGGCTCAAGGTTGACTCTCCCTCTGAGTTTGGCTAATGGGCATCGCCACTCTCCCAGACATTCTCCTTGATTCAAGGAAGAGCACAGGACCCGTTAGCTGCATAAGATTCTGTTCTATAACTTCTGTTGCAACTAGAAAGAAATGGACAGGAAAAGACAAAGAAAGGACAGTGCAGCAGTTCTCACTTAAGGATGAGTCTGGGGGCTGCTAGAGGGCACTTCGCCTTCCAACCCAGTGGCCAGAATGTTGTATGACCACGTGGAGCCGCACAGGAAACGGGAAATGTGAAATTTATTTTAAATAGTTTTGTGCTTACGTAAAACTCATAATACAATGCTATTCAAGAAGGTGAAATGGATATCAGGAAACAGCTAACAATCCCTGCTACAGTGTAGAGAGCATATTATATGCACTATCTAACTTGATTCTCACAATAATCCTAAAAAGTGGATTATATAGATAAGCAAATTGGCCCCAGCCGTGCCAAGCTGATACAGTTGCTTATTTAGAGCACGGGGTTTCCAGTCTCCTTTCTCAAGGTCTCTACTAACTATTGGTAATGTATTCAGCTTGTTGGGGATTAATTTTTCCATTTCTTTGGTGTTTCCAAACAATATAGTCAAGAGAGCCAGCTCCTCTTAGTGACCTTGCTCTTTCTCTGTAGCCGTTGGGGCTTTATAAGAACTCCGATCTCTGTTTGTTTAGCAATTACCATGGGTTAAGGGCCCCTCCAACATTTTCACAGGGGAGGGGGGCCAGCACAAATCCTCACCCCCTCCCTGATTCTTTGATTGTCATTTCCTCTACCTTTAAAAGAAAATTGCATAATGGCCATCACTTAGGCACCTTTCCAAAGTACTTAAACTACATTAATGCAAAAGGGCCATGTGAGGAAATAGCCCCAGATGTTACATGCCAAGTTACAAAGAGAAAAAGAGGATTCAGAGCTCCCTTTATGGAGATCCCGCCACTGAACGGTGCCATATGGGCATATGAATTGTGGTTATTACCCAGTCTCCCAAACCCCGGGCCAACTCAAACAGTATCAAAGTCATTAATAAGATTTGGTCCCATTAGGCTCATGTAAACATTTGTAGCACGTCTTCAAAGTCTCTGTTAAAAAATCTATACATGTATCGTGTATTTGTGTGTGTGTGTGTGTATTTCATAAGGATCTGGGCATTTGAAAATGACTAGCCTCACTCTTAGCTCTGTCCTCCATGGGGCCGCTCTGGACCAGAAATTGTCCTGTCTTCCCAAAAAGAAAAGCATTGGTTTAATTGAGGAGTGAGGACCACAAAGTCAAGTGCTGTCACTTGTCCGTGTCTGTACTTTGGCCAGACCAGCATTCACTCAGCTCCTTTGGAAACAGCATTTCATTCACTGGGAAGCGCCCCTGCCCTGCTCAGTCTGTGTGGTGTAGGCAAGGCTGGCTCTCCCCTTGAGTTTGGCTAATGGGCATCACCATTCACCTAGGTAAGGTGCTAGACTCAAAGAAAAGCACAGGACTCAAGTTAGTTATATAAAATCCTGTTCTAGAACTTCTGCTGCAACTAGAGAGGGAAGCAGGCACTGCTGGTGTCTTGATTCATCAACCTCAGTGCGAACTGTGTCTCCTACTTTAAACCCTTCGGCTCTGCACTGAGGGTTTTCTATCCTACTCTCAGCCTTTGCCTGGGGTAGACAAGAATGATGTGGGGTTCATGCCTCCAGAGCAGCCCTTAGGGAGTCACTATGGAGATTGGAGGATCAGGACCCCAACTCTCTTGTTGCTGGATTGGGACATGTACCCTGTAATATCCCTCAGAAGTCCCAAGTGGCGTATGGTTTATATTGTCTCCCTCAGGTCCTAATAGAAGTGATCATCCATTGCCCACATGGTAACTTACTTTTCAAGCAAATATCTTTCTACCATTCCCTTCTCACACTCCCATCCCCTACTAGAGTTTTCTGGGGCCACTTCACAGATAAACCACTCGCATTTGAATCCTTATCTCAGAGCCTGCTTCTGAGAGAACCCACCATAAAAGAGAGTCATCTTGACACTACAGAACCAGAACCTGCTAAGAATGCAGTCAGCACAGGAGAGGTAGTACAGGTAAAAAGAGAGATCAAGGGGCCTCCCTGGTGGCGCAGTGGTTGAGCGCTGCGCCGTGGAGCTGTCGGCAGCCCGCGATGCGAGTTCGACGCCCAGCCGGGGAGAATCCCACATGGTGCGGCAGACCTCTCCTGCCTCGCCCACTGCTCCCCTCAGCAGTGTATTTCTGATCTGCCTGTTCTGCTCCCCACTCTGTCTCTGGTGAACCCTCTCACTGCCCCACACCTCTGACCTGTACCCCAGCTTGCATGTATAAATAAATAATTTTTTTAAAAAAAGAGAGATCGAGAGACACATTCTTAAAAGCATCATATTAGGTATCTGGATCCAGCCATACCTGAAACCCAAATTTTCCCTAAGATCAAGCATGGAAGAGCTGGGATTCCCAGGTTGCTGTGACTCTTTATATTTCCTTTCCATGCTTTCCCGGAAACCATTCCCACTGTACTTGCATCAGCTCCTAGGCTCCAACAGTATGAATTTATTCCAAGGTCTGTTGTATCTGCCTTAATTGAAAAGAAGGTTAAAGTTACCAGGGTGGGAGGCAGTTCAAATCCCTCACTGTAATTTCATGTAAACAACCTTCTGGCAGCTTCCTTTTCACTGTTGTGCTCTTGTCTGCCAGCCAGTCTCAGCCCTGGGCCTCCCCCAGGAGATGTTAACTCATCTCCCTTATCTGCTTGACTGACTGTCATCTTGACACATCACTGAGCTGGTGATGAAGCCCTTAATTAATACATGTCTCCAGGCCTCTGGACTTGCCACCTCTTCTGCTTGCTCTCCCCGTGAGTCTCTCTTCTCTTTAGTATCTCCAAAGAGGAAGCCGGACCTGACTACTTCTCCATGTACCATCTTCATCCCAGGTCACGGTCAGTCACCTGCACCCACCGTGGACCAGGTTCTAATTATCCCATCTCATCCTCCCGTTTGCCCTCGGAGATGACAACTCTGAATCCCAGTTTGCAGACAAAGATAGGGCTCAGAGAAATTACACTTAATGGGTTTGGACCCCAGGCAAAGCCTGGTTCAAGCCCCAGCTCTGTTGCTTGCTAGCTGTGTGACTTATTTAATCTCTTTAGCTTTCATTTTCCTGTAACAGAAAGGTAAGGCACTGACTTCGTGGGATTGCAGCGCTGATTATGTGAAAATAATTATTAGGGAGCCATTTGTATGGCACATAGCAGATCTCAGAAACATAGACATTTTCACCCTCATCATCCTCATTCATCTCTGAATCCAAAACTATTATCTACATGATATACATGTGTCTGTACATACCTTCATGTATTTGGGAAATTAGAAACCATACTCAAAAATAACAGTGATAATAGTCCTGTCTTAAGTGCTTTCAACATATTAAATAATTTATTAGAAAGACAGATATTTAATCCTTTAATCCCCATGTCAATGAATCCTCACAACTGAAGTGGATCATAAGAAAAGGTGAGAGAGAGGGAGCCACAGCAAGAGAGGGAGCGAGAGCATGGCAGGATGTGAGAATGGGAAGGAGAGATCACAGCAAGACTTTTGGACTGTGTCTGTGGCAATCCACCAGAGGGTTTTGATGGGAAGGGACATGGTGAGAATTATATTTAAAAAGTCACCTGGCAATCAACCAATGAATGGCCGTCCCCAAACTAGAGCAAGTAGAGACCAATAGTTGAGAGGTTACTGAAGTCATCGGGATAAGAGATGATGATGACCTGAGCTAATGTCCTTCTAAAATATTCACCACGAAGTCTGAGCAAAACAGACTTTTGAAAAATAATGAACATTACTTTCGGAGGCCACTGTTCGGCCTCCCTGGTGGTGCAATGGGTGAAGCGCAGCACTATGAAGCTATCCAGAGCCACTCAGCATGAGTTCGATACCCGGGCAGGGAGTTTCCCACATGGCGCAGCAAACCTCTCCTGCCTCGCCCACTGCTCCTCTCAGCAATGTACTTCAGTAGATCTGCCTGTTCTGCTCCCCACTCTGTCTCTGGTGAATCCTCTCACCACCCCACACCTCTGGCCTATACCCCAGCTTGTATGCATAAATAAATAAATCTTTTTTTAAAAAAGGAGGCCACTGTTTTCTCAGGGATGAAAGCAATACTTTAGTCAATCCATGGAAATGCATTCGTGGAATAGCGCCATGTTCAAAGCATAGGCCTCATAGGGCCATGTTGGATGAAGTCACCTCCTGTAGGCCATTCAAACACAACTGGAGAGCCAGAGAGCCAGTGATCTATAAACGACTGAAGAAGGTCCCAATCTGGTGCATAACCAAGGGCACAACATCACGCTCTGTGAGAGCTCTCTGCTCAAGAAAACAAGCTGCTAGAAAGACACCCCACCATTCACTCCCCCCAAAGAACCCTCATTTTGGAAATAGTTGCTGATTTTTTCCCATTTGAAAAACATTGACACATCTTCCAGAAGATGAAGCCTGAACACACCCAGATGGTCGGCCCCACCATTTCCTCCCAGGGAGGACATGAGCATGGATGTGTCCCAAACAGGATGAATGGAGATTATTTTTGTGGGCGGAGAGCGGGAGTGCACTGGGGATTGTCTGCCTGAGGTCATTGTCCTGTCTTTGAGTTAGGAGCCATCTGTCTTGTGAAATGCCACATCCTTTCTGGAAGGACTGAGGGGTCAGCGGCTACACTAACGACCTACCTCCTACCTCTTGGGTTCCACCCAACCACTGCCATCTTGGGTTCTGCTGCTTCCAGAAGTTACTAGGCTTCCTCCATGACACTGACTGAAGACAATCATTTGTCCACTTAAAGCATAAAACCAGATGCCAAGTACATAATAAAGACAAAGGAAGAACAAAGGGGAACCCATTTGGCTGTTGTGTGGCTCTGGAGAATGGGAGACCCCTGCTTTGCTGCTTGGCCCCATTAAATTATCCTTTGTGTGTTGCTCCATCTTTTTAAGCTACCCTTCACTGCAAATGGAGGAGGAAGACTTTTCTTCCATTTCCTGCAGGAAACAAAGGACTACTAGCCATGGGATGTGTGGCTCTAGGTAACCAAGATCTGTCATGTCTACCAGGCTGAGTCTGAGGAATAACATCAGTTCTACAGGCCTGTTGGAAAGATCCATGAGAATGTGTGTGAAAAGTTTATCATGAGCTGGTACGTAGTAGGGCTGAAACTGCAAAGCTTCCTGTATGTGAATATGTCAGAGTAGTAGATACCACTTCAGAAACTAAGCCGGGGGCATTCAGTGCTGAAATTGAATGTGATCCAGTTTCAAAAGTGGGACCAAAGACTCAGAGAGTTTGTTGAGCTAAATGGGAAGCAGGCCTTTGTGTGATGCTTTCTTAACACTTTGTGTGCCGGTGCCCTTTAAATTTACCAGCCTTTGGGGCCGGCCATTTTCTGTGCCACCACATGAATGGTATAAGCATTCAATAAAACACACACAACTCCTGAACTACTCGATATTAAAAATACTGTAATATCTCTCATAAAACACCTTAAACTTTCACCAAAACAATATGTAAAGCTTCGAGACTGAGTACGATCAAAGAAATAGCTCCTAATAGTTACAAATAAATCCACTGTGGCTTGAAAAACCGGAGACTAGATGAACACATATTAATACGTGAGCGGCCACCTGATACTGGTGACAAAAACACGTACTAATACATGAGCGGACCACAGGTGCACAGATCTGCCTTTGCAACATGGCTCAGCCATTAGGATCTGCACAGCCTCAAACAAATTTCTTCTGGAAATTCCAGGCTTTACATGGCTAACCTGGGCTGACCATTCACTCTAGCTTGTAATGCTGTGTCTTATCTTAAAATGGTATTTTATAGGGTCAAATAGAACAATGGCTGTAAAGCCGTTATTATTAACATAAAATCTACATTATGGCTGTTAAAATACAAGTATGTGTCACTTGACAACATCTCCATTAACGATGGGCTACTGCCTATGACAGAGGTCTCAATAGGGCACACCATCTAGCCCAGGTTTGTGGTAGGCTATACCAACTAGGTTTGTGTAGTGCACAACCAAGAAGTGGCTTAGCAATATATTACTCAGAAGCTGTATCTGTCATTGAGCCATGAGTGACCGTATTAACTTAATAATAAAAGCAATGCCCTGCGGTGCAATGGGTTAAGTCTCAGCACCATGAAGCTATCGGCAGCCACTGCAGCAAAAGTTCGATCCCCGGCCAGGGCACTTCCCACATGGCGCAGCAGACCTCTCCTGTCTCGCCTGCTGCTCCCCTCAGCAGTGTATTTAATTCAATCTGCCTGTTCTGCTCCACATTCTGTCTCTGCTGAATCCACTCAACGCCCCCCCCACCACACACCTTGCCTACACCCCAGGTCTTGTATGCATAAATAAATAAATCTAAAAAAAAATTAAAAAAATAAAAGAAATGCCCATTAGATATTAGTTGTAGCTTTGCTACAACTCGTGGCAAGATCAGGTCAGTCTCTGAACCCCATCTGGGGGCACTGCTTGGGGGATTCCAACCAGCGGTCTTCTAGTCTCTCTGGAAGTCACACCCTTAGCATCTGCTAGAAATGGCCTTTTCGAGACGGAAGGCTCCAGAACCTCAGCTACAGCCCTCACCACATGGCCTGGCTGTGAGGTGTGGCAGGCAGACCCTCAGAAGTGTTTCCTCCCCATGGCCTCGCTGGCACTGGCCGCCAACGACTCTCAGGGCTTATTCCCCAGTTGCATCATCAGTGACGTCCAGGACCAGAGCTCCCCAATTAACAGCCTCTGCTGCCCATATGGCTGGAGGCCACAGGAAGACGGAGAGGTCAGCGCTTGGGTGGCTTTCCTGGAGTACAGTCCCTCTCTACTCAGCAGGCGAAGGCTGTGCTGGCCCTGGAGTAACTGCTTCCATCCCCAAGCGCTGCAACTCACCACCTTCCAGAAGCTAGAACACCCCAGGAAGATCAAAGGTCTGAAATGCGCAGAAAAGGATAATGTGATGGAATGTGTCCTCGCCTCGTGCTCAATCTCATGAGTGGGCACCTCAAGGGGAAGCGGGTCCGTAATCACTGGCTTGTGCTCAGTCCCTGCGCGGAGCTCTTGTCCTTCCGGGGTCGCCCTGAATGTTGACGAGACACCTGAGAAGGAGGGGCTGACGGTGCCACACATCTATTAAAAATGGAGCCAGGACCGGAAGCCAAGTGGTCTGCGCTCAGAGCTCTGCCCTGGTGGTCCTGCTGCCCCCCTCCGTCTCTCTCTGCTCCGGTCATGTAGACGCAGAGGCAGCGAACTCCTTATGCAGAGTCACACAGTAAATACTTTCAGCTCTTCCGGCCATGCAGTCCCCGCCGCAGCAACTCAGCCCTGCTGATGCGCGTAACAGCCCCGGCGCAGCCAGGACGCGCGCAGGGCTTGATGCTCAAGGCGTGTTATTTACAAAGGAGTGGCAGGCGGGACTGAGCCAGGGCCACCGTTTGCCAACCCAGAGGGATCCACTGGGTCATCCACGGTCATCCACTGTGCTTCGTCCCGCTATCCTTTGCCACTCTTTAGATTTCTTGATCTGAGTCTGCCCCTCCACTGAATTAAGTTCCTTGTGAGTTGGGGCTTAGAGGTGTTTATTTCTGTATGTTCCACCCTCCAGAGAGATCTGATCAATGAGTGAGTGAGTGAGTGAGTGAGTGAGTGAGTGAGTGAGTGAATTAATTAATTAATGAGTGAAAGAATGAATAGGTGAGAATGTAAACCAAATTTGACCCACAGGTATGACTAAGTCAAGCACCGAGTCTTCCCCAGATGCCATCCCTGACATAAAGACGTAAGTGAAAGCCGTGGTTGGGGAGGTAACCCCAAAAGAGAGAGCATGAGGCAGGGAAAGGAAGACAGTCAATAAGGACTACAATTGAACAGGTTGAGCTGTGGGTAACTGGGACTCCATCGCCCTGGGGAACTCTGGGAGACTGAGTTGAGTATGTCTCCCTTACATCAACAGAGGGGCCAGGGAGCGGGGGTGTTTGTCTACAGCTCTCCCTACGAGAGCTTCCTGAGGGCTGCTTCTGGGACCATTAACTCTTCAACACCTCCAGTTTGCCCTGGACGAGCAGAGTCCCTGGCCAGAAAATGTCAGAAGAGAGGTACACATTCACAGGTGTCCCATTCACAGACTCTGAAAACAAGTGAGTGACTAAGCTGGGAATCTGCTCATTGGCCAAAACCAGGTTTCTGTCTGTTCTTGTACATAAAGTTTTACTGGAACACAGCCACTCCGATTTGTTTATGCATCGTCTCTGGTTGCCTCTGTCCACAGCAGCAAAGACGAGCTGCTGTGACAGAGACTTTATGCTCCGCAAAGCTGAATGCAGTTTGTTGACCTCTGGCATAAGGGATGTGGACAGGGCACTGACAGCATCTTCCATGCAGTGATTTTTAAATGTTTGAATTAGTTGTTACCAACTAATTAGCATATTGCACTTGAAAAATCTCCAATTATGACTTCCAGTGAAATAGAACAGAAATGCTTATTCTCCACTTCCTATTTGAAAACCTGGTAAACAAATATGTAACATGAATTTAACCACTTAAAATTTTAAGTGTATAGTAGAGTATTATTAAATATGCATACATGGTTGCACAGCAGATCTCTGGGATTTTTTTATTTTACATGATTGAAACTCCAGATCTCAGTTTCCCCCTCCTCTCACATTTTGCTTTCTACTTCTGAGGGCCAGGCTGCAGAAAGGAAAGGAGGGTTTAGATACCTCATATAAGCGAAATCATGGAGTATTTTTTCATTTTGACTTCCATTTCACTTAGCATAATGTCAAGATTCCTCTATGTTGCAACAGATGGCAGGATTTCCTTCTTTTTAAAGACTGAATAATATTCATTTTCTGGATCTACATTATCACTTTCTAAAGTGTTACTATACATTGACTCTTTGGTGTGGGCTATAATTCTGGAGGCCCTTGCTGTTACAGGGGAACCCTCTCCCCAAGCATCTTCTTCAGAACTACACCTTAGGGAAGTCTCCCCTTATATTCTTCCATCCCCAATTAAATACCCGGCCGTTACACTTTGAAGCCAAGTGTTAGCCTCGAAGAAGAAACCATGTTTCTCCACCATTTTTGGAACAAAGACAGAATATTCTGTTTTTCTCTCAGGAATATTCTGTTTTTCTCTCAGGAATCACCCACGTAGAACAAGGACATCATAGCCTGCCTTGGACTGAAGTGGAAGTGCTGCCATGTGTAAGTTCCATGGACCATGAGTCTCAGTTTTCTCATCTGCAAAGTGGGCATGACAACCAGGTTGTTGTAGAAGTCAAATGAGCCAATGTTTACACATGCCTCATGCAGATCACTGCTCAGAGTGAGCATAAAATCTCAGAGCATGGGTTAGGAATGCTTTAGGCTGCAAGCAACAAATTCCTATTTAATAGTGTCTTAAACAATTTGAGTATGTATAATTTCATTCAATAAAAAGAGATGTGGAAAGCAGTTCAAGGGTTGACTCAGTGTCTCAAAAATATCATCAAGGACCCAGATTCATTTCATACTTCACTCAACCATCCTTAGTAACACTGATGATCCATGATCACATTTGTGGCCTCATGGTCAAAAAATGGCTGCAGAATCTTTAGGAATAAGAACTCCAAACTTCAGGAAGCAGGGGCAGGAGTTGCTTTGGAGGAAAAGTCCCATGGTGAAGGTCAAAGTCACTTCATAAGGTTTTGCCTTTTTTCTTTTTAATTGGAGCACAAAGCCTCCTATCGGTGTGAAGCTTCCTCTTTCATTTCACTGGCCACCACTGAGGTCCACATTCATCCCTAAATCAATCAATGGAAAGTAGGAAGTCAAATGCATTTTGCTCAGCCCCTAGACTTAGGGAGGGTCCCACATTTTCTCCAAATCTGGGGACCACCAATCATTACCAAAGCAGCTGACATGGACATGGAAAACAGGAATGTAAGGTTTGGGGACAGGTGACAGCAACAGCTTCTACACTCACAGGCATGCTTTGTAGGAGAGATTCCCAGTGGAGGGCCTGGCTGCAAAAGTCCCACAAACACCTCGGAACTTGTGCTAAGCCTCTAAGGCATGAGGTGTGGTGAGAGCAGAGCGGAGACCAGAGTTAGGAGCCTGTCACTCACTCTTAATACCCAGCTTCAGAGAAGCAGGCGTCAGCCCCAAAGCTGAGGCAAGAGGGGGCCCAGGAGGAGGGAGAGGTGAGGAGACAGGTGTGAAAGGGAAGGAGGGCTTAGTAAACAGGTCTGGCCCCCTTCCAGGCTTGGACAGCAGATTCCTGTGGTTTCAGAGCACTGAAATCTCTCACGCTGAAACCACAGAGGAGGGCTGAGGCTTTTCAGTGCTGGCTCCCAAGTCAATCTTGGGCATGATCTGCCTGACTTTGGATAGCCTAAACTCCCACATCCCAGGTAGTGCTAGCTGCAAGAGACTGAGTGCGGAGAAATCAGAGGTGTGTGTGCGTTATGAAGCTGGCAGAGCTCACACCTTCACTGTCCTGGGGCAGGGAAACATGAGCTGTTTCACAGTATGTTGCAGAGAGACGTTTGGTCTTCTCTGTTTAGATAAAGGTGCTGTGAGATCCAGAGATGAAGAAGTATGTAGCGAGCTGATATACTTGCTATTCGTTCATTCATTCACTCATTCATTCACTCACTCACTCATTCATTCATTCATTCAATATGTGTTTATGGAACATGTTCTATATGCCAGGACTTATTCTAATTGATAGGGATTTAGCAGCAAAACCAAAACAAAACAAAAAAGATAAAAATCCTCTTCTCCACGAAACCTAATTTCCAGTGGGGGACCAATAAGATCCATCCGAAAACTTCATAGCCATTTCATTAGCCTTTTAACTCCTCTTGACCCATTTTCCATTTATAAAATAGTTTCCTATTACTCAGTATTTATCATGGGTCAGGCTGTGATGGTTAATTTTATGTGTCAACTTGGCTGGACTACAGTGTTCAATGATTAGTCAAACGTTATTCTGAGTGTTTCTGTGAGGGTGACTTTTGGCTAAGCTTGCCATCTTAATCTGTGAACTTTATGAGTAAAGCCACTTACTCTCTATGATGTGTGTGGGCCTCCTTCAGTCAGTTGAAGGTCTTAATAGAACAAAAACTATCCTCCCCCCCCCATCCCAAACAGTAAAATTCTGCCAGCAGGCAACCTCTGAACTTGACCTGAAATATTGCCTCTTCCCTGGACCTCCAGTCTGCTGATCCACCCTGCAGAGTTTGGATATGCCCTTCTCCATATCATGTGTTCTGATTCCTAAAAATTAATCTGTTGATAAATGAATGGATAGGTAGGTAGATATATAAATACATAGATGATAGGTAAAGATGGATGGATGTATGGGTGGGTGGGTGACTGGATGGATGTATGGATGGGTGGATGTGTGGGTGGGTGGATGGGTAGATGGATGGATGGATGGATGGATGGATGGATGGATGGATTGGTGGGTGGGTGGGTGGATGGATGGATGGATACATGGACGGATCCATGGATGAATGGATGAATAATTTGTCTTGTTTCATTTGAGAGCCCAGGCTAATACAGTCATTGAGCAAAAGGATTCCACAGTAATTAGCCCCAATTAATTCTCACAACACCCTAGAATGCTAGCCTTTTTATTTTCATCCCACTTTACAGATGATCACAATGTGGCTACCAAAACTTGAGCAATTTGCCAAGTCTAAACAGGGGGTAAGCAACAGATCCAGCCTGAACCCAGGCTGCATGGCATCAAGGTCTACCCCGGAAACCCAACAAGCCCCCTCAGTCCCAGCATTCACGTAGCGAGGCCACACTGTGCACTCACCAAGGAGCCAGGCAAATGGGGTGGGAGGGGGTTCCCACATAGTGGGTGGCCACCGATCTGTTTCTTACCCTTTTCTGGTAACCACTGAGTAGTCTAGTTTGAACTGGGTTCCTCAGGCAAGTTGACAAGGGACTGACTTGGTAAAGATCCCTCTACTCTGACCTGTTGGAAAGAATCTCTGGCTTGCACGGTCAGGATCAACAGAAGGATGTTGAGCCTAAAGCTACGCTGATCTGCTCTGGGGAAGCCCTATGGTGAGTGTCTGCCTAAGTGTGAGCGGGCACCTGCTTTACAATGCTTAGTGCAAAGCAGAGCCCTCGGCTGAACAGCTGGGGTTCACATCCCAGCTTCCGCACTTCCTGCCATCTTCCTGGCCATCTTCCTTAAGCACTCTGAGCTTCAGTTTCCTCATGGAAACTCTAGCAATAAGCATCCCCCTCCACGAGGCATGAGATGAAGCCTCATTAAGCAGCACACACAAAACTCCAAGAACAATTCCCGGCAAAATCTAAGCATTCAATGAACAGGAACTCTTGTTTTCTGGATAGGAGGGACAGATCTAGGTTTTACCATGTGTGATTCTTACTCTGTGTGTGTGTGTGTGTGTGTGTGTGTGTGTGTGTGTGTGTGTGTGTGTGTAGTGGGGGGAGATGTGTTTGTGTGTGGGGGGATGTTATTTAAGGAAAAGCACAGAAATAACTGAGGGAATTGGGGGTCAGTGTGAATTTGGGGCCCCAGCTGGGGCCTGCAGCACTGTCTTGTCATTCTCTGGAGCAGGAGTATGTCTTCTGTGATGCACCCAGGTCCCCAAAGAAATAACTGGCTTATCAGAAGGAATCTTGGGTTTCCAAATCCCTCTGGTTATTTTCCTGACAGTGGGGCATCTCAGGGATTAGGCCACGTGTCCTGCCAGGGTGTGAAGGCTCAGAAAATGAAATTGCTGCCAGCGCCTTCCAGAAATGAGGCGTTGGTTGCCCCCTCCTTCTAGCCCCCCAGAGGCAACAGCACCTGTGATCTCTCTCAACCCCCAGGGCTCTCCCACCCAGGATTTAGATGGGATTAAAAAAGAATTCCTGAAGGGACAGTGTTGGGCTAGAGGCTGGGGGCTGTGGCTGCGGTTGGAACTTTTTTTTGAAGAGTTAGTTTCAACTGTGTAATATTATTCTCTTTTACATTAGATATTTGACAGGGAGGGAGACAGAAAAGTTAAAAGAAAATGGGGCAACAGCTTCAATCCCTTGTGTGCAGGATAATTTATAGTTATGTAATCACTTCCACTTTTGGCATTTTTGTTGCTACTTTTCCTGTTTGGTTCTTGCCACACTTCTGGGCTGGGCTGAATAGCCCTGCTACAAAGCGGGTGGCTGAGGGTCCCAGGACTTAGGGGGCTTCCTTAATTTCCAGAAAGTGAGAAGCAGAGTAGGAGCCCCATCTCTTGATGCCCAATCTTAGGCATTTATCATTATATCACAGAGATGCTGGGGTGTTTGTAGCTCCATTTTACAGATGAGAAAACTGAGTCCTAGAGAAGCAACGTGGTTTTTTGAACCTCACTTCTTGTCATCATCACCCTCATCATGTGGGTTATAATAGCAACAGCAGCAGCAGAGTTAATAATGATGATATTATAACAATTGGGGGTATGTCTTAGGTACTATTCTGTTTGTTTTAAGTACATAGATTTATTTAGTCTTTATAAGAGTTCTGAGAGAGGCATTAATATTATCCCCATTTTATAGATCAGGAAACAGAGACACAGAGAAGTTAAGTTACTCGCCAGGGAGCGACAGAGCCAGCATTTCTACCCAGGCACCTGCCTCTAGAACCCCATGCTGGTACTCATACCATCAAACTATTAAGTCTTGGGCTGGTCAGTGAAGAACCTGGGTCTCCAGATCTCCAGCCCAGGACATTTCCCACTACTTTATGAAGTTTAACTTCTCCTTTTCCCTCTGGTTATCTGCTCTGAACCCAGCAGAAGCCTTCACTTGCTGCCCCTCTGTCCATCTCACCTCTTGGTAAGCATTTCCCTAGGAGAGTATGTTCTTGGCCATGATATCCAACTTCACTACTCCATGAGCTCCTAAATGTGTCTGTGCCTTGGTGCCTTTGTCGGTAAAATGAGGATAATAATGGTAACTAGCTCTTTGGGTATTGTCAGTATCATGAGACAGGAAGGTTTTAAAGTCAATACTTCAGCACCAGGCAAGAGAAAGTGGTCACTGGGTACTTATCCAAAGATGCAGGCAGTAAGGCTTTAAGAATGAGAATGTATATAAGTTAGCTCAGGCTATGTCACGCTGCAGTAATAAGCAACCCCTACACCATAGGGGAACAGTATCTATCAAATGCTCATTGGTCACATGGATCAACTTTAGCTCAGTTCCATACCATTTTTATTCTAGACTCAGGCTGAAGGAGCAGGTTCTATATGTGATATTTTCAATCTTGCAGCACAGGGAATAGACAGGTAGAGATGGAGCCACCTAGGGTTCTTAAAACTTGTGCTCAGAAGTGGGATATATCATTTCTATTTCTAGTCATATTTCATCAACCACAGAAAGTCACATGGACAAGCATGGCATCAACGGGGAAAGGAGTTAGAATTCTACTCACAGGGAGGGTCCCACTGGGAAAGATCCTATTTAGAGAGGAGCAGATATTTTTATCATGTCAATTTGATCACACTGGGAAGTGAATATGTGCAGTGAAGGAGTGAGGAGGGTAATGTGCAGAAGAATCTGTGAGAACAAAGACACCTGGGTGAAGGCAACACAGAATCAAGGAGCAATGAGACCCATCCGGCTAGAGGAGGAGGGCTATTTAATTGCAGGTCTAAGACCATGCACTCCTTTGGGGATCTAACCAATGACCGTAGGGTGGGACAGTAGGGAAATGACCTAAGTACAGCACGACTTATTACATCTGGAAAAGATCAGCAGTCACACTCCCTTAGATTAGATCTCACAGACCTCTTGTGTTAAACTCATTCATGCCTCTCCATACCTCTCGGGTGTTGTACAAATTCAGTTATTCCATTATCGCCTTCCAGAATTTTAATGTAGGCTCATGTTTTCGGATGTTGCTTTTCTGAGTTTTGCTTTATCCCCATTCCACCAATAAGATTACTTACCATGGGTCATTTAAAGGTATTTACTTTTACAACATAAATGAATCTACATCCCATGTTAGTTTGCTAGGGCTGCTGCAACAAAGGGCCACAGACCAGCTGGCTCATAGTTCTGGAGGCTGAAATCCAAGATGAAGGTTTCCACAGGGCTGGTTTCTTCTGAGGGTGCTGGCTTGTATAGGGATGAAGAACACACCCTCTCCCTGTGTCCTCACATGGTCTTCCCTCTGTGTGTGTCTGTGTATGATCTCTTTGTTCATAAGGACACTGATCCCATTGGATTAGGGCCCCCTCCCTATGGACCTCATTTTTTAATTGACTTACCCCTTTAAAATACTATTTCCAAACGAGTTATATTCTGAAATACAAAGAGTTAATACTTCAGCATATGAAATTAGGAGAGATGGAATTCAGCCCATTACATGTGCCAAAGAAATATCATTCCATAATACCAGTATCACCATAAATTGAAGCCACTCTCATATGCCGTTTATAGAAGCCCCTAGAACAGTGCCTGGAGTATAATAGATGCTCAGTATTTGTTGAATAAATGATTAAATTTCAGTAAAAGAAATACAATCTATTAAACTTGTTCTAAGTGAATGGTGCTTGGGAAAGGCTCAGTCTGAGTCACTCTCTCGTTTAGCAGTGGGAAGATAACAAGTTCTAGAGAGGCATTAAAGACATACTAACCTAACCAAGACTTTCTGCTATCCTCAGTCAGAAGGACTGGGAGAGGATGATGAAAAGAATGACTTTCTCTTTGTGTCATTTAGAGTTATTTTACTACCTCCTGTCATGCTTGTTATTTAGATCAGACAATGGCCTGTGCCTTCTCCCATCCCAAGGGTGACTTGTGTTCTACACTTGAGGAAGTATTGGCCAGCCCATGAGACAAAGCTACACCCTTACAGGAGCACACAGTCCTCCTGACTGCTCTTCAACCTCCCTTTCTAGCCTTTTCTTCTGTTTGTTTTCTTATGACCTTACACTCTAGATGGCTCACCCAAAGAAACTCAAGTATGACAAGTTGTCTATACTTCTCCATGTCCTCCCAACCCCTTCCACCTCTGCTAGGAACATCAACTTCCACTTAGCCAGCCTGGTGAACTCCTCTTCATCCCTCAGGACCCATTATAAGATGCCCTTGGGAGATTAAGTTGAAAAAGTGGAATACAAGCTAGCAGTTGTAGAACATTTCCATCTCAAAGGGGAAATATTAAACATAGTTCTAGAAAACCATACATCTGAACATATTAAAAAAGAATGGGACTATAGTGATTTATTTTCTTTTTGCTTATCTGTGGTTTCTGATATTTTGACAGCCAACATATATTCTTCTGTAACCGTAATAAAAAGTTGCTTTTGATGTTTCAAAAGAGCAAGTGCCTACATGTTTTCTTTGGGAAGCTTCTTGAATATTACTTGCTACACACACACACACACACACACACACACACACACACACACACACAAGCCCCAGGCAGGCAAAGACCATCCCATTCTGCTAACTTTGCAGTTTGCAAATAACTCTGTCATTCCATTAATCACATTGCTTTGAAATTATCTATTTACTTATCTCCTTCTCACCCCAGTCTGCAAAGCAGAATCATTTAGATGTTGAGAGTGAACCCCAGAACTGAACCCCCATTCCCAAGGCTGAACCCTCACCCAGCACCTTGTCCATGGGATCACTTACTACTGATCATGTGCCCTCCACCAGGTTCTGTACTTGGCATCCTGGATACACTGGTATTTAGATCAGACAAAGGCCTGTGCCTTCCTGGGGCCGCCCTTTCAATGACTGAGTGAACCAGCAAAACAGCAACCAGGAAGTACAATAAATCAGCAAACTCGATAGCATGTTAGTGCTTGACACATTCTAGCCATGACTATTGGGGGGAGAATATGTCTTATTCCTGTGTACCCCAAGCAGTGAAAGTAAAGACATACTAGAAAGTAAGTCCTGGCACATGGTAGGCGCCCATGAATGCTATGGATGGAGGCACCATACTGATCACAGGGTTGCTCTGGCTATACATGGGCTGTCTCGAGGGCCCACCCAGGCGGGAAGTGCAAGGTGAACCTGGGAGTCAGGTTCATCAGCCATTTCTCTGCAGTTACATCCGGTGTAAGGATGGGCAAGGTGAAGTTTTGTGGAAACCTACAAGCAGGAAAGGCCAGAGAATGAGGGGCCAGGTGTAGCAGACCCTCAGTGTCAGTTCAGATCAGCCTTCCAAGAACCTCTCACTGGCTCTGGCTGAAGCCTGGATTTGTGTGTTTTTGTTTTTTTTAAGCCAATTTCATTTCTTTATGGTTTTATAAGTTAGAATTTGAGTGACTTTTCTATGTTGCTCTACCTATCGATCTATCAGTCTATTGCTCTACCTGTATGTCTATCTATCTATCTATCAAGCTATCACCTATCTTTGCTCCTTCCTCTCTCCCTCCCTTCCTCCTTTCCTTCATTCCTACTTCTTTCTATTATGATATATGCAATGTTAAGATGACTTGTGTGACCGGCGCTCCTCAATTTGGTTCTGTCCAGTCCCCTGAGACACTTTTTGTTAAGACTCCAATATCTCCTGCTTGGCCATCTTCCAGAACCTGCTATATAGGTAGTTTCATAGTCTTCCAGCCCCTTCACTTTAGACCATAAAATGCTGTCCCAATAAAAATATAAGAAAATTCCAAACACAGGAAAATGAATCTCTTTCTTACTTGGACTTTATTGTGAACAAATTCCCAAGGGGTTTGGCTACCACCTTTTTTTTTTTTCAAAGATTTATTTATTTATGCATACAAGCTGGGGTACAGGCCAGAGGCGTGGGGCGGCGAGAGGGTTCACCAGAGACAGAGTGGGGAGCAGAACAGGCAGATGGACAGAAACACACTGCTGAGGGGAGCAGTGGGTGAGGCAGGAGAGGTCTGCCGCGCCATGCGGGAATCCCCCCGGCCGGGCCTCGAACTCGCGTTGCTGCTGCAGACAGCTCCACAGCACAGCGCCCAACCGCTCCGCCACCGGGGAGGCCCCTACCACCTTTTAAGTATAAGGGTGGTGGCCATCTTGTAAGGGTGGTGGCTTCAACTCACCAGTGTGCACTGCGTGCCCCACATATGTAGGGGACCACCTCCACCATTCCAGCAAACAGAGACCCTGTCCTCATGTGGCCCACATTCCAAGGGCTTGTGCCTATTAGGATGACTTCAGTTATAAACAACAAGTCAACTCAAACTTGACGTCCGCCATCAGAGTTTTTGCATAGTATGTAGCTTTAAGATATAAATTCTGGCATAACACCTATGGAAGAACAACTCCACTGTCATTCATTGGGTGGCTAAACCAAATGATCTGAAGTTCTAATGTTACTCATTCTTGGATTCTTACAGCCAGCACAACACTGTACACATAGACGCCCAAAGAATGCTTGTTAAAAGAATGAAAAGAAAGATTAGAACTGACTCCAACTTAGTATGCTTTATACTTACAAGATGGCCACCACCCTTACAAGATGACCTCCACCCTTATACTTAAAAGGTGGTAGCCAAACACCTTGGGATTTGTTCACAATAAAGTCCAAGTAAGAAAGAGATTCTTTTTCCCATGTTTGGAATTTTCTTATATTTTTATTTTAAAGTATGCCATATCAACAAATATATACATACATACATATATATATATATATACATATACACACACACACACACACATACTTGTGGCTTTATTTAGTTATGTGTAATTTATATATAATGTCTAGATTAGGTTTAAGAGATGATAAAGTTGTTGTTCATATAACTTACTAATCAGCATAAGAAATAGGACTTTAAAATTAGACTACTGAATCTTTCTGTGTGTTCCTCTCCAATCTCATATTCCTCCTTTCCCACTCACTCCAGAGAGATAATCATTACTTGCAGTGTTGTATGAGTACTTCATTACTATCCTGGATTCCTTTTTTAAGGAACACTCAAAAGACTTCCTCCCAAGCTTCACTGGCCAGAAAAGGGTTATATGTGCATTCATAGCCAATCACTGGCAAGAATGTGGGGTTGGCTGTGATTTGCTGAGACAGTCAGAAATTCTGATTTCCTAATTGTGAGGGGGAAAAAATGATAAAATTTCAAAGGTTGTCATAAAAATGAAATTAGAACACAAATGATACTCTATCATGGTGCTGATGTATCAATTAATAGCTATTTCTTCTAATTTGTAAGCCAATTTACACCCCCAACTGCCCTCTTGCAACTACACACACTTACACAACTCTGATATAGTCATGCGTGTATTACACCCCCAACTGCCCTCTTGCAACTACACACACTTACACAACTCTGATATAGTCATGTGTGTATGTCCCAGTTTGAGACTTCAGTTAACTGGTGAATTTCTTTCCTTCTCTCTGCCTCATGATTTTTGACCATGATTTTTATACGGCAATTATAAGCCAGGTACTTGGGTACTTAGGATATAAAAATGAGGAAAAAACAGTAACAGAATTCTGCCCAGTGGGGAGAATAAACATTATTCAAAGACTCATACAGTTAAATACAATCATAATTCTGATTAGTCCACTCATGAGAGTTACATGCTGTGGCAATGCATGATGGGGCCTCTGGGGAAGGCCTCCCTCGAAAGCAATTGGCAGGGGATCATGAGGAAGAATAGACATCGATCGAGCGGCAGCTGTGCTGTGTTGGGGCTGGCCCATATGTTGGATGAGAACTGATACTTTAATTTTCAGGAATTTTGTAAGCCTGTTATTAAGCACTGTCATAATTAAGAATTATTATATAAACATAAAATTAAACGTTATATTAAGAGAAATAAATTTTCAAAATTCATCACTTTCTTACTACATTTTGCTGCCACCTATGTTCTTGGGGATTATTAATTACTGTCTAGCTGCTTGGTGGATATAGTCCCAAGTGATGTAGGACGGTACTTCTTATCCTGACTCTGTGTTCAGTGACATCATGTTCATAGCTTGAAATTTACCATGATGGGAGTATTTACACCACAGGAATTGGTGAACATTACAGATCAGGTAACATAAGAACAGAGAACAAGTTGTTAAATACTTAGCAGCATAAGACTGGGCAATGGGAGCAGAGGAAGAACATTCCAGAAAGCAGGGTTAACAGACTCCATGGTAGAGGGCAGTGTGACATAATTGAGAAATTGAAATACAGTCACTGAGAACACTGATAATCTCTATCTTAAAGGGTTTTGGAAATGAAATGGAATAATTCATGTGATGATCCTTTAATACAGTTTCTAGCACATACTAAGTCCTCAATAATGAAAGTGTTATTTTTGTTCAGAGGTAGCTAGTCTCATCAAACAGTAGCTGATTTTGTCTCAGGCCTGGGGACTGAACAGCAGGATGGCCTACCCAATACTCCTCTATTCTTTATTCCCCAGCTTAATCAAACCACAATATAGTTCAAAGCAGTAAGGTGCTCAGTTAAAAATAGTTGTGATCTCAGGCTCCATGGAGCTAGGACCAGCCATGTCATTCAGTATTGACCTATGTGACATAAACTGAGTGTCGCTGGGAAAGCTTTCTAATTGCTGCCATTTCTGGATATACCGTCACATCTGGCATGTAGGGTGGAGGCTTAAATGTGGACCTGCACTCATAGAGTCACAAGCATGAGGATTCATGGAAGAGAAGAAAAGCAATGGAAGATCCTCCACCACTGTGTGAACAGTAAGTTACTAGAGATCCCTTCTCTGTATTCTATAGCTCTGAAATCCCTCATCTCTTTAAGTTGCCGAGGCTAGATGTTTTTTCCTCCCAGCAAAACACGTTCCAAACTGATGCAAAGGAATTTTCCAGCCACATAATGTAAGAAGCAATATGGTTATTAGAGGTCAGTCAGAAGATTCTAGAAACTTGCTACTGAAGGTGTGGGCATGGGGCAACAGGATCAGCTTCGCCTGGGTGCTTGTCACAAAAGTAGATGCAGGTTGTGTTCATCCATGACCATACAGACTGGAGAAGTATTCCCTTAAGAAGTGCTCATGGAACAGGTAAACTTTCTAAATGTTGGATTAAGGATTTCTGCCTGAAGATGCCCTCACAATGCAAAGTCAGAACCTACCCATGTAAGCAGATTTTTTTGGATGCTCTGCTGGACCCCATCTTGGACCTCATAAGGCAATTAGGAATTGCTCTGAGTCTCCAGCCAGAGTAATTGCAAGATTACCCAACACCCAGAAACGAAGCCTAAACATCCACCCCTTGATAAACACACTTAGGCCCTTAAAAGTTCAAACTCTGTGTTGGGTCCTGACCTCTGAAATATTTATACACAGAGATGCACCTTCCAGATAACATCTCCTGGAATCTGCTTAGCAGCCAGGCTGCAACAGGGAGGGAGTTAATAAATGCTCTTGGTGTCTATAATTCAGCAAGAAAGCTTTTGCTGAGCCCCCAGACGCGGCTAAGAATAGCCAGGTTTCTTCTCTTCTTTGAGAGCTCCCAGATCAAAAATAAGTTTCCCGTTTCTCTCCTTCCTCTTCCAGACTCCACTTTACAGTCTCACAGAGTTGGTGCCACTCTGGCCCGTGCCCAAGAAATACCCTTGTTTGTTGGAATGGATTCAGCTCTTGGCTGGTTTCTTCCCTGTACTATTCCTTGCCAGACTAGTTCAATCTTGGGTCATCCCTGTTTGGGTTTCTTGATTAACTCCAAGTCTCTCAGGGAAAGGAAGAGACAAAATGCTTTGTTAGAGCAACCAGGCCATGGGCCAAGCCAACCTGAGCTTGTCTTCTCTCCCCAGGCAGACTCTTTTGAAACATTGCCCCTCTTGTATTTGAGAGGCCTACCGTTCTTAAGTTTCTGGGACCACCTGTTCCCAAACTGAGGGGAAATCTGGAGACCAGAAGCTTCTAACCATAGCAGAGAGAAGACCAATATCAAGTCCCGTGCTGGCCTCTCACCGATGGAGTGACCAGGAGCGAGGGATTCAGCCTTGTGAGCTCCTCCCTGCAATATGCGGGTGACGCCAGCTCTGGTGGCTCAGGCTGGGGGCACACCCACTAGACAGCAAGGCCATCAGCGCAGGGTGCCGGCTTGTTGGCTGCCGTCAAATCTCTTCCAACTGCGGACCATGCCTGACCCACTGAAGTTGCTCAACAAATGATTTTTTGATAATCAGTCCTCACAATTCCACGAGGTAGGTACTAGAACTGCCCCCACTTTGCAGAGGTGGAAACTGAGGATCAGCATGGTTAAGTCAACGGTCAAGGTCAAGATGTGAATACAGACCCATCTGGCTTCAAAGTCCATGTCAGCCACTGGACAGAGCTGAGGACGTGAGACACCAGAGCGAGTGGCCACAGTACCTTTCACACACTGTGGGTGGCCAGTAAACGTGGGCTCCCTCTTCCTCTTGACCTTTTATACCACCTCTCCTCCCCCACCTGGATTTCTACTCTCCACCTCCTTCTCCAAACACCACTTCACATTAGAGAAAAATATCACGAGGCTGGGGAGAAGCTCCCTTGGCTTGGCCTCCTCCGGGCCTAGCGGCTGATAGAAAGCAGACCTTCAAGCCCCAGGCAGAGGGGAAGGGCCAAAGTGGTCTCCAGTGACACCCCATTTCCGCTCCAGATCCCCATTGTTCTCCTTTTTAACCTTGACTTTCCCATCCCAGGTGAACTTGTGGCCTCCTGTGAGCATTCTGTGAGCTTCTCACAGTGGGGTCAGTAGATTAGTGGCTTGTTCAAGTTCAGACCACTGGGCTCTGCCCCCAGTTACTGAGCCCCAGTCTCTGGGGTGGGGCCCTGGAATGTGTAGTGCAACCTCCTGGAATGGTTCTCAGTTACCATGAAGTCTCAAAATCCCTGCTCTAGAACCCTAGGGACTGGGCGAAGGGAAAAACTGGCCATCCATCTTCCCCTGACATGGCATGCTGGTGCTACGAGCCCTTGGGCCTTTGGACTCATGACTCAAATCGGGGTTCCCTTATTCTTTGCCTTCAGTCTTCGACTGAATTATACCCCATGCGCTCCTGGGTCTCCAGCTTGTAGACAGCAGATGCGGGTTTGTGTGTGTGTGTGTGTGTGTGTGTGTGTGTGGGTGGGGGGTACTTCTTAGCCTCATATATGGCATGAGCCAGTTCCTATAAGAAATCTCCACACAGATTTCCGACTAGTTCTGTTTCTTTGGAGAACCCCGACTAACTAACTCGTACACACTCACATGCGTATATGTTGATATTTCACTCTGACTCTGTCATCCGTTGCTCTAAGACCTTTCAAAGTCGGCATTATCTCAGTTTCCCTTGGTGGCGCTGGGCATGTCCCTGAATCTCTCTGAGCCTCTGGAGCTATAAAATTGGGATAATAACCCCCATTTTATCTGCCCCAGAGGGTGGTGAGATAATTGAGAGGCGGCTACTTTCTTTGAAAAGACTGAAGGGTTATACAAAGATCGCCGGTTATGATGAACTTTATCGCAGGCAGGCGGCAGTTTCTGGCGCCCCGGAGACGCCCAGGTCAAACTGTCCCAAGTTCGTCTAATGCATATGCATGAGCCCAGCCTACACTGGGCAAGGTGCCCTCTCTGGGTGTTGGCAAAATGACAAGGTGAACAAAGAACAGAACTCATTGAAGGTGTCAGAAAAGATTCCTGGTGCCTGACCCTGGACCCTACGAAGCTTTGCATGTAAATCCACACACCTTTGTGGAGGGAACAAAGGGAAGTGGATCGGAAATGTTGAAGAATTTTGTTCCCAGAAACTCTGCAGACAGCTTCTTCCTGCAAAGTACTTTGTTGCTTCTAGGCACTAAGAGGATCAAATGGCTTCAGGATGATGGATCCAGAATTCTAGAATGTAAGATCCCACTGGATCTGGTAAAATGTGGGGTCAAACTTCTCCACGCCCACCAGTTCAGGGATAACGTCTGTTTCTGGGCTAAAACGTCTGCTTTAAGTGCCACATCCTTAGAGCTTTACCTGGAGACATGACACATAGCAGGTGCTCAATAAACGCTGGTTGGATAAACAAATGAGTAATGAAATCAAGACCCCCCAAAATCACCCTGTGCCCTGCACGCCCCCATTCTGGCTGATGTCAGCTGACCCTACACTCCTTCCGTCCACGTCCAGACACAGCCCTGTCACTATAGCAACCATTTCCCATCTTTCATCCAACAACTATCAATCCAAGGTGCGAAATGAGCCGGACACTGTTCTAAGACTGTGGAATACAGCACTCTGGATATACAGCACAGATCTATGCCCTCTAGCTGCATCCCTGCTACTGGAGTTGGCAGAGGGAACTAAACCCATTTGCCACCGGGTCTTCCTGCAGACCCAAGGGTGCTGAGAGAGCCGCTTCCACCTCAGGGTTCTTATTTCCACCAGGGGCACTCCGTTCTCTGCTCATGCCAGTGTCTGAGGATCTGATCGACTGGTAAATTTTATCACATTTCCATCCTGATGTATTTGGAATCGGGTCGCCTCTCCTCAATGGCACTCTCTAGCCCAGGCCACCTGGGTGTTCCCTGGACAACAGTGACAGCCCCCGACCCCAGCCTTCTGCTCTTTTTTTTTTTTAAAGATTTATTTATTTATGCATACAAGAACTGGGGTGTAGGCCAGAGGCATGGGGGTGGTGAGAGGATTCACCAGAGACAGAGTGGGGAGCAGAACAGGCAGATCGACTGAAGTACACTGCTGAGAGGAGCAGCGGGTGAGACAGGAGAGGTCTGCTGTGCCATGTGGGAATCTCCCTGGCCGGGCATCGAATTCATGTCCCTGCTGCCGACAGCTCCACAGCGCAGCACCCAACCGCTGTGCCACTGGAGAGGCCCCAACCTTAACTTTTAATTTTAACCTTAACCCTCACCCTCAACTCAATCTCTCTGTGCCTCAGTTTTCTTACCTGCAAAGCCGGGGAAAGGGTCAGACCATGCAGACTTGCTGCAAAGCTGATGCACATTAATCTATGTAAAAGGTTCAGAACGGTGTGAAACTCTGAGTAGTAAGTATCATTTAAGTGTTATCCATTATTGATTTTTCACCTGGCAAAGTGTTGTGAGGGCAATTAAATAAGGCCAAGCACATTAGCGCTGCGTGCAGTGCTCTGGCTTCTGGGTAAATGTAACTGTTATTTTCCCTGGTCAACCCATTCAGCACACAAAGCATTTTGAGTTCTCTGGGCACTTTGAGCAAATCCCCCAGAGACAAAGCTCCTCAGAGGGCCCTCTCTTTCTCTGTGAAAACCACACCACTGACACCCACGCCCAGGGGAGGCGCTCGCTAATCACACTGGCTGAGGGAGAAGGACCCTCTCTGGTCACTCTTCAGCACAAGCCCTAATGCACTTGCTCACCCACCCCACACCTGCGAGATCGTGGAGCTCCCTCTCTGTTCAGCAGCGTCATCACCTCTGACACTTATGGGGGCTGCCCTAGACTGCGAGCCCCACCTGCAACTGCTCCCCTATAAAATCTGGTACATTCCTGCCTTCCCTGCCACCTTCCTCCCCCCCACACCCCCGCCCTTTGACTATACCCAAGTCCTCTGTCAGTGTCTGTTATATTTTCATTGGAGGGGAAAAAAATTACTTCCTAAAATGTTCAAAAGTCTTTCCTCAGTTTGTTATTAAAGCAATTATCTAGCATAACACACCAAAATCGCAAAAGCTATTCTAATGGGAAACAAATGCTCCTGACGGCAACAGACCGGACTCAGACTTTTTATTGAAAAATGAGGGGAAGGCGATTAGAGGGGAAAGGCGGGGGAGGAAAGATTTTCCACCTGGCCTTGGACAGTACATCAAAAGGCCGTCAAAAGGATGCTATTTATAATCATGATTGCTCTGTCTTTGGAGTCGTGTTGTTCTGATTGTTCCTCCTGCCTTTCTCTGCCTTCCCTGACCACTCCCCCCACTCCACCTCTGCATGTAGCCAGTTTGCATGGATCACAAGGGCTAGGCCACAAGGGGTCATGTCCTGGAGAAAGCTTGCAAGGTTTGAGTTCATATGCCAGCCAGACACAAAGACCCATAGTTCTTTGTGAGGTCCTAAACATCTTTACAAAGTCATTTCAACTTTCCAGTAGGTAACTACCAGCAACACATCTTAACACTTAGAAGAGATGCCAGACTCTATGACTGTCCAATGGAAACTCCAGATTTCTGGTGTTGTGTGTTGGAGCCAAGGGTTAAAGACAGTCATTCCACAAACATTTATCAGGTACCTATGATGTGCCTTTCACTATGCTCAGCACTGGAAAGATATGGATGAACATGAAGTGTCAAAGAGCTCTCCTCCAGAGTTGATGTGAGTGTAGAAGATAGATTTATCTTGGATTAACTCCTTTTGACTGGCCAAGGCTACTTGGAACCATGACTTGAGAAGATGCTGAGTTTAGCAAGAAATAACTCTGTGATTGATTGTTGATGCCTGTCATAGACACTATAGGGAAGTATGGCAGCACTCTGCATATTTGAAAAAACTTGTTTAGTTACTGCTTATCTTCTCAATATGCATGCAGATTCACTGGAACCTTATTGAACTGCAGATTCTGATCCAATAGATCTGCTGTGGGGCCTGAGATTCTGTATTTCTAGCATGTTCTTAGGTGATGCCAATGCTTATGATCCACGGATCCCACTTTGAGTAGCAAGTGAGCCATGGAACCTACCAGTGAAAGCAACACAGTCCCAGATCCATCACTCACATGGTCACATAACTTTGTACAAATCTTCACATTGGCGATCAAGAGAGTCCAGGTTCCAGTCTCAAAGAAAGGTTTAGCATCTGTTCTCTGAGTTTCCCACAATTGAAGGCGGTGGTCTGGTGGACATAGACCCTAGTAGCAGCTTCCATTGGTCGGCTGAGAGCAAATGAAGGCTCCCAAAGGGCTGCAGCCTCGGCTCAGAGCCCCAACCAGAGGTTCAGATGTTTTTCCAAATCAGCTCCAAGGCTTGCATGAGTCTCTGGGGGCCTCCTTGCTCTCTGTCTAAAGCTCCAAAGGTTACATTCTTGGGTGAGCCTTTGGGCATTCCTGTTCACCCCCTTGGCTGAACAGATGATCACTTCAAAGGTCTCCTTTCTTGTGGTATTTTAGTACCTCTGACCTTGGCCAGGAACCATCAGCCCAGAGGCGTATGAAAGTGAAAAAGAAGAGAAAAGGGAAACATCGTTTATCCACCCCCTTTCCCACCCAAACAAACGTTGCCAAAGCTTTTTGCGTGGGCTAAGTCTGAATGTAGATGAAGATCCAGTGAGACCTTCCAGAGCCTGTTAACCCATGATTTAGCTTTGCACTTGAATATTATCACTTGTGGAGAAGCAGAAAACACCCACCAAGCCAGTGGTATGACTTTTAAAATATTCTAATCACTCAAAGAAAATCTAGCCATGCAGTGAGAGGGGTGACACAGTGTTCTCATGACCAGTTACACCTCTTCTGAGCAGGGGTGGAGAGAAAGGGGTAAAGGGCAGAGCACTTGGAAATCAGACTTTTGGGGTTGAGATCCTGACATCACCATGTGGTGCAATATCTCACACTGTCCCCTCCTTGTGCTGAAGTTTGTTGTAACATCTTCTATTTATTTAAGCCCATTCTTACCCTAATCTCTTTTCACCTACTATTCTTTCTGCTTGGAAAAATCTTTCATAAATCTCTGTATGGCTTCTCTAATCATTTAAGTTATAATGGATGAGAACAAAAATTCATTCTCTTCAGAGAAACTTTAAGTGATCCTACTGCCTGACACACACCCATCCTCTCTGTTGTTCGTTGGCCTTGCCCCAATACATCTGTTCTAGAATATTTATCTTTATCTGATATTGAACCACTAATTTTTATATGTCAATTGTCTACATTTTACTTTAGAACATAAGTTCCATGAGGGTAAGAATTTGTCTTCTGTTCACTGGTGTATTTCGACATACCTCAAAGAGTTTCTTTCACACAGATTGTTTTTAATATATATTTATAATTGCTGTTGAGTAAATGATCTCTCTGGCCATAGTGGTTTAGGGGTAGTCACGTGATTGAGACAAAGCCAACAGGAATGTCTTCAGGAATGTTTCTACGGAGTAAACTAAAGGATGTGGGCATTGAGCTGTGAGAAGTCATCTCTTCCGCTGGGTGGAGAAAGTCCAAGATTGAGCTCTGATCACAAATGTGAGCCACGTCTGAAGCCGGGAGGATGTGATTTTGACCTTTTCAGTTCCAGGGAACCTGTATCACCTACTTCCTCCTTCCCCACTGCACAGCCTGCCAAAGCTTATACTAAGCTCATATAAAGCTTATATCCCATTTGCAATAAACACAACCTTGATCAAAATATGTGGAATTGTAGCAAGAGCTGTGTTAAGTCCTATTTCTATCACTTCCTAGTTATGGAACCCTATCTTAGGTTAAATATGTCCACCTAGAATCTGTAAATGTGTCATTTGCTAAAAGGTCTTTGCAGATGTAATTAAATTAGGGATCTTGAAATGAAATCATCCTGGATTAGCCAGGTGGGCCCTAAATCCAATGACTAATACCCTTGCCAGATAAAGAAGAAGGGAGATTTTGCATCCACCAAGAAGAAAGCCACGTGAAGACGGAGGCAGCAACTGCAGTGAGGCAGCCTCAGCCAATAGCACCTGCAGTCCCGAGAGGCTGGAAGAGACAAGGCACAGGTTCTTCCCAGAAGCCTTTGGGGAGTGTACGGTCTTGTCAACACCTCTGTGCTGGCCCCTTGAACTGATGTTAGGCCAGGACTCTAACTATGAGCAAACAAATTTAGGTAGTAAACCACCAAGTTTGGGTAAAGGGTCCCAACAGACACAGAAAATGAAGAGAGATCTCCAAACCCTTCCCAGCCTCAGTTTCCTTCTCGGGAATAGGTGGATAACAATCCTTGCTCTGATTCCATCGAAGAAAGGCTCAAGTGATGTTGCCTGGACCAAAATCCCAGTTCTGCCATCCACTGGCTGTGTGATCTCAGGCAGCCACTGTTGTCTCTGTGCCACATTTCCAACACTCTCTCCGTGCACCTGTTAGAGGAGTCAATGAAGGTATGATAAAAAGTTCCTTGTGCAAGGCCTGGTGCATTTTAAATGCTCCCTGGATGGCCAGACTGTTCTAGATAAAAGCATCTTTGAACTTGCTGGCAAAGGCACTGCCCTTGCTGAAAAGTCACTGCCATAGAAAAGCTTGACTTATTGTTTCAGGACATTCATGAAATACCAATGAACAGTCTGTGGTCATCTTCAGATCAGTGATTTTCAAATATCGTGACGCATTGCTAAGACAGCTAGTAAGACTTAACTGGCAAGCTGATTGAACACACAGATATCTAGGTCTCAACATTCCTCCATTGAGAATTAGGGAAGTTGAACTTGAATTTCCAACAAGCCTTCACACAGAGGACCCCTCTTGTAGCCTTCACACAGAGGACCCCTCATCATTCCTAATACCATCAGGTAGAAGAACAGTTACTGAAAATGTGCCCAGTGCCAGTGAATCCTCAAGGGCTCCCATGACCACAGCAGAGAGCACTGAAAGGATCTGTCCCTCGCAGCCTCTCCCTGCAGGTGGGTCCCACTGGGACATTTTCAGATAGTCAATGAGAGTTTTCTTCCGCTCCCACAAAGCCTGTGGTGTGGTATTCCGTGTAGGGCAAGGCAGAAGGCACATGTGCAAGGAATAAGCAGCATAAGGAACAGTGGAATCCGTCGATCTCCGGCACACTGCCTGGGCCCTTAGTTGCAGTGGCATAACAACAGCTAGGACCCAATTCCAGACAGATCCACAGGTCGCCCCGATGGGCCCTGGGGGGCTGCTGGTAGGACGCAGAGGCTCACGGTTGGAAAGACTCACTACCTCTCACCTTCTTAACCTCTCCTCTTTTGTTTAACAGAAGAGGCAAAGCTTGAGAAAGTAACACTCTCGTGGTCACCCTGGGCCACGTTGAGTGTGTCCATGGAGGCCTTAGGTGTCTTCCAAAGACATGCCCTTCTGTTCCCTGCGGTGAGAGCTACCTACTGTCAGGGACGTTCACCCGTGTTCTGGCTGACACAGACCTGAACGAAGAAAAGAGTAAGATATTTCTGGTATCCAAGTGTCTGACTAATAAAGAACAACGGAAGAAAAGTGAGCAGGCCACCTATCTCAGGGATAGCAGGAAGTCCCCATGCATTTAGCCTGAGTCTCTCATTTCCCTCCAGATCTCTGGCAAGTTTTGCATTTGCGAAACCTAGAGGATGCTGCTCAGGGCCCTGGGTCCTGCAGGAGGCCAGAAGGGCTGCCTTCTGCTCCCAGCCCAGCCTGGATTAAGTACGTGGGTACAGGTACCCCTTGGCTGACTCTGCGTCCTGGCTCATCACTTCCTAGATAACTGCCTCAGTTTCCCAATCTGTAAAATGGGCACCAGCTATGCCCTCTGACTTTGGATTGTTGTGGACACTGAAGAAGTCAGCATACGAAAGCATTTTGCAAAGGGCCGGCCCAGCTCGTGATCTGTTCTCAGCATGCTTTTGCTCTTAGTGATGTCATCTTAGAAATTATCCTACTTTCTCAGAGGTGAATGTGGGACTGACTGTTCCTGATTGACAGATGGGTGATGAGTGTAGATGAGACAGCACATGTTCTGCGTGTGACACACCTGGGACACCTCACAGGTGCTCTGGCAAAGCCGGGTGTGTGTTTTCCTGTAAGTGGGTAAGTTTCCTTTCTTTCATAATTTTTTAAATTGTATTATTTCTTATTGAGGTAATGTTGGTTTACAACACTGTATATGATTTAGGGGTACAGGTTCACACCTCCTTAGATGTATGGCGGGGGGAGGCGGAGGAAGGGAAGGAAAAGCGCACAAAATGGAATAGAAAAGAACACAAGGGACCATGGAGATGGATCACGGGTGAACTGGTGGTGGGCTTCCCAAGGGGAATACAAAATGTAAAAGACATAAATAACAATAAAAATACATATTAAAAAAAAAAGATGTATGTTACCACCCCCACCACCAAAGCCCCCATAACTCTTTACTAGAATCTAGGGGGTGCCTCTCCCTTTGCTCCTTGCCCTCCTCTCTAGTAGCCTGTTCTACAGTCAGATTTCTAAGGTTTGGCTTAGTTTGGTCTGTTCCTGTTTTGTTTCTTTATATTCCACATGTGAGTACGGTCAGCCAGGATTCTTCTCCTGACTTGTGTCTCTAGCTTGGTCAGGGGTTATCACTGAGTTGGTAGATAGCAGGGGACAAAGGAGACCCTGGGGCTGGGTAGAAAGATACCACACTCAGCAATCCACAATCAGAGTGCCAGTGGCTATGACTGGAGGGGGGCGTGGCAGGAGGGACCCTGCAGGGACCCAGCGACCCCCAAGCCTCTGTCCACACTTTCCAGCCGTGCGCTCCCCTCCCAGGCTGCACGGACACAGGTCAGCGCTGTCCTCGCCAGCTGGAGGCTCCATCAGCTCAGCGGGCAGGTGCCCTCCTCACCAGCTGTCCTCAGCCCTCTAAAGCCACAAGTCAAGCATCTCCCACTGGGTCTTCCGGTAGGGGATTCCGAGACGGCCCCCGAGCATGGTGATGAACTTAGGAAATAGGAGTCTTTGTTCCTTGCAGGACTGTCCCTAGGAGCCTTGTGTCAACAGCTGGCTGAGAAATGGAAGCTTCAGAGCATTTCCAGGGTGGGAAGAAGGTGTTTCCATGGGAAACATTACGGATGATTCTTTTGGCTCATTGAGCACCAGCTACTACTGGGTGCAGCAGTGAATAAAAGAGACAAAACAGCAGGCCCTCCTGGAGGTGGCGTTCCAGTGGGGTGGGGGGATGTGGAGAAGAATGATGCAAGATAAAAGCATTTGTCAGCCTCCCCTTATCCTGCCGCTTCTCTAATCTCAGGCATTGAGAGAAGAGGGAGCTGCTAAAGCAAATTGTGGGCTGCATAGCCCCAAGGGGTACAGGTCACACTGCCAGGTCTCACCCCCCTCCAGCCCTGACTCACCAGTGCCTAACCTACTAGAACACAAGCTGCAGCTCTGGGGAATGGGGGTGGGAGGGTGGGGTGATTGTGTTGTCAGATGGAGACTGAATGTGTCAGGTGAAAAAAAAATACCACCAAAGATGTCCCTCGTGGTCCCTACTCCCTCCGCTTGTGTTGGTGTGAGGAGCCACCAGCAGCAGCAAGACCAACACCTCTCATCTCCTAAGAAGTGACAATCTCTCAAATGTTAAGCCATATGACCTCCTTGAAGGCCAGTATATCCACTACGGAAGTGCTAGATGCTGTAACAAATACACCCCAGCATCTGAGAGGCTCCACACAAAACACAGATGTTTCTCACACCTACAAGTATTCAAGCAGGTATTCCTGGCAGACTCCTTCTATGCCACCCAGATTCCTTCTATCTTGTGGCTCTGCCATGCCTTGGGGGGCCCATCACCCCTTGAATCATACTCTGAATCCACCCAGAAGAAAGGGAAAGAGAGAGCACAAGGAAGCTTGTTCTAGAAACAGCTCATTAGTCCTGCTCACTTTCCAATGGATGAACTTAGTTACATGGCCACATCATCCTGCAGGGAAGACTGGGAAATGTAGTCCTCTGTGGTCCCAGAGGAAGCCTGGGAAATGTAGTTTTCTGTGTTCCCAGGAAGAGAAGGGAAGCACACACAGCAGTCTCTGCCTCGGAGGGTTTCATTATTACCATTTTACACATTGGAAACAGAGGCTGAGAGCAAGGTTACACAGATAACAGGATCTAGGAACCAAATCCGCATGATTAAGCAGCCCAGAAGATGCTCTTATTAAACAGAGGACCTGAAAAATTGACATGAAGAAAGGTACTTTTCCACTTACATCTTTGGGTCTTGCTACTAACTCTCCAAGAACACTACTTCCTATCACACTTTCTCTCAATGCTTCTCTCCCCCTCTTTATCTCCTTCCTGCTTGATCCCCTCCTTTCCCCTTACTCCCCCATACTCTTATATCCATTTCAAATGCTATTTCCTCCATGAAGGAGAAACCTGTCTCATACAGGAAACAAATCTGGGGGCATCTGCCTGATCCCCAAAATTTTCCAAAGGAAGGGTATGCATTTCATTGGTTTGACATAGCACCAACATAGGGTCTGACCCCCAGCAGAGGCTCAAAGATATTTTTCGGTTTGAAAGACTTTTTCTAGTTTGCAATCACAGTAAGCAGAGGACTTTCAGTTTTTACCTAAAATAGTTGCAAACATAATAAGTAACAGATGACCCTTATTTCAACATCCCTGACTTTGAATTATAACTCTAAATCCTCATGTAAAAAAAAAATTCCAGTCTTCTGTATCACTGAGGATGAAGTGAGAAGAAGAGTTTAAAACTAACAGAAGCTTATTGGTAGAAATAAATTCCTAATAGTATTTCTTTCCATTTAAATCCAAAAGTAAGAAATTCAGAGTTAACCTGAAGTACCTGTGATGCTTCCTGATTTTTCCTGTCTTCCCTGGAATGTGGCTCATGTTTGCATAATCCAAGTTAGCTGCCAGATGACAACTACTTTATTCACAGTCCAATCAACAGGAAGGAAAAGGGAGAAAAAGAAAATAAAGAAGCAATCCAACAAGGATTCAGCCAAGCCATCTTTTTAGGAAGATTCTTGACTGGCCAAAACATAGACATACGGCCAACCCTAGCAGCAGAGGAAGTTATTCTTGGGGCTCTATGTCTGCAAAAATTGGGTATACTTATGGCCGGGGAGGAGGGACACCATTGGTTGGTGATGATTAGAATAGATGGAAATGCAATGGATGTTGGAGGAAGTAGCAGCTTCTAGACACCTGCCAAGCTGACCTGATTAGGAGAGGGCATTTCCCACTCCAAGACCATTTCTCTAACTCTTTTAGACAGGAGCTCACATGTCTCTCTCACCTTAGTTGTCTACATGAGTTTCTAACCTAAATGACCCAACTTCCAGACCTTTCTACTGCATAGGGTCCTACTAGTCTATGGCATAACCTTACCCACGTGACTCCCTCTCGTATTTCCTCTCTCTCTACAAGATGACAAATACAGGGTCAGTTCCTCTGGGTGGCCTCAGCATCATCTTGTCTTTTGTTGTTGCTGTTCTGATTTCTCTTAGCAAGTCTGTCTGAGAACCTGTCATTAAAGGTTTGGGAGTGGGAAGCTCATTATATCCCAAGCTCAGGTCCAGCCTTACCAGAGAGTTCATTGATTGGTACCATTGAGTGTGGACTCTGTTATTAATTACTATTGGTTATTGGTTATTAGCAAAGCTGTGGCTTCCTTTGTTGGAAATCTTTGGAGAGGAGAGGGGGATGGTAGTGATTTTCTCTCCCAGGCTTAGTAGCATCACCCCCTGCCCCAATGAATAAAGTATTTACAACCTATAAAGTGCTTTGTCTCATTGCTTCCATTCATTCATCACACAACCCCCTGGGCAATTTTTGCTGAATTTTTACTGATAAAGAAGCAAAGACTCGGGGCCTCCCTGGTGGCGCAAAAGTCTCAGCACTATGAAGTCTCAGCACTATGAAGCTATCTGCAGCCTCTGCAGCATGAGTTCGATCCCTGGCCAGGGAGTTTCACACATGGCACAGCAGACCACTCCTGTCTTGCCCGCTGCTCCCCTCAGCAGTGTATTTCAGTCCATCTTCCTGTTCTGTTCCCCACTTTGTCTTCGGTGAATCCTCTCACCCCCGACACCTCTGGCCTACATCCCAGCTCTTGTATGCATAAATAATAAATCTTAAAAAAAAATTTTGAAGAAGCAGAGACTCAGCAACATAGACTGTCTTTTTTTAAGCTGAGAAGAGACTGGCCTGGAGCCCCCAAACCAGCCTCTTGCTCCCAGCCACTCATTTCACCCTTGGCCACACCATATCCCCTATTCTCTCTATTTTCCCCTTGCTTCATTCTCTCTATGTAGTTACAGTTTTTTACTTTTACATTTCATTTAATCTCACTTAATTGTTTCTGTGTTTATTGTCTTTTTTATAATCCCATTAAATTCTTACCAGAACAATAAACAAATTAATAGCCCCATATAATTGTCTGTGGAGATTCATGTTTCCCCCCACCAGAGGTCAAGTTTTTTGAATGCTGTGACTGGTTCTTTCTTTCCACAAGCTCCAGTACCATTTCCCAGACTTGCTGTGTTGTTGGTGCTCAATCCGTGTTGGAGGAGAGGACAGTCCCCTCTCTCCCCTCTCCAGAGCTGATCAGCAGGCTGGAATTCTGTTCCCTGGTGGAACAGTCACAAGCTTCTTGAGTCATCTCTGGCTGGACAAGGACGGGCTTTCTTTGATCTGTCTGGGTGATCCTGAGGGCCTAATGGAGCCGAGCTGTGCCAGAAGGTTTGGTCAGCATCTGGGTCCAGGGTCCCATGTCTGGATCTATCATTTCAGTAACAGCATCTAAGTTTCTGGAATGTCACAGGCCCCCATGTTTCACGTCTCTCCTGCGAAAAGGACTCGAGTCATTGTCTGCGTGCTGTTTGGTCTGGGTGGCTCAGAACAACCCGTGTTCATTGCTCAGCAGGCCGTCAGCACGCCCGAGTTCGTCTGAACCAACATCATCTGCATGTCACCGGGGAGAAAGCAGACACACTTCACAGCGTGGCGGGCTCTCTCAAGGTCATGGAGTAGTAGAGCTGGGGTTCAGACCCCCATGTTCTGCCTCCAGAGCCCGTCCTTTTAACACATTGTTTGCAGGTAGTTTGCTACTACCAGTCAACGCAAAACGTTTAAATACGTTTCCCGCATACAATTTGTTAACCACCCCACTATATGGAACCAACCCAAATGCGGTAGCTACATGGCTGTGCAACCCCTACTTGGCAGGCATCCAGATAACGCAGAAGAGGAAAGCACAGAAGACCAAGGTCAAGGGCTCTTTTGACCATTGTTCCAAGACTCTGAAACACTGCAAGGTGAGAAGTTGGGTGGCAGCTGTCATGTTAGGTACACTAGGATCCGCCTCTGGTTCTGCCTGTTACTCCTGCACTGGGCCCTTTATCCACAGTCATTGGAAGGTGTGGTAGATAAATATGAGCTCACCCACCCCAGCCCCTAATGTCTGACCAGACTGAAGCACTTGGTGCTGGCTAAGCTAATAAAATTGCTTGCTCTGGCACCTGGATTTGGGGGAGAGAGGGAGAGGAGAGAAGGAGAGAAGGAGAGAGGAAAAGGGAGAGAGGGTGGGAGGAAGGGGGGGTGGGGAGAGAGAGAAAGAGAGAGAGAGACAGACAGACAGAGAGATGCTCTAGTTCAATGTCTTCTTTTTTTCCCCAAGGGAAAGCTCAAATGCAGTCCCCCACTGTCATAAATTATGCAGGTGAGTTGCCCACATTTGGGGGCTGGCAGGGGTCAGCACATCACGAGTGGATGAGCTCCACCCTTTTTCCATCTTGGTATCTCCCCTGCCAGGTAAGTCTTTTAGTATCTTAATCTGCTGATCTTTGATTAGCAAATAGTGGGGGAAAAGAGCGCCATGAAGCTAAGCCATGGAGCAGAGAGACAACATAAGCCAAAGTTCCCTGCCTCTTCATCAGCCCCTCCCTCAAAGACACCTGCCTCCTTGCCTTTGGTGAACAATACAGAACTTTACTTTCTCCCTTAAAGTTCCTTCTGGATTCCATTGCTTGCAAACCAAAACACCACACTGTTCCCTCTCCTGGGACAAGACTCTCCTGATTCTTTGCATTATGTTTTTTACTGAGGTAACGTTGATTTACAGCACTGTGTATGATTTCGGGGTATAGGTTCACAAAAGTCCCCATGCCCTTCCACCACAGGCCACAGCCCCCTCACTTCTCCCCTCCCCTTCTTCCTGTCTAGCAGCCTCAAGTCTGCAGTCAGATTTCCAGGGTTCGTTTTTGGTTTAGTTTTTTTTGGTCCCTTTGTTTTGTTTCTTTATATTCCAGATGGGAGTCTTTCTCCTTCTGACTTATTTACGGAGTATCACCTCCTTCAGCTCCGCCCATGACGTCCCCAATGGCAAGAGGACATTTTGGGGGTACTGTTTAGCTCCTCTTTTTAAGTGTTCTTTAATTCTCCACTGACATGGGGTCCTTGGGACACTGCTAGTGCATAACAACACTGAATCAGTGAGTGACTAACATCAAATGAAATCTGAAAAATCCCAAGTGACAAATCCCAAGGCTTCTCTGAGCCTCAGTTTCCCCAACTGTGAAGTGGAAGGAGAGAAGGCTCACCCCACTGGAGGCTGTGAAGCCTAAGAGGAGGAGATCAGGCCTCTGGCACACAGGAGGTGCTGGACTGAGGGCGCCCCTCTGGGCGGTGGCGCGGGGGCAGCTGCGGTCCCAGCACCGAGGAGGCCAGGCACTTGTTTCTGCCTCAGGTAACGTCCCCTTTCTGTCCTTCGGCACAAACCCCCAGCAGGGCGAGATGGTGGAAAGGTGTAATCTGAAATTAGACTTGCCACTGTGATTCCCAAATCGGAGTCCATTTTCATGTCATGTGGATCCGCTTTGAGTGGAGCAGCTGTGCTGGGGATTAAATGGGCGGGACAGATCTGTCTTCTGAGGAAGGGAGAATTTCCTGTTCGGGGCTGTCCAGATATTTGCTTTCCCACCACTTGTCTGGGTTGGATCCCAGATGACCCCTCGCCTGGGCCTCCTCCCCTGCCATGACCAGAGATCATATTAAGCATCAGCTCGTGGAACGGAGAAGACAGCTAGACACACATTCACGTCAAGATCTCCAGGGTGCAGCGACCATAAATCTAATTCCTCTCTCCCCACTCATACCACATGCCAGGGACACCGAGTATTTCTTTGTCAGCTGTGCCAGCGAGCCTGGGAGCAGATACAGGGGCGAAAACACATCGGGGCCGTGTAATGTATCATGGGGGAGAGTTTAGGGCCCGTCCCTCAATGACTCACAAGTCAACACCTACTGTCTCTGGACAGCCCTGGGAAGAGCCCCGCCACTCTGCTTCACAATAACCTTAATCCAACTGTGCGAATTCACGAAGTTCCCATGGCTGTAAAAGATGGGTACAAAGTGGCCCATTAAAATAATTCAAACATCGAGGCCACTGCAAAGATGGCAGTTTTAAAATAAACCACACTGGGTAAGTCACCCCAGTGTCAGCCATCGGTGGGAACCAAATAGTGGAGCTCGTCTTGGAAGCGTGCACATGGTCTTTTTCTTTTTCTTTTTTTTAAGATTTATTTATTTATGCATACAGGAGCTGCGGTGTAGGTTAGAGGTATGGGGGGGGGGAATGAGAGGATCCACCAGAGGCAGAGTGGGGAGCAGAACAGGCAGATCTACTGAAATACACTGCTGAGGGGAGCAGTGGGCGAGGCATGAGAAGTCTGCTGTGCCGTGGGAAGCTCCCTGGCAGGGGATCGAACTCATGCTGCAGTGGCTGCTGATAACTTGATAGCACTGAGACTTAACCCCTTGCACCACCAGGGAGGCCCACAATCTTTCTTTCACCTGCCTGCTTTCCTTTCTGGGCTGTGGAAGCTGAACATTAAAATTAGGTAGAAGAGAGACTGGACTGAAGGTAACTAGTGTTAGATAATTTAGGGCCAGTCGCTTTTATTTGTAACTCAGGCTTCCCATCTGGAAAAGGAGTGATTGAATTGCAGGCAGGTGGGAGCATATATATTGGGGTAACAGGTCCTACCTTTCTTTTGCACCACCTACGCCAGACATGACTAATAGATCATTCTATCCCTTCCTGTTTATCCCATGAGTTCATCTCAGCCCAGAGTTTCAGGAGCCACCATCAAAGACACACTTGGGGAAGAAATTTCTCTGTCATTTCTACAGCAGATGACCCCAAAGCTCTCCTCATTGCGCAAGTACTATAATCATGGGAGGCAACGGCACACATCTGTAGAGGGACTTTTAACTTTCGTCCCTTCACCCAACCCTATAAGCTGCCTTGGAAAGAACGTCCTTAGCAGTTGAGATGTCCAAATACCAAACTATACTGAAGTTTTAAAAAGCAATGGTTGAATCCTTCATTCCATAAAAGCTTTGGGAGGAGAGGCAACTAACCACAGGGGAGAACTAAATAGGGGTGACCTCCAAGTGACCCAGAGGCTGATTCTGAATTGTCAGCAGCTCTGCCTTAGGAAGAGATGACAAAAGCATCGCTGGATACTGCAGCCCGAACTCTGTCCAACCCGCTGGTCATTTTGGCTCATTTTGAAGGCGCTTGTCTATCACTCAGGAATCCTCAGAGGGGACATATGACATGGTGGCGAGGTCTAAGGTTTTCATGCAACATCATGGGAACAGTTCCTCCCCCTTGGGCCTGGCTCATCTACGGCGGCCGGCAGAGAAATGCTTCCCTAAGGATTCTACTTTGATCAAAGAGAAACTGGTCCAGAGAAGCACAGGGGTCTGACCCCAGCCAAGTGCTGGGGCTGTGGTCATAGCTGCTTCTATTTCCGGGACATCAACAGTTTCTCCTCTATTTGTGTGAAAGGTGGCGTCTGGCACTATTACCTGAGGACACAGACGATGAATTTACAGGGGTCTATCATCCAGATTTCCCAGATCCAGAATCTTCTCTGGCTGTGGCAGGGGCCCTTTATCGCTGGGCTCTCAGAATAAGACTCATGGTGTGGCAGGAGCAGATGTTTTTGCTGGGTGGAACTATTTTGAATCCTGCTTGCTTTCACTTTCGTCTGATGGACACATCAGTCTCAGAAGGCTGGTATCTGAGATAGTGCAGACCAAGCACTTAGCCTAGCGCCTGGTGGGAGGTTGTGCTGGGTGTTTACAGCAGCTCTGTAAGCAGGCTTCCTGCCTCTGGCTTCACCTTCTCTCGCCCTCCCCTCTAAGCGAGAGTGATGATAGTGATGACGATGATGATGGAGATGTTCCAGGTAGTAATGGTTTTCCCATTATCAAGCACCCACTGCATGCCAAGTGAGTGGTCCTCTGCATCACCTCACTCAATCCTTTTAGTGGTTATAGATATGATGGCCATTCGAAAGTTGTGGAAAATAAGGCTCAGAGAGGTTAAGTTTACTTGCTGCAATTTTAATACCTGGTGACTGGAGGGGGACTGGAAGCTCACCCCCTTCTCTTATTTTTTTTAAAGGTTTATTATTTATGCATACAAGCTGGGGTACAGGCCAGTGGCGTGGGGCAGCAAGAGGGTTCACCAGAGACAGAATGGGGAGCAGAACAGGCAGATTGACGGAAATACACTGCTGAGGGGAGCAGCGGGCGAGGCAGGAGAGGTCTGCTGCGCCATGTGGGAATAAATCTCCCTGGCCAGGCGTTGAACTCGCGTCGCCGCTGCCAACAGCTCCACAGTGCAGCGCTTAACGGCTGCGCCACCAAGAAGGCCCTCACCCCCTTCTCTTAATCACTCTACCACACTGGCTCTTACCCACCCACCCAGTTGTGCTCTACTGAGGACCTACTACACTATTCCACTGGCACCGTCTATGATTCTTGGAACACAGAAGGGAGCAAGACAAAGAAGGTCCCTGCTTGCATGGAACTTAGGTTTTAGTTGAGGGAGACAGAAAACAAAGAGAGAAAAGCAAACTAGATGTTTCAGAGAGCAGTAAGGACTCCAAAGCAGAGAGAAAAGTGAGATACAATATAGAGTAATGGAGGGAGTAAGGAAGACTCACTTGGGTGTCTGAGGAACGCCTCTTTGAGTAGGGAGCATTGAGATCTGACTATAGGATGTTGTTGTCTTATAAAGCTCTCAGAGCAGATCCAGACATATGCAAAGGCCCTGAGGCAGGAGCACCCTGGACACATTCAGGAAAACTCAAAGCAACTAGAATGGCTGGAGGTGCTAGAGGTGATGGTTTGGTCAGTAGTTGACAGTGAAGAGGTAACTGAGGGCAGGTTTGCTAATCTGTCCCGACCACCTGACACAGAACTTGGCCCATACAAGAAGGTCAATGAAAAGTACTGAATGGAAAATTTCTCCTTTTCATTAAACTGAATCCTGATCAGTCTTTCTCCTTATCATCAGGAACGCTTTCCCATACTCCCTCTTATTCAAAAAGTAGTTTATACTGGGAACACTCAAGAAGGAGTTTATGATTAAACAGGACTGGAGAGCAAGGTCCAAGTGGGGCTCCATAGAACTCATTCAGGCAACAAGCATTTCTTGCAGGTCTAAGGGTTCCTGCCCTCGGTCACCACTGCTCTTTGTCCACATACAGAAGGTAAAACTGGTCCTGTTATTCCCTGGAGATGGGGAAGCTGAATCCTTTCCTGAGTCATTTGGGGCACAGGCTAAAACTTCAATGCTCCAAAGAGACCAGAAACACACATGAGTTAGGAGATCTTGGAGTGACTTGATTAGCAGCTGGGAGGTCAGCCTGAGAGTGTTTCAAGACTCGAGTTTGAATCCTGGGTCTGCCCCTTTCTAGCTAAATTATCCTGGGCCAGCTACGTCAGGACTCTGAGCCTCAGTTTCCTCCTCCAGGATTGATATTATGGGAACGATAATAATATATTAGTAATGAGAGGACACGGGTGCTGTCGGTATGTACCAGGCCTGCCCACTCCATGCCCTGATATAGAACGGGCACTGATGGGATGATAAGTATCATGGTTATCAGTTACTATTATTATTTAGACCATGGTTCCTCAGAAAAGAATCTAAAATAATATTTGTCCTGGAAAGTGGGATCAGAGCGTGATGGCGAAGAAAGAACCTTTCATCCAAGACAAGAATGCCAGTTTCTGGTTCTAGCTCTTCCCTACTTGCTGTGTCTCTTCAGGTAGGTAACATCCCCAGTCTGGGCTCTGGGTGCCATGGTTTGCGTCTCAGCCCAGCTGTTGCAGGTCCCCTGACACCTAGGGCAGAGCATCAGAACAAAGGCTACGTCCACCTTCCCAAACCTGCAAGGCCCTCCCAGGGGAGCTACAATCCATACGACAAACCTCACGGCCCAAACCTGCATATACTGGTGCACACACAGCTTCCATGTGGGGGTAACTATGTCAAAACAAGCTTTCCTCTTCCCTGCAGGGTCAGCCTCCCTTTTGAAAATAAAGCAGCTGACTGATTCTGGGCCCAAGTGTCAGGGAGGCTGAGCAAAGAGCAAGCATGCACTCACATTCCATGGTGATTACGTCCAGTGATGAATGAACCAGCACTTTGACAGGGGGGAAGTTCCTACAGGTTGGGGTGACCTTCCTAGCAATGTGTTTATTTAACAGCCTGAGACAACAAATTCAGGGAGAGAAAGAGAAACCAGGGGGGAGAGAAGGAAAGAAAGGTCATTTAAGCACACAAGTGTCCTTTCTGATTAGCTAAAAATGTGTAAAACTGTAGCAAGAGGAGATCATATATGAATGTCAAGAAAGAAAGAGATAATCAGGAACTGAAAAGTCCTAGAGAGAAATTGAGACAAGGAAACATGTACTTTGTCTGTCTTTATGCATCGGTGCATTTATGGTTATTCCATTCATTGGACACATAATAAAGGCTTGAGAATTATTTGTGAAATGAATGAATGACAGAAAGGCATCCTGTTGACTGGAGCTACTAGTGAAAGTGTCATGAGTTAAATAAGGTGTGGGAGATAGGTGGGATTTGAATTTCTAAAGAAGGGAAGTGCTTCACCAGAGACATGAGCATTAACAGAGATCCTCATGAAAATGAGTTTGGCTCTGCGTGGGGAGATACATTAGTTAGACGAAGGTAGGTTGAGCTGCAGTCAATTTCCTTGGATGCTCAGCGATTCAGTATGATAGAGGTTGGTTTCTCACTTGGGGTGCAGGCCCAGTACGTGTTCTCAAGGAGCTCTGCTCCACACAGTGACTCTAGGATCCAGGCAGATGGTGGCACTGGCATGTGTATCATTTGCAACATGAGTTCTTTATGGCACCAAAGTAAGAAAAGAGATCTCTTGGAGGACTCACACCTGCTCTTTTGTGGTCTGGCATGAAGTGACTACACCTGGCACAGAAATTGAATCATGGCTTCACCTAACTTTAAGGGACCAGGAAACGTAATGAGCACACAGGTATCAGTGAAGGATGAATGGCTCCACTTGATGGTAATAGTTAGAAAAACCACCTACTGAAATGGTAAACATATTTTAAGTAGAGAAGAATTAAGAATTTGTAGCTTTGTTATGGCCCATGTATGTGCTGATATCAGTGTCTCTGATAACACAGGAAAACCCCTTCTGCAGAGTCCTAAAATGTATCAAGACACTAGGCAATGAAGCCTCCATTCTTTTCATCCTTATGATTTCAAAGTTGTTAGAAAAGGACTCATCCTTTTTGACCCTGTTGGCTGTTCTCAACAATAGATGAATGAATCCAGGTGCTTACAGAAATAAATTCTTAGGTAGGGCAGAGATTGTAAATTTACCTAGATTTGGATTCAAAACTAGCTCCACCATCTTCATCAAGGCCTTAATATCCATTTATCAATTCATTCATTCAATTAACATTTACTGAACATCTACTATGCACTGGTCCTTTAGGCAGAAACGATCCAAGAGGAATATACTGACGAGATTCCCATCATCAGTTAACTTTCAGACTTCTGGATAAGGCTTGGATTAAATGGACTGACAATAAAGCAAGACACAGGTAAGACTTAAGGGAACAATTCTTGGCCCTTAGATTGCAGAGGTCCCTGAAATAAGAGCAGGCAATGAGTCTCCCACACAAAAGGTAACACAGCTTCTGCCTGCTTCTCTGGGCACATTTTTCGAAGCCAGCAGCCATGCTGTCAAGAAGCCCAAGCAGCTGTGTGGCAAAGTCACAAGTAGGTTTTTAGCTAAGAGTGTCCAGACTCCTGGAACTCAGCTGCTATACTGTGAGGAAGCTCAGACACTGTTCACACAGGAATCCTGCGTGGAGAAGCCACATGCACATGCTCTGACTAGGTTCCAGCTGAGATATAGAACCGGCACCCATACCAGACAAGCACATGGAGGTGCTTCTAGATTTTTCCATTTCCCAGTTGTAGAATCACCCTTGAGTCTTCCCTGCTGAAGCTCAGATATCCTAGAACAGACAAGCAATCCTATACTGCTTTGTCTGAATCCCCAGCCTCTAGAAGGATAAAATGGCTGCTTCACACCACTCAGATTTGGGGTGCTTTGCTATCTAGCAATAATAGCCAGAAGAACTACTTAGTGTACTTGAATCATCTAAGTATTTAGCCACATGACAACATTCTGGGTTCTAAGACACTATAATGCCAGGACCTCAGAGTTGAGTTGGGTTGACTGGCCCCTGGTAGTAAAGTTTTCTATTTTTGCAGTCTTCCCTGAAAAATCACCCCTAAATGATATGTGGCCAGAGTTTCCCCAGGACTTTGCAAAGGGAGACAGAGTTTAAGTAATTTTCAGAGTAGTAAGTCAAAATTCAATAGCTACAGCTTCCATTTACATAACAATGGATTTTGGGTTAACTGGTCTCATTTTGGGGGGAATAGCTTGCATAGATTTACAAAATGTCTTCTTGTGTTCTCCCATATCCAAGCCCCCTTGTTGATATGGGCATTGAATTATGATGCATACTGTTTGCTGTTCTTTCAGATCCTGCCCTGTGGGAAAATAATACATTCCTGTCCTAGTGATGTCAGACTCGGCCATGTGACTTGCTCTGGCCAATGGTAAACAGGCAGAAGGGACATGTGCTACTTCTGAGAACCAGCCCTATGACCTTTTAAGAGCCATTGAGTGGTTTTGCCAGATTCTTGTCCCCCCGCTACCATAAGGACATCAAGGCTTAAGATAAAATTTTTCCATAATGTTTGATCCCAAATTAAAGAAGGCACTCAGCCAACACACTGTCATACAGTGAACATATAACTTGAGCAAATAAGTAGCTGCTTTTGCAAGGTCCTGGGACTGGGGACATTTCTCACTGTAGCATAGCTTAACCTAAACTGATTGATACACCATTCATGCATGTCTCTTACCACCACGAAAACATGGGTGCCAAGTCAAGAACTTCCAAATATGATGCCCTGAGGGTGTCAGTATGAGTCCTTTGCTCTTTCCTCTCTGCCCTAAGCCAGATCCATGGTGCATTCCAGCAAAAAATAGGGAGAGTGTCCTTCACCATAACCTACAGTCACATCTTAACATCCAGCACCTAAATCAGAACTGCTTGTGCCTAGCAGAACACAAAGCCTTCCTGGTGGCACTTCCTGCAAGAAATATTCTGAGAATTAGGTTTTCTGCCATCTTTACCATTCTTTTATCTTTTTTTTCCCCTAAGATGCTCTTCTTTTTCCTATACAAATCAAGACAGGCAAAGTCACACCATGTGTGGACTTCAGGCCCTATCACTTTATCAGACACTCCCAGGCATGTCTGAGTCCCAGAGTAGTAAGACAGACACTATCCCACACTCCACTGAGGGTATGCTCTTGTACTTCGCCCAGATAACCTCATGGGTCGCACCCTGGCTTGATTAGTTTCCCTTATCAAGGTTGTTTCTCCTCCCATCCTTTCTAAGCAGCAAGCTGCATGCCCATTTCCACCCACCCTATGCGTTCCCCTGCTGTGTTTCTCTAGCACTTGCTCTCACCTAACACACTTTTCATCTGTCCACACTGTATCCTTCACCAGAACATGCTTCTGTGTTGACTGAGCCATGACTCGAAACTAGAACAGGGCACGGAACAGTATGTATTCAACAGACTTTTTTTTGATTAAAGTAACAAAGGCCTTAGCGATTTCATAGAACATTATTGGGCAGAGACTTGGGTTTGCCAAGACGTCCCTGTGGAGAACCAAGTTTCCATGTGGAGGGAATGTTCGGCCCTTCTGCTCACAGGTCTGTCGCAGAAACTCTGATTTGACTTGCCTATCAAAGGAGTTAGAAGCATGATGTTATTTGAAAAAGTTTCAACTTACAAGAGTTTGGAAATCACTAATCCAGGTCAACGAAACCCGTTGAGTAGAAACACGCACAGGGATCTAACACGGGCAACGCTGTTTACCAGGTCACTCAGCCAGTTAATGATGGAGTCAGGTCCAGAACACAAATTATTCATTGATTTACTCTACATTGTAGGGATTGGGCAAGATGACTTTTAATCAGATGATGCTTCTTCCATGAACTATGAGTCAGGACCTGATATGATATGAAACTGGGTTCAACTGCAGGAGCAACTCCAGGTTAATAAATCTTCTCTCATGAAACCAAGGCAGAACATTCTGAGATCTGATTCTAGATAGCTAGAAAAGTCCATTAACCTATCTGATTTTATGTGATCTCTCGGTATCGTGGATGGCAGAATCCAACCAATTGTGACCGACTCTTATTAGGTAGCCAGCCACGTGTGATTTGGGTTCTTATTTCAATGGAAGTTCCCTCGGCTACAAAGAAAAATTGCCCCAAAGGATATTTATGGTCTTGTTACAGGGCAGGGAGAGGGGTACCCCCAAAGCCCCCAGACCTGCCCTGGTCTAAATGGGTTCTGCCATCCGCCGCATCAATACAAAACATAGGACCTTTTGTGGAAAGAAACTTTAATACAATTAGAAAGGACAGAGAAGACAAATAATATATTTTCTAAGTCAAGCATCCAATGTTATCCAGCTCCTCGTGGGTAAAAGCCCACCCAAATGGGATTGGCCCACAGCAAGTCTTGAAAGCCTGCCACAGTCTAGAACAGCTTTTGGCAAGGACCCACACATAAGGGTCAGAAACAGCCAGACAATTCTGGGAGGAACCAAAATACCTTTCAGCGGGGACCCATTCAAAAGGGTCAGAAACAGTCAGACAATTCTGAGAGGAACAGAACAAAATCAAAACCAAAATCAACCTAGCCATCGTTAGCTTCCCCAGCGGTCTCTCACCCACATCTATTTCAATCAGTCCAGGTCAGTGCAGCTTCTTTACAAGTCTCTCTGCTCCTCGGGCCTCTTCTGGCCCTCCATCCTTCTTCCGTCTCCTCCTGTCCCCTGTCTGCGTGTTCTGTCTCCTCTGTGTGTGTCCTCTGTGTGTGTGTCTCTCTTCTCCAGCTTCTTATATCCTGCTCAGTTCCACCCTACCTTGGGTGGGACAGGGAACCTGGGACACACCCTTTCTCCTGGGCTGGGGACCACCCTGTTACAGTCTCACACAAGAGAGCGCAGGGAAGCGAAGCCCCAAAGGTTGTATTCAGGTAGTTCAAAGACACCACCAAGCTCCTGTGTGTTCATCTTTCTCCGCGATCATCTTAGCATGATAGTTTGTCTTAGTCGGGCTTTCTCGTGGCCACAAATGGCTCCCACTCGTGAAGAGGTCCATGATTGGAGGCAGAAAAGGGGCCAACTCATTCCTGTGTCCCCTGATGGGAACAAGGAAAACGATTACCCAGGGGCCCTGCTCCACTTCTCTGCACAGGCCCGTGTTGGAACCGATTTGCATGACTCATTCCGTGAAGGATGTGGTTGCTGGAGGGAGGATGAACAAAATAAGAATTCTGCTGGTGTGATGATTAGTTTAATGTGTCAACTTGTCTAAGTCATTCACTTATACACTAATCCAGGTGTTGCTATGAAGGTGTTTTGTAGATGTGGATAATATCTATAATCAGTTGCCTTCAGGAAAGAAGATTATCATTGATAATCTGGGCAGGTCTCACCCCATCAGTGGAAAGGCCTTAAGAACAGGAGGGAGACTGCAGCATCAGCTCCTGCCCTTGTATTTCCAGTCTGCCAGCCTGGCCTTTTTGGACCTGATGTACTTGCTCAATAAATATTCAGCTGTCTATCTCTGTGTATGCGTGTGTGTGTGTGTCTGTGTGTGTGTGTGAGAGAGCGAGAGAGAGAGAGAGAGAGAGAGAAAGACATTGATTCTGATTTTCACTAGTAGAACTCAGATAATAGTCAGCTAGGAAGAAAGTGGGAAAGAGCCCTTGGTGGACACTCAAAACATTTAGTTTTTAACCCAAAGCTAAGACTTGCAAGAACACAGCATTCATTCACTCACTCACCCATTCATTCAGTGACCATCTGGAGTGCTCACTTCCACATTTCTTCAAAAACAGTTTATGAATACATATCCTTCACAGTTGCTTGAGACATATTACCAAAAGAAATGGACAAAGCCCTCTGCCCTGTTTTAAATGAGCACCCTTGGGTGTATGTTTCCATGCTTCCTAAAGTTGGCACCAATCACCATGCATTTATATAGTTATTTGTGATCCAAAAAACCAATGTGTGGGCCTCCCACTGGAGGCTAAGCTTTGTTTTGGAACAAAAGTAAATGTTAAGAGACAAAATGGATTTAAACCCTGGAGGAGAAATGGTAGAGTCCTCATGTTTGCTCTCCTTCCTGAGAAACTGGGAGATGGGGCCCCAGTCCCCGGGGAGGAAGCTGGGGCTGTGACCAGCTCTGTCCAGGGGCCCATACAGTAAAATGATATGTGTTACCCCCAGGCTGAGACTTAGAAGAGCTGGGCTGAGTTATTCCTCTTGCTCTCTGATGTAGCCACACAAGGAGCCATGTGTCAGTACCATAACTTCAGGGGTTAGTATTCTGACATATGAATGGAGGGTGCACAAACATTCAGATCCTAGCGATGGCTCTTTCTACCTCAGAGACATTCCTAGAGAGGACGGGGGCACCCGCCTATTACCCCCCAGGATGCGGAGGCTCAGGTCATGTACCTCTCCCATCATTCACTCAGCACCCATGGATAGAGCCCCCACTCTGCTGGGCCCTCGCTGGGTGGCGAGGACACAGATACAACGGTGACCTCAAAGTCTGGGACAACAGATGCATAAACCGATAACTGCAACACACAGGGTAATTTTAAGAAGCATCTTGTGCTAAGAAGACGAAGGAGACTGATAATCTTGGTAAGAGGTCCAGTGCCACGAGCCCTTGTTCTGAACTAAGTCTCTTCTTTAGGGTTTGCATGCATCAAGGGTTTACCCAGTCCTCACAACCAAGCTGTGCGGCAAGGGTGAGTATGATTCTCATTTTACAGCTCAGAAAAATGAGGCACAGAGAATAAAACCATCTGCTGCAGTTAAAAAGCTAGAAAGTCTCGACTGGGGTTCGCAGATTCCGATTCAAAGCCCTTGCGACAAGCAGCTGTGCCACGTCGTCTTCCAGCACCTGCCTGCGGCTGGCCCTGCACCAAGGTGGGTGCCCTCAGTTAAGACTTACTGGAGAGGGCCTCCCTGGTGGCGCAAGGGGTTAAGTCTCAGCATTATGAAGCTATCCGCAGCCACTGCAGCACAAGTTCGATCCCCGGCCAGGGAGCTTCCCACATGGCGCAGCAGACCTCTCCTGCCTCGCCCGCTGCTCCCCTTAGCAGAGTATTTTAGTCAATCCGCCTCTTTTGCTCCCCTCTCTGTCCCTGGTGAATCCTCTCACACACACACCCAGACCTCTGGCCTACATCCCAGCTCTTGCATGCATAAATAAATAAATCTTTAAAAAAAAAAAAAAGACTTGCTGGAGAACAGTAACTGCTACAGGAAGGTCGGAGCAGGAGTTTGGGGAGGCCAGCTGAGCCAGTGGTTCTCAAAGTGTGGGCCCCGGACAGGCAGCAAAGGTATCACTAGGGAAATTGTCAAAAACGCGCATTCTCAATCCTGCGATCCAGACCAGCTGAAGCAGAAACTCTGAGGACAGAGGCTGGGACTCTATTTCAACATGCATTGCATGCAGCGCTGTGGCCCAAGGCCTGAGAACGATTGCGTAGGATCCTGCTTCTCCAAGTGTAGTTTGGAGACCAGCAGCAACCTCGTCACCTGGAGCAGAGGTGCGCGGCTCCCACCCCAGGCCTACTGAGTCAGAATCTCCACTTTAACACCCCCAGATGACTCATTTGTGAGGTAGGTTGAGAAGCCGTGGTCTAGCAGATTCTAGCAGCTGCTCACTGGAATCTCTGGCAGAATTTTAAAATCATCCCGGGCCCCCAGCACCTCTGGCTTAGTTGGTGTATAGCATGGCTGGGACCTCAGCAATTTTAACACTCCCCAGATGAGCCTGGCGTGCAGGGAAGTCTGAGAACCACAGCTCTCCAGGATGCTGAGACTTCCTGGGGGACTTGGAGTCCAGTTCATCACTGACCCCCAAGAAGGTTGGGTGTTTCCCAAAGAGGGACAGAGAAAGCCAGAGTGTGTTGGACGCAGCTGCACCACCAATACCTGTCTCCAGGTACAACGAGCGAGGTCCCCCAAGCCCGTTTGTCCTTCCACCCCGTTAGCAACCTCATCGTCACTCAAATGCTTTGGGCACGGTTCAGAGGCAGGGCAGAGGGAGGGGGACCTTCATTGCATGAATTAATTTCAAAGTAGGCTGAGTGATGGGGGAGGTTTGGGTAAGAAGAGGACTTGCAGACATTGCCTCCTGCTTCCGGGATGTCTTCCCCACCCCACCATCCGATCCGGTGGGGGAGAGAGACCGGCCGGAAAGCATGAGGCCCGGCTAAGACTGGGGGGGCCGCTCATGAGACGCTAGATACACCTCTTGTGTGGAAGGAAGAAATAGGGTGATGAAAGCACAGAACTGAGTGGAGAGAAGAGGGCATCAGCCAGGTGAGAGGGAGAGAAGCAGGAGGTATGGAAGGGGCTGGTGGAGAGAGCAAAGGTGGGGACACAGAGGAAGAAGGGACTTTGGAAAAGAAGGGTCTAAATTCTTGAGTTGGCCAACACTGGAATGTTTAAACAGCACCCACGTCCCCACCTCCTCCTCCAGCCATCAGCCATGGCTAAGGATCTTGACCCTTTCCCAGCCCATCTGTAGTTTCTTGGCCCCGGTCATCACTGGCTTCCAGCCAGCTGTGGGTCACATGGTTCTGGACACAGGAGACCAGCCTTCCAGCAGCCCAGGGGCAGCAGAACGGGAGCAAAGGCAGGTCCCCGAGACAACCCCAGGCCCAGTTTTTATCTCTTTCTTTCCTTTTCCTTTTGGCCATCTCGTGATAATTGATTCACTTAAGAAGTTGCCTTTTCTTTCATTCTTGGGGCTCTCTTTACCAGGGGGAGCCATGAGGAATAAGAAAGTGACGATGCATGTTTTTAGTTACTTTACCAGAACCCCATCACACGATGACCTTTTATGAGAAACCCCTTCAAAGAGCTTTTGCTCAGAACAAGTATGGCGCCATCACCCCCAGTACTTTTGAATGCCTCTTGAGGAAGGGTCTTTGGAAATGTCTAAATGGATATTTAGAAGCAGAGTACAAAACTTATTGGGAGAAATATTCGTCCTCCATACAACAGATAACGGACTGATTTCAAAGAGCTACAGAGAGCTCACATGACTCAACAAAAACAAAGCAAACAATCTGGTCAAAAGACAGGCAGAAGAGCTAAAAAGACACTTCTCCAAAGAGAAAATGCAAATGGCCAACACGTTTATGAAAAAATGTTCAACATCACTTGTAATCAGGGAAATGCAAATCAAAACCACAATGAGATAGCACCTTACACCAGTGAGAATGGCACATATTAAAAAAAAAAACAGGCAACAACAAATGATGGTGAGAATGTGGAGAAAAAGGAACCCTCCTCCACTGCTGGTGGGAATGCAAACTGGTCCAACCACTATGGAAAGGTATATTGCAGTTCCTCAGATGACTAAAAATGGAGCTTCCATTTGAAGCAGCAATTCCACTTCTAGGAAACTAACCAGAGGACACAAAACATTAATTCAAAAAGAAACTGGCACTCCTATGTTTATTGCAGCACCATTTACAATAGCTAAGATATGAAAACAACCTATATGCCCAGAAACAGATGACTGGCTACACACACACACACACACACACACACACACACACACTGGAATACTATTCAGCCATCAAAAAGAATAAACTCTCATGCCATTTGCAGCAACATGGATGGAGCTGGAAGGAATTATGTTCAGTGAAATAAATCCGAAGGAAAAAAGAATAATATTGGATGGTTTGACTTATAAGAGAAGTAGAGGGGAATAAAACAAGGGATAAGGAAAAAACAAAACCAAAACTAGCAGGCAAATGATAAACTGGAGACATTCAGCAGGGGAGGGGAAGGGAGAGGGATCAGAACAGGGGAGGGAAGAGCACAAGAGGCTATGGTGATGGTTCACGGGTGACTTGGTGGAGGGAATTTTATGGGAACTACACCTGAGAGGAGAAATCAAACATTGTACCAAAATGAAGAACAATGTAAAAAAATGTATATATATATATATGTGTGTGTATTTGTGTGTGTGTGTGCGTGTGTATTGAATATTAAAAATGTGAAGTACAAAAAGCATTACTTTTAGGCTGTTTACTCATCTTTTTTTTTTTTTTAATGCATGAGGGCATCTTACTTGTTTGACCCAAATGTAATGTAACCCAGTGAATCACCCATTTTATTCCTAATGACTAGCCCTGAGTGGTATTTGATGCTTTCCTCAAGCTACAGCTATCCTCAAAGTGTACAGACCAAGACATACCCCCCCCCCCGCCAAAGAACCCTAATAGTATTCTGAACATGGAGAGCATCTTCGCCATTATTTCAATAAATAGACTCAGACTTGCTGGGCTTGGATAAATGGCAGCTCTGCATGGGAACTTTTTCCTCAGCTGATTTGAGGGGATGCTCGCTGAAATCACAGACTGAAAACAAGCGTGCAGGGTTTTCTTAATCACCATGAAGAAACTCAGGCCCACTTCCTCTTTCTCCTTCATAATCATATTTGGGGCAATCCCAGCTCCCAGCAACTCAAATTTTCCAGGCATCTTTTATTTTTAAAAAAGATTTGTTTATATATGCATAAAATAACTGGGGTGGGGTAAAGGCCAGAGTTGCAGGGGGTGAGAGGATTCACCAGAGACAGAGTGGGGAGCAGAACAGGCAGATCCACTGAAATACACTGCTGAGGGGAACAGCAGGCGAGACAGGAGAGGTCTGCTGCGCCATGTGGGTCAGCTCCCTGGATGGGGATCGAAATCAGGCCATAGTGGTGATAGCACTGAGAATTAACCCCTAGTCCACCAGAGAGGCCCCTCCCGGGCATCTTTTCTCCTCAGGATAAGCAAGAGGAGGGGCAAACACCTACTTGGCTCAATGTTATAAGATACAGCGCTCTTTTCATTATCATTTTTCTCTATCGCTCTCTTCTCCTCCTTGCCAAGTTAAGTCAACTCAGCAGGTGAGACCCTGTTGGACATGGCGTGGTGACCCCTGGTCACCCTGCCATGTGCACTGACAACTATTTTCTTCTAAAGCCAACCAAGAGAAGCAGGCTGGGGTTGCCCAGGACAGTGTGTTGAGAAGGATTCTGAGGCCCAGATTTAGTGGGAATACACAGATATGGCTGCTTTCTCCTTACACTTAATAGACCTTCAAGTACTTGCTGAATGAACAAATGGCAGGGTAAAAGAATAAAAGAGAGGGCGGGCAAGTGGGTAAACGACGGGAGCCACACTTGAGCAAGAGGAAATGAATCACAGTGTCCCTGGATTTCCAGCAAACTCGGAGAGTAACAGCCACCCCAGATGGCTGCCAGAATGCCACAGTTTCCGTCCAGTGTGGCCCATCACAGTGTAGGCGGGAGCCCCCCCAAGATTGTTTATTTTGGAGTATATTTTGCCCCTCCTGTTGAAATAGACTGGCTGTCCATGAACGTCAAGGAAAAACGGAGGAATTGCTCCAGGAGATAAAGGACATGGGAAAAGGGAAGGTGAGTCGTTCTGAACTAGATCCTTTGCTTGCACACACATCCCTGGGTGACACTTGAAGGGGAGCTGGGATTTGCCCGGTGACCACACATCAGTGTGAATTTCTCATATCGATGGCTGTATTTGTATAGGGCAATGCCTTTGAGTTTAGGAAATAAACATTAGTTAGGGCTAAAAATATGTGTGTGTGTGTGTATTATATTTCATAAATGTAAATGTTTATTTTCTCATTGTTCCCATTACGAAGACATTCAGAGTTTCCTAACAGCACTAGGACCAAACTACACATATGTAGTAAACAGAAATATATAGGACAACTGAGTCCATATATTTGGTCTAAATTGATGTTCTCGTGGCTTCTGCAAAGGGGAAACTTTCCAACTCCCACGGACTAAGCTCCAAAGGCAAGTGTGCTATTTAGATGGCCAGAGACTTGCAGCAAACACTAGTAAACTAGAACAACGTCTGACCCTATCATGATGGCCACATCCTGGGGCTGTCAGAGAAATTTCATGGCGTTTTCCCTGGAAGGGCAAGAATCCCAAGCATGTTTCTAAAATAGCATCTTACCAGGGACTACACCTGTCCAACTTCCTGATTCTTTGAAAGATGGCTGAAAAAAAAGAAATACCCCAGTGGAAGGAACATTCTCAACTTCTAGTTCTCAGGGTCAGGTTTGTGTAGAAAGTTTCAGTGAACAAAAAAACCAGCAGATGCCGGAAAACCTAATGCTTTCATTGGAGTGAAGGAGAGGGATTTATTAGACCACTAGATTAAAATTCCTGCATTTAAAACATATTTCACAAACACTTAATGGGGTTTTCCCACCCGTTAAGAGCAAATCCAGGGCACAATGTTCCATTTTAATAGGGGCAGTAACTTCATTTCATTTATAGACTAAACTGACAGAAAAAAAAATCCAAGAGCAGTTCTCGCCAGAGAAAACACGACTTTACTATGAGGGCTCAGGCGACATCAGAAAGAAAGGTCTGTTTGCCTGTTTCTATTTTTTGGAAGGGGCTGGTGACGTGGAAGAAAAAGAGCCTGTGGTTCGTAGCCAATGAAGTTAACACTTCTGGGGCAGGGCCTCGATTACATGAGAACATCGTGAATTATCATTAGAGAACAGCTGAGGTTTGCATGAAGGTCCATGGGGTGAAACAGAAAATCTGGTCAAGAATCGCAGAAATGGGGCCTCCCCGGTAGTGCAGCGGTTAAGCGCTGCGCTGTGGTGCTGTCGGCAGCGGCGACGCGAGTTCGACGCCCGGCCGGGGAGAATCCCACATGGCGCGGCAGACCTCTCCTGCCTTGCCCACTGCTCCCCTCAGCAGTGTATTTCTGATCTGCCTGTTCTGCTCCCCGCTCCTTCTCTGGTGAACTCTCTCGCCGCCCCACGCCTCTGGCCTGTACCCCAGCTTGTATGTATATAAAAAAAAAAAAAAGAATCACAGAAATGGCGAAATACTGGCCACTGGCACAGAGTGAAGGGCCTTGGGCTGGAGCACAGACAGGAGGCATGCTGGGGTCTGATTCTAAATACATGAAATTCAGCCAATGCTGACCAAGATAATCATCCTGGAGAAGCATGGAGACTTTCTGCTGATAAAGAAACCTCAAAAGTTTGAGGAAACGCCATATGGTTTTCCATAGTGGTTGGACCAGTTTGCATTCCCACCCGCAGTGTAGGAGGGTTCCTTTTTCTCCACATCCTCGCCAGCATTTGTTGTTGCCTGTTTTTTTAATGTGCGCCATTCTCACTGGCATGAGGTAGTATCTCATTGTGGTTTTGATTTGCATTTCCCTGATTATAAGTGATGTTGAACATTTTTTCATATAGCTGTTGGCCATTTGCTTTTCTTCTTTGGGGAAGTGTCTTTTTAGCTCTTCTGCCCATTTTTTGACTGGATTGTTGACTTTGTTTTTGTTGAGTTGTGTGAGCTTCTTGTAGATTTTTGTTATCGGTTCTTTATCAGTTGTATTGTGTGCAAAGATTTTCTCCTAATTAGTAGGGTGTCTGTTTGTTTTGATTATTGTCTCTTTTGCTGTACAGAAGCTTTTTAGTTTGATGTAGTCCCAGTTGTTTATCTTTTCCTTGACTTCCTTTGCTTTTGGGGATGTGTCTTTAGAGATTTTGCTGAGATGTATGCCATGTAGAGTTTTGCCTATATTTTCTTCTATAACTTTGGCATTTCCTCAAACTGATAAAAGTGGAGCTTCCATACAACCCAGCAATACCACTTTTGGGAATCTACTCAAAGGACACAAAAACACTATTCTAAAAGGATACAGGCACCCATATGTTTACTGCAGCATTATTTACAAGAGCGAAGATATGGAAACAACCCAGATGCCCAAAATAGATGACTGGATAAAGAAGATGTGGTACATATACACAATGGAATACTATTCAGCATTCAAAAAAGATAAACACATGCAATTCACACCAACATGGATGGAACTAGAAGGGATCATGCTCAGCGAAATAAGCCAAAAGGAAAAAGAAAAATATCGAATGGTCTCACTTATAACAGGAATATAGGGGAACCAAATACAAGAGCGACAATCAGCAAGAGAAGGGGGGATTTGGGCTCAGAACGGGGGAGAGGGGAGCACAGGGGACTGTGGTGATGATTCACGGGTGAATTGGTGGTGGGAAGCCTACAGTGAATACACAGTAATGTGAAAGACAGAAATAAAAATAACAATTAAAAAAAAAGAAACCTCAAAAGAAGAAGTCTCCCCGAATCTATCTCATGGAACAGCCCAGGTCTAAGTACTTTTTCAGGAAACTTTGGGAAAATCTGTATTAAAAAGTTAAGAGATGTGAGGGCCTCCCTGGTGCCGCAAGGGGTTAAGTCTCAGCACGAAGAAGCTGCCGGCAGCCACTACAGCACGAGTTTGATCCCCGGTCAGGAAGCTTCCCACAGGGCACAGCAGACCTCTCCTGTCTCCCTGCTCCTCTCCTGAGCAGTGTGTTTCAGTATATCTGCCTGTTCTGCTCCCTACTCTGTCTCTCACCCACTCTGAATCTTCTCACCCACTCACCCCCACCTCTGGCCACACCCCAGATCTTGTATGCATAAATAAACAAATCTTTAAAAAAATCCTTAGAGATGTGAGTACCCCTCTCTAGTCGTATATCACAAGGAAATAAAAATATTTCAAGACCTATATGTATTTACATGCAAAGATGTTTGTTGCAGAGTTGCCTGGCAAGTGTCCGGTATTGGACATGATCTAAATGGTCAGCGATAGGGAACTGGTTAAGTCGATTAGCATAAATTCATAAACAGACAGCTTTGGGGAAGGATGAAGTATATTTAGACACGTCAAAGTGGGAAGATGCCCCCACGCGTTCAGCTAAAATAGCAGGATGTGAAAAAAATGCAAAGTGTGACTTCATTGCTTGTTAGGGCAAAAAGCGAATGTCTAAATTAATAAATTCAGATGAAGTCAAGATTACCCAGAGCAGTTGTTCTTGGTGGGCAGAACTACTAGAAACATCCACTTGCTCTATCCGTCCCATGTCTAAGTCGTTTGGATTTGGAAACGAGCTTCGATCACTTTAGAAGTAGGGAAGGCCGTGCAGGTATTCCCAGTAAAGGGAAGAGCTGTGCTCTCAGAGTGTGAGCTCCTCGTTCCCAGGGAAAGCCTAATCCCAGCTCTGCCACCTGCCAGCTGCTGGACTGGGCAGTCACCCATGTGTTGGAGCCCATCCCCTCTGGGGCCGACGGACATGCCTTTCTTCCCGGGATGGTGATAAGGATTAGGTGAGGCAAAACCTGCGCAAAGCCTGGCCGCGTGCTTGATACCCACCAGGAGTCGAGTTAAAGAAGAAGCTGGCGGCTGGTCCGTCAAGCAGGTACAAGGCGCTTGAACTCAACCTGAGCCATGGACAGCAACGGAGGGCACATAGCAGCTGGGGGGAGAAGGGGGCTCCTGGGGAGCTTCTGCCGCTGGGCCACCTAGCGGTCAGGCGCTCCAGAGGCGCTTGCCCTCCAGCTGGGAGCTAAGTAACCATGGCGACCAGGAGGCTCTCTGGGGCACCCACTATGTGTTGGGCACTGTTTAGGCTCTTTAATGTGATCATTTAATCACCGAACCCACTTTTGTGTGGGTAAAGGCCATTCTTATTTTTCTCATTTTATAGAAATAAATAAGTTACGGGACTTAGATAAGGTCACCCAGTCGTTTAGGGGTGCAGGTGCAACGGGTCTCCGGACCTAGCTGTGACGCACCCACTGTGTCGAGGCTTAGCTAGAGCTTGGAATTCAGAGAAGCGGGGGGGCCTCAGTGGCAGCGGCTTAGCCACTAAAACTTAGAAGGGCCTCCCTGGTGGCTCAGCGGTTAAGCGCTGCACTGTGGAGCAGTGGGCAGCAGCTACGCGAGTTCGACGCTCAGCAGGGAGAATCCCACATGGCGCGGCAGACCTCTCCTGCCTCGCCCACTGCTCCCCTCAGCAGTGTGTTTCTGTCCATCTGCCTGTTCTGCTCCCTACTGTGTCTCTGTGAACCCTCTCGCCGCCCCACGCCTCTGGCCCATACCCCAGCCTGTATACATAAATAAATAAATCTTAAAAAAAAAAAAAACAACCTTAGAAAAGACTAGTGACAGCAAAGCTCAGGCCTGAGCGAGCATCAGGACGTCCTGGGGGGCTCGTTATAACAGGACTTCTGGACGCCACCCCTGGGGGTTCTGATTCCCAGGCTGGAGCCAAGGACTTGGTTTTGCGCGAGCTCCCAGGTGATGCCGGTCTGGAGTCACTTGGCCCTTTGAGGTGCAGAGCACACAGGTGCCAGCAACACATGATGGACAACTTAGGAACCCAGGACATGGAAACACAGCAGCTTCCTCTTATCCACTGGGGTATAACCCATGATTCCCAGTGCATGCTGGAAAGCACAGCAGCAAACCCCACCTACCTTATGTTTCCTCCTAAACATGCAAGCCTATGATAGAGCTCAGGTAATAAATGAGTCAAAGAGAGAGGTTAACAACTATAGCTAATAATGGTTCTAATAAATAGAGCCAGTATAAAAGTACGCTGCAACAAACGTTATGGAAATGAGTGCTGTCCAGCTCTCAAAATGTCTTATTGTACATAATATTTCCTGACTGCGGTTGAGTAGTCAGGAAACCAAGGAAGGCGAAACTGTGGGTGAGGGGGAAGTGCTGTATGTAGCCCCTCCCTACTTCTGACTTAGCAAAATGTCAAACCATAGAGCTTGTTATTTATTTATTTTTTGCCTAGAGAACTGGGGTGCAGGCCAGAGGTGTGGGGTGGGGTGGGGAGGATTTACCAGAGAAAGAGTGGGGAGCAGAACAGGCAGATCTACTGAAATACACTGCTGAGGGGAGCAGCGGATGAGCCAGGAGAGGTCTGCTGTGCCATGTGGGTCAGCTCCCTGGTGGGGGATCAACTCAGGCTGTAGCAGTGACAGCTCTGAGACTCAACCCCTAGGCCACCAGGGAGGCCCCCTAGAGCCTTTTTAGAGACAGAGTAACAACACTTGCTCCTAAATACAACCCCACTGCATTTTGATTCCTGCTTCTGATGCAGCATTCAAGAACTGTCCTTCAACAGTTGATCGATGAAATGAACAGGAATTTTATTCTTTCTCTGAGTCTTTCCAGGGACATGGTTGAGGGCCTAGTACATCGTTTACCTTGGATCACTTCCTGTTAACCATTTATCCACCTCACTTTTCTTCTGCTTCACAAGTTCAGGGGCTTCCCTCTTCCAAACTCTCCCCAAATAGTCTCTCTTCAGCCATTGTGGAAACATGCACCTCCTTGCCCCCCACTTTTCCCTCCAATTCTATATCACTCAAGCTCAAAAGGACAGAGAGGCAAGAAAAAAACACCTCGGAGGTCTCCATCCATGTTACCGCTATTTCCACTAAAATTAGTACTAGTCATGAAATCAGGTCGAATCTTGTCAGTTGGTTGTGTCAGCTAATTCTACCCTTGTAATGTATTTCTGGAAGACAGACATTTAATCCCCTTTTTGCATGCTGTAGTCTTTTGAGAGTGGGAAAAGAGAGGCATAAACTCTACCAAATTCCAGAATAAAAGAATTAAGAGGTCTCCATAGAGGCTTAAATGATGCAAATTAAAGGGAATTAAAGAGAATTTTAAATGCAATTTCTAGTCATTTCAATTCATTAAAATAAATGTCGTCTGAGATTTGATATCATGTTAAAAAAATTTGAAATCTGCCGCCATGTTGTGGCTAATCAAATCTTCTTGAACAATAACATTTTGGAATGGGGAAAGTAGTGTCAATTTTCCCTTAGGCTTTTTTTTTGGGCGGAGGGGTCTAGAGAGTAAGTTATGAGTTTCCCACACTGTTCCCAGGAAAAGTTCCCAAATATCGATGGGAAAAAGGCTCACTGATTTACACTCCTGAGCTCCCACCTACTCGTCAACCAGAGCGACCTTTCTTTACTAAGCTATACGTTGGAGTTTGAATACAAGAAGTCCCTTGAGAAAAGATTTCTACGGCAGAAAGCAGACTGAATCCCACTGGCAGAGGTCAGTGGTAAAAACAGAATTTCTCCTTGTGGGATTCAACAAAACCATTTTCAATTGAAATGAAAAAACAGGTCATAAACATTCTTATTTTTCCTAATGATCTCTTGGTTTTGTGTCTTTTGGCAAACCCACCGTCCACTTGCCCCCGTGGAGAGCCCCGTGAATGATGTGATGGAACGGAACTGTCTGCCTTCCCTTTTGTCTATTTCGCTTCAATCTATTGCAAAAATTATAAGCAAAGCCATTGCCATCCTTCTCTGAATATTCCATTACATAAACACAGAGCATGAATGCGTGTAACCCAGGGGTTCTCAAGTCTCACTGTATACCCAAAGCTCTTGGGAGCTTTTAAAAAATCTACGTTCCCAGCTCTCATGCCAGATCTACTAAATCAGAAGCTCTGGGGGTAATTGCTGGGCATTTTTAAGAGGCAGCAGTACAACCACAACTTTCTCATATTTGATACTGAAATCAGAGAGCCGTCAATGTCACGGGAGGAAGCTGGTGCCCAGTCCGAGACTGAAGACTGCTCGGGGCTCACTGGGACACCAACAGGGGCTGCCCAGCCTGCCCGTTCCCCTCGTGCATCTCAGGGTCAACACAGACTTCTGACCTTGACTCCTTCACTCCCTACCCATGAAGCCCCTGGGGAGAAAGGTCAAGGACCTGCAAAGCAGCATTTCCCAAGCGCGCTCATCCCGCTAGAGAATAGATTTCTGTGCTCAAGGTCAAGACATCCCAGGGACATTGATCTCCACTTTAAGATGCACCATGCGCCTAGGCTCTGACAAGTCCTGCAATATCGGAGTCTGCTTACTCAGCGTTCCCCGCTTTCCCTTTGAAATCCTTGCCTTATCAATATCAGAGGAGTACATTTTGACAGACCCAGGTTTTGAACTGCTGACGCAAGATCCCATGTCCTCCAGGTCTCTCCTCTTTAAAGCAACCGGGAAGGTAGCGAATGGTGCAGTGTGAAGGGACAGGCAAGACGCGGGCTGGCCGAAGGGATTTAGAAGCATGATAGTAATCAGAGAACTTGAGGGTAATTGCACATGTTGTTCCTGAAAGCATCTCAGCCAGGCTGGTGGTCCTGAGTACTAATTAGCTAATGGGTAGAGGAGGGTTTTACATGTTTAGAAATGAAGGCTTATTGGATCAGCGCTCAAAGATACTCATTTTTTTTTAATTGCCATTTTCTTCTGAGATTGTGATTTGCAAACTTTAGCGTGCATCAAGTTCCCTGGAGGGTTTATTCAAACATAGTTTGTTGCACCCCCTAACCCCCATCCCCGCCCCAAACCCTCTCTCCAGCATTTCTGCAGCAGCTCTAGGGTGGGGTCTGAGTATTTGTGCTCCCAGGTGAGGCTAAGGTTGCTGGTCTGGGGCCCACACATTGAGAAAGACTGTTCTAGAAGAGGGAGAAGAACAGACGAGAGGAAGAGGTTAGGAACTGATAGAAGTGATGGAGAAGGAACAAAAAGACGAGACAACATAAATGGGAAGGAGGGGAGAGGAGATGGGGAGAATGAGAGGTGAGTGAGGAGAGAGGACTGCTTGAACAAATGCAAAACAGTTGCTATGGCCTCAGTGCTGGAATATGGGCAAAGGAACCAGTGGGCCTGAGCCTCTGGTTTGCAGGCCCACCTACTGTGCGCACAGCCCGAAGGCCCCTGTCCATACTGTCTATAGCTACGCCTGGGTTTCAAGGGGCCCTGTCTCAGCTTGGTGACACCAGCTGATCTGGAAGCAAATCTGCCTCCAGCTACAGGAGGAGGAGGCGGTGGCCAGAGTTCTCTGTCCCCCAGCTGCCTCCTCCTGGGTCCTGCTGGGCTGGCTCTCCTCCCCACCCACGCTCTGACCGCGGACTCCTAGCTCTAGCCAAACTCATTCTCCCACCACCTTCATTTCTGCCGCTGGCCTGGCCACGTCCGCCCCAGCCCAGGACTTCTCAGAGCTCTATTTTGCAGCCATGCTGGTTCCCACCACCCAGGCCAAGTAAACAAGTGGGATGCTGGGAGTCAAAGGAACCCCCAGGGCGCCATGGAAAATGCAGAGTGTTCCTGGGACAGCCTTCCTGGAGAGGAACGTGCATCATCAGACCTGGGGCCACCTCCACGTGAGGAAATCCAAATGGGTGGAGCGGCCCAGGCTTGGCTATGTCACCTCCTTCTGCAGAGGCCCGCCAGGGCCCCTGGGGATGACTGTGTTGTAGCGACAGGGAGGATAAACAGGCTCAGGAACGGTGGGTTCCTGGGAAGCAGACAGGGCCGCTCTCCCCTGGAGGTGTGAGAAATCCTCGCTATAAATCAAGGAAATTAAATAGAGTGCAGGGCTTAGGGGCGGTGCCCAAAATTCTCATCAGGATTCCAGGGTGGCGGAAAGGGGCACCACGCCCAGCACCAGCATTGCTTTCTCTGAACCCCAGCGTGGAGGCCAGACCTGGGGGGCATCTTCCACTGTCTAAGCTGTCAATCCCAGAGCAGAGGAACCTGAGTTGGAAAGCGATCCCTTCCTCCTTCTGCCTCCTTGTCGCCAGCAGACCAACTGAGGCCAGAAGAGAAGGGCCTGGCACAAGGGCGCCGAGGGATTAGGTGTCAGCTGCAGAGAGACAAATAAAACTGCCACTGGAGGCGGCAGCTGGAAATGGTCTCGAGGACTGACTCGGAGCTGTGCTTTCTGAATCAGGAGACCACACAGCGGGATCTTGCTTGAGGCCAGATTCACCTTTAAAACAAACAAGCCGATGACAAACACGACTTCTCCCACTGCAAAGCTGTGCAAGCACACACACATTTGGTAAAATTTGATCAAACATCGCCAAACAAAGCAGAGGGAGCGAAACCCTCCCGCATAGGTAGCAGCTTCAGCTCGAGAAGCATCTGACACGGACCAGGTCCTCCGCTCAATCATCCGGCTTAATCCCCACGTGTGCCAAAAGGAAGTATTTTGAGTATAATTTTTCAGGGAAAAAATGGGAGGCACAGGCACTAAGATAATGACTCCAGATTGAAATCCGGCCCCCACCTTTTTTTCACTTATCTCGCTGATATGTGGGATTTTTGCTCTCACTTTTTTCCAGCGGTGGGACTTGATCCTTCAGTGGCCTGGCTTGTAATAGCTGTTGGCAAGTCCAAGACAGTGGACAGTGTCTTTGACATCAGGAACTGGGGCTCATCCCAATGGCAGAGGACTGCAAACTTTCTCTTAACAGGACAGAGGATGGGCGGCCTCCCTGGTGGCGCAAGGGGTTAAGTCTCAGCACCATGAAGCTATCTGCAGCCACTGTAGCATGAGTTCGATGCCTGGCCAGGGAGTTTCCCACATGGCGCGGCAGACCTCTCCTGCCTCCCTGCTGCTCCCCTCAGCAGTGTATGTCAATCAATCCGCCTGTTCTGCTCCCCACGCTGTCTCTGGTGAACCCTTTCACGTCCCACACCTCTGGCCTACACCCCAGTTCTTGTATGCATAAATAAATAAATAAATAAAATCTTAAAAAACAAAAAAGAGGCCAGCGGATAAACACCCTCCACTGAGCTGACCCTGTGGTTTGGGAGCAACCACTCAACTCAGCCATCACAGCTGGTGAAAGCAACCGTGAGCAGAAGCTACAGCAGCAGGCTTGGCTGTACCCTAAAAATACTTCATTTACAAAAGTGGGGGGTGAGCTGGACTTGAGCTGGGGCTGTAGTTTCCTGACCTGTGCTCCCCCCATCAGCAGCACCTTGATACAAATGCTTGCTAACAACAGTCCCTATTGTTGCTGCTCTTGTCAAAACAGTGGTAACAAGATATGGTCCTCTATCTGCAAGCCAACCCAGCAGGCGCAGACAATAAATTCTGGAAAGCAGTGATTCTCAAAGTTTACGGTGTAAGGGGCTCCACGGAGCTTGTGAAAAATGCAGAAGTGGGACTCTGTCCCGAGACTCTCATACACAAGATCCCAGGTGGGACCCAAGAATCTGTGATTTTAATGAGCACTCTTGGGGGGCACTGATGAAGGGACTGGGTGACCACTTGTTGAAAAAAGCTGCTAAATAGATAAGGGGCGGGAAAAGAAGAAGAGACTCCGAGCGAGAAGCTGGGAGAGGGGAGAAGAGAGGAACTGGGCATCCCTCATACCACTATCCCATAGTGGGGTAGCCCTTGGAGCTGTGTTAGGGTGTCCTTGGGTGGGATTGTGACTAGGCTGTGACTAGGCTGAAGAGTAAGAAGATGCTAAGCTCAAACAAAGTCATCAAGTATTCCAGCAACGAGATGGGTTTATAAAGAAGCAAACAACAAAAGAACAGATTGGAAAGTGCGCACCTCAGGTGAGACCCATGGACTCTTCCCGAACCAAAGGTCTGCCACCCTGGTATTACCTCAGCCTTCTTCCTCCCACAGGGTGGAGAAGCAACCTCACTTCCTGTTGGAGATGCAAGGCATGCTGGGCACTGTAAGTCGGCTAATTGTGCACGTGTGGGCATTCCCTCTATGCTCCGTCCTCATTTAAATAGAGTTTTTGCCATAGTTGGTGCTCAATAAATGCTTGTTGCTCAATAAATGCTCAATAAATGCATTTCCTTTCTCCTTGACAGTATTTTAGCTGAGATAGTAATAAAAATAAAGATTTCTTGTAAGCGTAATATGTGTAGACACCTGCTGGAATAGGCTGATTTCATGGCAAAGAATTTCATCTTCACCATGTTGCCATGGTAATGAAGAGAACATCTGTGTAGCACTCTCAGATGTCCCGTCTGTAAAGCAGTAGGCCCATTTCAGAGATGTGGAAATGCAGACTCAGGAGGGGGAGGAGATTTCCCCCCAAGTGCAGCGCTGGGGAGTAGAGAAGGTAGGATTTGAATGACAGGTTGACCAAATCTAACTCAAGCCTCTCTAATTTCAAGATGTTCTCTCATGCATGACCTCCTTGGATCCTTCCAGCCCCGGGTGGCTGGTGATGGCAAGGAGGTGGCTCTCAAAAGTGAGTCTCCTACCCCATCAGCATCTACAACAGCTAAAACTGTCAGAAATGCCAGTTCTCAGATCCTACCCCAGACACGACTCAGAAAATCAAGGGGGAGGAGGATCCAGCTATCTGGATTCTATTTTTTTTTTTAAAGATTTATTTTTTATTTATACATACAAGCTGGGGTACAGGCCAGAGGTGTGGGGCGGCAAGAGGGTTCACCAGAGACAGAGCGGGTAGCAGAACAGGCAGATCAGAAATACACTGCTGAGGGGAGCAGCGGGCGAGGCAGGAGAGGTCTGCCGCACCATGTGGGATTCTCCCTGGCCGGGCATCGAACTCGCGTCGCCGCTGCCGACAGCTCCACAGCGCAGCGCTTAACCGCTGCGCCACCGGGGAGGCCTGCTATCTGGATTCTAACAAGCCCTCTTGGAGACTCCACTGCATGATTAGGCTTGAGGACTAGTGTACATGGGATTCTTTTTCTCTGAATACAACGTGGGAAATAAAGGAAGGGAGAGGTCCAACAGCTTGTCCAAGGACTGGGTCTTCACCCTGTTATTGAGGGTTTCTCATCAGAATCTCCTGGGAGAACAGCAATGCATTCTCCTAGGCTCTCCCTGGGCCCAGGACATCAGGGCCCTGGAATCTACATTGCAATGGACCCGACGTGACTCAAATTCCTGTGTGACAGGCATCACATTTTTCTTTCCTTTTCTTGCTGCCAAGTTTCCTTCCTTCCAATCCCCAGGTCCTTAGGTGGGGTCCCTGGGTTCTTCTGCTTTTTTCTGCAACACACTGTACAATGAGCTGGTGGTGTAGAGAGGCTTAGTTTCTTGCAAAGAAAGCCTGAAAATCCAGGGACTCTGCCTTCTACCTCTGAGCTCTTATGCTATTTAGTATTTTTAAAGTATAAGTTACCCCACCCCCAAAATATATGTTCATTGTAAGAATTTCAAACACTACAGAATTTGATAGATTTTTTTTAAAAGCGAAAGCTGTTTTTCTCCTGCCCCTCCCCCATCCAGACCACCCTCAATTACTGTTAACAGTTTGGCGTGTAACTTTCCAGACATTTAAAATTCTTATTTAAATAGATATATGCAATATGCACTCCGATGATAATTCAAAACAGAAACGGGACTATAATATTCTTATTATGTTGTGACATGACCCACTTAATAGGATATTGTATGCATCTCTGTGTGTGGTGTGTTTTCCAGGACATATAAATACAATCTGTTCTGCTAGCGGTGTTGGAGGATTCTGTTTCCAGAAATATATTCACTGATTTCATTAGTCACTAATTAATGGAGATTTGTAGCCTCTCTTTCTCACTATCATGAACAGTATGACCTTGAACTCCTTCTAGGCACACTTTCTGCAACAAGTGCCTTTCTGAAAACTTGATCGCCTTGAATCAATCTTGTGGAATCCCGCCTTCCATCGCTTGACAATTCTACACTGTCCTTATCAGGTAGATCTTCTACGCGTTGGAAGAGAATGAACATGGAGTGACAGTCACTTGTTGTTGATGATATTTTTGGTTTTTAGCTGCTGCATCTGGGAAGGGGAGGCTGAAAACTGAAATAAAAAAAAATGTAGGGGGGGATTGTTTTTTTTGTTTTGTTTTGTTTTTTTGGCCACAGTGGGAAGATTATCATGGATGTTAGTTTGAGTTGAAGATGGAAACTACGGCTGATGCACTCCACAGCGGGGAGCAAAGGTGCCTTCCCAATGGGAATATGTGGCAGCGACAGAGACAGAGAAAGTTGTTCTCTGCCAAGTTGCCTTCCTTCCAATCCCCAGGTTGAGTGAGAATATGGAAGGGCTTGAGGTAGGCGTTCTCGTTGTTTCTCTCTTCCTTAGTGCCGTTTCCCGACGTCTCCCCAAGCCCGTGTAATTTCAACGTAAGCCCCACACTATCACCCCCACCCCACCCAGCCCCCTATGACTCAGTCACGCACTCATCCCCCAGTCACAAGAGAAGGGAAATCATGAGCACAGCCTGGCTCACACCCAAGGAGTGACAGGGCACGTCCAGAAAATTAGGGATTCCCCATTGTGCCAAAGAGGCGCGAGTGGAGACAGCCGATTCTCCATGGTCAGGAGGGATGTTTCAAAGCTCCAGGCCACTGGGGTTGGCAGGGGTGCCTGTTGTTTTGGGAAACTGTACATTGCAGCAATTGTGAGAGAACAGAACTGTCTTCGAGGCAAGAGAAATAACAGAACTGAAATACACCACTAACCATGGGGAGATAGTATCTCGTCTCATTGGGGTCATCCCCTCTTAATTGTAAATGCTGTTTGAAACCTATTTCTTTCTCTTTTTAATGATCATAACTAAATTCATTGTTAGTTACACTGTCCTAGGCACTTAGGATACATTACTCCCTCTGATCTTTAGGGCAACACTTGGTTAGGCATTATGATCTTTACTGCAAATTGAAAAAAACCAAGACTCAGACATGCTAGGTAAATCTCTGTTACACAGTTAAGAGACTATGGACCCCAAGCTTGATGAATGATTATGATAAACACAAAATTAAAGTCTCCAAGGCACATTGACAATCATTACTGAAAAGTACTAAATGTTTCCAGGCTTGTAATTATTTACTGCTGCTGTGTTACACATGACCCTCCCCTCCCAACCCTGTTAGTGACTGGAAACTACGAACACCTATTATCTCATAGTTTCTGAAGGTCAACAGTTTGGGAGGAGCTTAGTTGGGTACTTCATGTTTCTCAGGAAGTTGCAGTCAATTGGCTGACCGGGATGCAGTCTCATTTGGGAGCTCAACCGGGGCAGGGGGATCCATTTCTAACCTCACTTATGTGACTGTAGGCAGGCAGCTCAACTCCTTACCATGTGGGTCCCTGTCTGGGGGTGCTCCCAAAAGGGTTTCTTCCAGAGCAAATCATGAGAGCTGATAAGAGAGACAGATGGATGGATGGATGGGTGGATGGATGGATGGATGGATGGATGGATGGATGGATGGATGGATGGACAGACAGATATAATGGATGGATGATGGAAGGATGGATGGATGGAAGGACGGATGGATGGATGGATGGATGGATGGATGGATGGATGGATGGACAAACAGACAGACGGATAGCTATAATGGATGGATGGATAGATAGATGTATAGGTAGACAGACAGACAGGTGGATGGATGAAGCTGAAATGGCTTTTACTACTTAATGTCAGAAGTGATGCACCATCATTTTTGCTATCTGCCATTGTCCCACAAACCAATCTTTGTACAAATTGGGAGGGCTCTACAGAAGGAATGGATTCACCAGGAACCAGCTAGCACACAAGAGTGTGTCTCTTAGCTAGAAAGTCTTCAAGATTCTCATGTGTTGTTTCTGAATAAACCCATTTTTGAGGAAATAACTGCTTTTTGTTTGAGGCCAACTATAACTATATATAGATATATGTATAACTTTATGTTATATACATGTATGTGTGTGAAAATTTGGAATAATATAAAAAAGTAAACAGTTTCATTCTAAAAAACAAATTAAAGTCATTTTAAACTTTTTCATGTTATGTGTGTCAAATTTTCCCTCTTTTATTTTTCAAATGATCCACGTCTCCTGTAGACAAAAAAACAATGCTAGATTAAAGGGATTTGAATATGTTCTCTCTCTCTCTCATAACTTATCAGAGGCTTTACTGTTCTAGGATTCACTGGGACTCTGGATTAATCATTAATTTGGAATAACACACGTACCATTAATTATATATGCCGACACTGTTTTGATGCTTCCAAATTTGTAACTATTTTTTTTTTCATGCATTTATGAATCACTTTCTATATGGCAGAGCCTACTGGGGGCTCTCCACATCCACTCAATTAATCCTTTCAATTACTCCACAAAGAAAGTCCTATTACTACTCTCCCTATGCAGATCAAGAAAGGAAGGTCAGAAAGGTGAAAACTCTTGCCAAAGTTCACATAACTAGCAAGTTGTGATTCTAAGACTTGGTGACATTTTACAAGTGAATACATTATTTTAAAATAATCTAGGAGGGGGAAAAAAAACCTATGGAATCAATTCCTGAGAAACTAATATGGAGGGTTAAATTAGGAAAAGGTAAATAAAACTCCTAATAATTTGAAAACTGCTGCCATATTGTGATTTATAATAATGTTCAGATAACCAAAATACTTCTCCTATTTGGTCTTTATCCACAGTGGCTCACAGCTCCCTAGACTCTTGGAATTTCCTGAGCAATGAAAGCACTAGAAGCATCTTCTGTCAAAATAATTGGTCTCTTATCCTCAGTTCCTTACTATTCAGAACAAGCACCTTTACAGCCTAGCTGGGGTTACGTTAATAAGGTGACTTCTGGAAGCACCTAAGGATGGGGGCTGGTAGCCAGAGGAACCAACCATGAATTGGTGGTTGCCATTTTCAGTCCCACCCCCTGATTTTGGGGGGAGGTGAGAGGAGCTAGAGTTTGAATCCATCCTGGCTGGCCAATGAGCTAATCAAACATGCCTATGTAATAAAGCCTCCATAAAACCCCAAAAGGAAGGGTTCAGAAGCTTCCAGATTGGGGAACCAGAACGAGCGCAGGTGTCACTATGCAGGGCCCCACGGTCCAGGAGGACAGACACCCCTTTGTTCAGAACCTCACCCTACATATCTCTTCATCTGGCTATTGATTTGATCCTTTCATACCCCTCATAATAAATCGGTGATTGAGACAGTGAGCAAGTTTCCTGAGTTCTGTGAGCTGCTCTGGCGAATTCACTGACCCTAGGAGGGGGTCGTAGTTGGTCAGAATCACAGTAACAAGTGGGGCTCACAACTTGCATCTGAAGTTGGAGGGTAGTCTTGGGGGGCTGAGCCCTTGACTTTGGAATCTGATGCTGTGGGGTGGCCAATTCCTGGCCAGTGTGGGGACGGCTCCATACACACTCGTGGTCGACACAGGTCTTGGAAACGCAACGTACTACTTTATCGTATCTTCCAGAAGCCAGGCACTTTAAAGTTCCAGATTTGGGTGTGGTTAAAAATTAAATGAGAAAAATCACACACAGGGTGAAGAGCATGATGTCATTTTTGTGTGTGTCTGAGAAAACGCCCCTCATTTTTTCTGCATTTCCCATACTTTCCACATTGAGTATATAGTTTGTAACAATTAAAAGTAATGTCTTATTTTTAAAAGAAAGTAAATGTATTAGAAAGATTTCTCTGCATTTCACCCTTTCTTTCATATACCTTGTACAAGCCCATCGGGATGGAGATCTGGAGGCTAAGTGTATTTCTGGAGATATTAGCATTATACCTACAGCTGGCCCATTTCACAGATGAGAAAAAGAGACAACAACGTTAGTGTCATTAGAGTTCCTCGCTCCCACATGCTAGCAAGGGTCTTTTGGTTGCATGTTTGATGGAGAAGAATAAAGTGGAGTAACGTGGAGAGGTACTGAGGAAACTGTCATTTTCAACGGGATGGTCCAAATGGGCATCCCAGAGGTGACCTCTGGGCAAACATTGGAAGGGAGGGAGCTACCTACACTGCTATTGTGAGGAAGGGTGTTTCAGGCATAAGACCAGCCAGTGCACAAGCCCTGTGGTGGAAACTGTGTGGGATATCTGAAGAACAGCCAGGAGGAGGCCTGTGTATCTCGAGGGGAGGGAAGCAGGGGAACACGCAGGACCCGAAATCATAGAACAGATGGTAGAAGGTGAGTAACGGTGTAGAGAACTGGTGTCCTAGCAAGGAATTTGGCTTTTACCCTCTTTGGTCTAATGGAAAAGACTTTCACCAAAACACTTTCGGGAACTCTCTTTGTCCTCGGATGGATGTGTTGACAGCAGAAAAGAACTGTAGCAACTTTTCACTTGGGAGAGAAGAGCTAAAATCATTACGGAGATAAAGTTGAGGAGGCCTGAGCTCCTGTGTGCAACAAGCAACACGTGCAGGTGCATGTGTGTACAGGTGCGTAAGCACACACATACCTGCACTACACACGCGCATCCAAGTGCTGCTACACACATACGTGCACATGTGTGCACCCAAGCAACACAGTCATGCACGTGTATGTACACACGTGCGGATATGTGTGCACCATGTAGAGAGACACATGTGTGCACATGTACACATGCATGCACACACTTGCGTGTGAACAGGTGCACATACACGACGTCTCCTCCTAGAAACAGGAGTGATATAAACAGAGAAACGATGAGGTAGGCGCGCAGAGCCCTGGGGGCAGCAGAGGGAAGCCACCCACTAATGCTAATGAATTCTGATGCTTTGGAGCAGGCATTAAACTAATAAGCCCATCTCCAAATTAGCGCAGCGGCTGCAGCCAGCGAACATTTAATCAAGCTGCCTTCATTATTTTAGACACAGCATACTTGGCGAAAGTGACTGTGGAAGACGGGATCCGGGACCCTCATCTGATTATTTTATCTCTTGCCCATCGGATTGTGAAGGAATCGGTGTGATGAAGTTGCTCTATTGGTTTTTTCCCTGCTAGAAGGAAATACACGAAGGGCAAGCCTTCTATTCTTCTCTAATTACAGGATGCCATCTCTTAAAAAATATCTTGTGATGCATTCATTATTTATCACTTGAGATTTATTTTTAAACTTTTATTATTTGATGCTCAACTTCTAAGACGTTTCTCTGCTTTGCTTCCTGCATTTCTTCCCCACCTCCTGCTCCTCCCCAAAACTGATGCCCCCTTTCTCAGAGATCCAGCCCCTGGAAATCTCAGCTTGGTGGCTGGACCATAAGCAAAGAGGATGGTGGGTGCCCTGGAGGTTCCCGAACATCTATCCGAACCCTTATTGTCACCTGTCCCCTTGTCCCCTGAAGCATCACCCCTTGGGCCAGTTTGTAGTGTTACCTGTGGTCTGATCAGATTAAGGCGACGGGACTTCCTAGCGTGGGAACTGAAAGTCCCACATCCGGACCACCCCACAGCCCTTGGCACATGGGATGGGCAGTCACGTGTCTGAGGGTCACATCATCTGTCTCCTGTTGGGCTTCTGTTCCCAAGTATGATTTGGTTCTAGGTGGAATTTTCCTTAAAGGTAAAGGATGAAATGCTAACAATTTCCCATAAACATTTCTTGATATCTCTCTCTCTCTTTCTCACATACACACACACACACACACACACACACACACACACACACACACACACACACACAATTGTACATAGTGACTGACAGTCTTTGGTTGCAGACCAAAACCCGGAACCCCGCTGACTGTGGCTGTCTGTCACCCTCTGGGTGATCCTGTCCCCCCGTCACAACCTAAGTGTCCAACTGGATGGGAGGGGGGTGGCCCTCCATGCACACATACCTGAGGGACCTTGTCAAAATGCCGATTTGACCCAATAGGTCCATGGGAGCCCAAGGGTCTGCCTTCTAGTAAGCTCCCAGGTGAGGCAGATGCCCCAGTCTGCAGATTGGCCTGTTTGACTGTGAAGGGACCCAGTTCTGCTGCAGGACAAACATCCCCCAAATCTCAGCAGGCTAAAACAATCAGGGTCCCTTTCTTAGTCACGCGACATGTTCATCACAGGCTAGCAGCGACTCTGCCCAGGTCAGCCTCACTTTAAGAATGAAGATAATGGAGGCACTATCCCTTGGGATACTGAGATTCACAAGGAAAGGGTAAAAGATCTCTGAATGAGGGCTAGAAGAGGGGGTCTCATGCTAGAAATTAGATGTTCCTGTCAGGAAGTAACACTTTGGCTTCTGCTCACAGTTCATTGGCTAGAATTGGTCACATGATCCTAGCTCATTGGCCGTATTTAGTCCTTTGATCCCTTCTAATTACAAAGACATGCACTGCTTGCCATGTTTGGGGAGCATATCCAGTCAGGGATGTCTGTTAAACGTCAGGAAAATTAATCCCAATCATCCCACCAATTAATCCATCAAATGTTTAACCAGTACTTCTTAAGCAACCAACCTTGAGTGAGGTATTGTGTGGGGTATTCAAAATTTTACTACTTTTCCCTGGCTACTTCAACAATAAAAAGAGACATATTTGAATGATAGTCCGTGCATGCACACAAAAACACATCAAGAGTTCTGCAATTTTAAAATATGCAGTGATTACAAATGAGCTTTTTTTGACATGCAAAACTTGAATTGCACAAGACTTGCCAAAATAAAACGATTGCATAAGCTGGGAGTGTCTGGTTGGGGCTGGCTCCCTGGACACTGATTTGCATATTCCTCTTTTTCTTATTCACTTATGCTAACAGCTTTCTGTATCTTGGGTTTTAGGAACTGCATCATCTTCTTGATGCTAATATTCTATGAGGTATTTAACCAACTAATTTTGTTGAATATTTAATTTGATTCCAATTTTTTTTTCTATTTTCAACAGGACAGCAAGCCAGTTGGTAGCTCAATATTTCTGCACACCCAATTTATTTCTTAAGAAAATAAGTGGAGGGCCTCCCTGGTGGCGCAACAGGTTAAGCACAGCACGATGAAGCTGCCAGCAGCCACCGCAGCATGAGTTCGATACCCAGCCAGGGAGATTCCCACATGGCGCGGCAGACCTCTCCTGCCTCACCCACTGCTCCCCTCACCTCAGCAGAGTATTTTGGTCAATCTGCCTATTATGCTCTCTACTCTGTCTCTGGTGAATCCTCTCACCACCCCACACCTCTGTCCTAGACCCCACATTGTATGCATAAATAAATAAATCATAAAAAAAAAGAAAAGAATTGGAATTAGTCAAAGGATTTTGATGCAAGTGTCAAAATGTTATTGAAAAGCTATACCAGTTCAGACTCCCCCCAACATTATATGAATGTCCATTTCATCAGACCATCACGAGAGTGGTAACTAGGTTTTAATTGTATATTTGAGAGTAAAATATGTTACTGCAATTATAGCTTGCGTTTCTTTGGTAACTAATGTATGTGGATATTTTTCTTTAATATTCATTAATGAATTGTTCATTCTCTACCATTTATTAGTCCATGTCCCATTTTACTTTCCTTTTGAGTTTTAGAGCTTTGCTTATTCTATTACTCTTTTATGTAAAGAACGTTTAACCCTTCACTTAACACAGAGAGCTAAAATTCTCTACAGTGTACTTCTTGTCTTTTGGAAAATAAATGTTGCTGTGGAAGATCTGACATTTATGTAAACTTTGTGAGAATGATTTGACAGCATGTGTCAGAAACTTTGAAAACTTAATACTCCTTGACTAAGCAATTCCACTCCGGGAAGTTTTCCTAAGGAAATCACAGGAATGTGGAAAGATATTTAGGCACCTGGTTATTCACTGCAGTGTTGCAAACACTAACAGCATGAGGTCTGTGGGGCAGATCCATTCTTTTTCCCTCTTCCTCTGCATGTCTCTTTCATTGTTTTTGTAAATGTTGTGTTTCACTAGGCTAAGACAAAGTTGTCATTTTAGTATCCTTTGGGATTTGGGTGTTTTTTGGCTTAGTTAAAATGGATATAGATAAATAGGTAGACAATAGAGGTATATGGCAGACAGATGATGGATGGATAGATAGATAGAATCAGAGATGATGGATGGATGGATATTGATTGATTGATTGATATAGTTAGGTAGGTAGGTAGCTATGTAGGTAGGTAGACAGACAGACAGATAGAGGCAGCTAGGTAGGTAGGTAGACAGAGGGAGAGAGAGAGTGAGAGTGAATGCTAGGTAGGTAGGTAGGTTGCCAGAGAGATAGATAGATAATCAGAGAAATAGATGGATGGATGGAGATAGACAAATGATAGATAGATGACAAAATGCAGACTAGATGACAGACAGACCTGTCTCTTTCAGCCACTGTTCTCTACATTGAATGTGCGTCAGAATCACACATAAAACTTTAGTAACTCACACAAGTCTGGGCTCCTCCCCCAAAGGGAAAAGTTCTATTGGACTGGGTGGGGTCCAAGCATGGAGAAAACATGAGCGGTGGTACTGTGAACAGAAGCCAAGAGTCAGGGAAAAAATCAAGGGGCAGCTGAATCACCACGAAGGTGACTGCAAATTAGATGAAAGTGCAAATTAGCAAGTACCTGCTCAGCTTAGAATAAAACCCACGCTCCTGAGCATGACCTGAGGCTCCTTCCTCCAACCCAGGCGCATGACTCAGTCCTCTCAGTCCTCGCCTTGTCCCAAGCTGCCCCGCCTCCATTCTCGCTGCGGATTGTGTTTCTATTTCTCCAAAGTTCTGGGTCAGCTCCCGCCCGAGGACCGCTGCTCTCTGTTCCCTCTGCAGGAGCACCTGGAGCTTACACACAACCCTTTCTCCTTTAACACTCAGTTCAAAAGTCACATCCTCAGAGCCATCCCCACTGGCTCCCTGATTCCAATATGCCACCCCAGGCCCCTGTGACCTGTGTGCCGTCCATTCTGCACTCACAGCTCAGTCCTTTCCACATTTCCACAACTCAGTAGGGTCCCCTCCCTCACCCCCCCGGCTCCTGCTGTGGGCTGTCAGTAACTCAAGTCCTTCATACTCAACTCCAGATGGGGCCATGGGGGTGGCAAAATGTCACCTTCCAAGCACAGCTCCCAAGGTAAGTGCAACTTGTCCTGTCTTCTATGTGTTATGCCAGACAGTGTGCCCGCTGTACCCCTAACCTTGGCACATGACATGCTGGAGTGGAGGGAGGGAACAAACTGATTCCTTCACAGAAACTGTTACACTGACCCTTTGAAAACCCAGAGTGAGATTTGTTCCTTGCCATAAAAAGAGGGTAATGTGGTGGAAATAAATGTTAGTCCTTAAATAAATGTCAAGTTCAACTTTAAATAAAAGAATATGTAGACACAGGTATAGATATGGATATAGATAGAGAAGGTAGCATGTATTTAATGAGACCTGCCAGGTTCCAGTAAATAGGATGGGTAATGAAGACTAAGACCCCTCCCCTTCCACTCTAGCTCACCGCAGTCCCCACTCACCCCTAGTGCTACCTTCAGGTTACTTCACTCAATTCTTACTTCCACGACCCCTTAAGCATTTGATATTTTAATTTCTGTTGCTAAGGAATTTGGAGCAGGTGTCAGGCAGAAGAATGAGAGGATCCTTTTTGTTATTTATGGAAAATAGAGATACGTAAATATAACCCAGAAATTACATAAGTGATAGTTCTCCATTCATTAATGATTTTTGAGCATTTCCTATGTGCCTGGTCCCATGTAAGGGCCCTGATCTAGTGCCATGATAAGGTAAGGCAGAATGCCTTGGAAAAGCATCCCATTGCCCACTTTGAGGATTCTAATGGACTTTCTGATGGAAAGTGATGACTGAATAGGAAGTTAAGAGTCTACAAAGGAGAAGATGTTCCAAGCAAAAGAAATAGAGTACAAAGTCCAGGCATGAGAATGTGGACAGGAACTGTGAACAGAGGAGCAGAGGCTGTAGGGCTGATAGGAATGAAGAGTCTAGAGGTGCCAGTAAGGACTGGTATCCTAACCTGATGATTCACAGGCCAGATGCTACCCACATGTGCATTTTTTTGCTTGTAATGTTTAAAGACCATTTTGGAAATGGTTGACATTTCAAAATTGGCAGATATCACATGAAAAAAACTTCCAACCTCTTTTTAAAATCTGGGCGCACATTTGTATCAGCCGAGGCCTAGTGACTATTGCTCTTTTTCTCTCCAATTTACCATAGTCTACACCCTTCCCTATTGTCTCCCATGTGTTGTCCTGCCTGGCCCCTGCAGGAAACAGACACTTGTCTAAATGGAGAAATCAGAGGCCACATTCTCTCAACTCTAGAAGGCCACAGTAAGGAGTTTGACCTTTATCTTAAAGGCAATGAGGATCTACTGAAGCAACTGAAAGAGGGAAGCAATCAGAATTTTGCAATTTGAACAAGAACTTTCTAGTGCAGACATATGTTCACCAAAAGATATGACACAGACTGTCCATGACAACAGAACTTATAAAAGCCCCAAACTGAAAACTACCCAGACACCATAAACAGTCTAACAGAGGAACAGCCATGACATATTTGCACCACGAAGCCTGTGCAACAATTTCAAAGAATGACAGACGAATGCCTGCAGGAACAGGGATGATCTCCCAAATATAACACTGAGTGAAAGAAGCAGGCACACAAAAAAATTGAGCAGACCTAAAATTCCACTTAGGTCACGTACAGAAAGAGGCAACATGAATTTATGGGGTTAGAGCTCCAGGTACTGGTTGCTTTGAGGGAGAGGGTGACACAGGAACCAAGGGTACCCTGCTTCTCACCAGTGCTGGCTAGATAGTGTGCCCAGTTTGTGATCCACCATCTCGCTGAACCCCAGGAACCCACCTCTGCTGGGTACTATCCTAGAAGAAGTCAGATGCGATGATAGGTGGTTGAGAGCAGTGGCTAGCGATCTAAAAATGAATGAAAACCTCCAAAATTTGCATCTATAGAGAGGGGAGAGTGCTCTGGAGGCAGGAGAAATAGAGTAAACCCAAAAGCACATGTGGGCACATTCAGAGGATAAAAGGGGCTCCTGTATGTCAATCCTAAGAGCAGAGGGGCAGAAATGGCAGCCCACTATTCAGTCTACCATGGCACTAAGTCACAGTTTCAAAGGTGCCTAAGTAAGAAGAAAGGTGAGTTTTGCTGAAACATTTATTTTCCTAAAAAATATCCTGTGATTTAAAAACACGTGTAGAGGGCCTCCCAGGTGGCACAGGGGTTAAGTCTCAGCACTATGAAGCTATCAGCAGCCACTGTGGCACGAGTTCCATCCTGGCCAGGGAGCTTCCCACATGGCGCAGCAGACCTCTCCTGTCTCCCCGCTGCTCCCCTCAGCCGTGTACTTCAGTCAATCTGCCTGTTCTGCTCCTCACTCTGCCTCTGGTGAATCCTCTCACTCCTCCTCCCAGCCTACACTCCAGTTTTTGTATGCATAAATAAATATAATAAATCTTTTTAAATAATAATAAATAAATAAATAAATAAATAAATAAATAAAAACATGTGTATAAATAAAAACATGTGTAATAGGAACGGATCTGGGCCATGGAAAGTATTCCCCCATAAATTTCCTGGAGAGGTGTCTAAAACACCCGCTCCCTTCCTTCAGGTACCATCTGCTCGGGGAGGCTCTCTACTTCCTCCTCTGCAAACCCACCAATATCTTTATCAAACTCTTGTTGAAACATGGAAAGGAAAATATTTCCAGCAGTGAAAGCTTTAAACTTGTCGCCTTGTGTTCTTCTCGTATTTCTAAAGCAGGGAAGCCGGGAGAATATGTTTCCAATATCCTCTCATCTCTCTCTGTTAGCACGCGCTCCCTTCTGCACCAAGGAGGTTCTGACCCCTGGCGTCTCTAGGGGAAGAGGGGTTTGGAGTGGGGTCAGGCTTGTCAGAAAGGGAGAGGCCACGCTGTCTTGAGCAGCCCACTCTTCCTCGCCCCCCTTAATGCACTGAACCTGGAAGAGGCAGGGCTCCAGCCGAGATTCGATTACGGGGTTGGTGAAGGTGGCCTAACAAATGGCAAATGGAGGCATGTGGGGTTGAGCTAATCACTGTTGACACACATCCAATGCGAGGCCCGCGTGGAAGGCAGCAGGTCCCGTCTGCAGCCCGAGTCTGCCTGCCTGACCGGAGGGGGAGGCGAGGCCTGGCGAGGGCTACTGGGATGCCTGTCTCTTTCAATCTCAGGGCGCCTGCCGTGTGCACGTCATTATTTAAAGGTCTCCTGGTACCAGCTAAATGTCCCGGCTTCCTGTGGGCGATGAGGTCAATTTCATCTTTTCTCAGAGCGAGCTTCTGATGATTAGATTTCTCGAAAATGTTCCCGGGTTCACCTCCCTGGAAGCGTGCAAATGATATCATTCATTTATTCATTCAGCAAACTTGGATGGATTCTGTCTCCATGCGGGGTCCTGTCTCAGGTGCAGCAGGACCCGATTGTTAAGCCTCCGTGAAGGTCACATAGATGACAGGGTTAAGACAGCACTACCCCCTGCACACACTGGGACACCGGACAGATCAGAACTCCCCAAACCTCAGTTCTGTCATCTGGATGTCTGAGCCTCTAATCCAGGACTCAGCACAGAATATTTGCTTAATTGTATTTGTAGAATGAGAGTATCTATAGAATAAAGACAGCTTTTAGAAACACACATAGTAAAACTGAGCGAATGAAGCACTTACCCAAATGTTATGGTAAATACTAGATTTAGCTGCAAGTAGTTTTGCAATCCCTACTCTCCTCATCCCACTGGCTTAAATGTAAGATTCAAGGGGGTAAGGTCTGTTTCCTTTCTAGTCACTTATGTAGTGAATGTCTGGAGTAGGGCCCAGATCATTGTTACAAACACCGTAACAATTTGATAAATATCAAATAGTGAATTTAATTAATGAGTAAATGAATGAATGTGAAAGTCCCTGGATGACCTAAAGTTCCCACGAAGGACTGTTAAACTATTTAAACTATTTAATAGTTATGTTTATCATTTTATCCCCTCCTGCCCCTCCTTTCCAATAAGATCCATTCTGCTTAGAAAATGTTCACTGATCCAGTGTACACTGAGTACTATGTACCCAGACTCTAGCTAGGAAGTCTGGGCTAGAACTGCTGCTTCATCACTTGCTAGTTGGGTGGCTTTGGGCAAGTCATTTAACATCCCTGGGTCTCCACTTCCTCATTTGTAAACTAGAGCAATCACAGCATCTACCTTACAAAGTTGCTGTGAAACTCAACTGCGTTCATTTATTCAAGTACAGAGAACAGTGCCTGATACATTGGTAGCTGCTATCATAGTACTCAATAATATTGATATTTTAAAAATTAATCAAGTTGAAAGAATGCTAGAAAAGAGAAAGGGAGAACAAAGACACATTAGTGAGGGATGACTGACAGGCACAAAGGTGCACATACCTCATGCGTACAACCTGACAACTTCAGAAATTAGTATACACCCGTGAACCCCTGAACCCATCACTACCATCTATGGCATAGACCTGTACATCATCTCCAAAAGTTTCCTCTTGTCCTTTTTACTTATTATTGTGTGTGTGATAAGAACACAACATGAGATACACTCTTTCAGCAAGTGTTTAAGTATTCAACAAAGTACTGTTAATTATAAGCACTGTGCTATACAGTAGATCTCTAGGGCTTATTCATTTAGCATCACTGAAACTTTGCCCCTTTAGACCAACATCTCATTCCCTTCCCCCAGGCCCTGGCAACCACAATTTTACGCTATGCTTCTATAGGTTTGACTAATTTAGATTCCTAATATAAGTGCCATTTGTCTTTCCATGTCTATTTTTGTCTGTCCATGTCTATTTCACTTAGCATAATACCCTCCAGGTCCATCCATGTTGTCACAAATAACAAGATTTCCTTCTTTTTTAAGACTGAATACTATTCCATTCTATGTCAATACATTTAGCCATTCAGCTGTCGATGGATATTTCATTTGCTTCCATTTCTTGGCTATTGAGAGTAATGCTGTAATGGACACAGACATGCAAATATCTCTTCAAGATTCTGGCACCAGTTTCTTTGTTTATAAAGAAGCAGGCTGGCTGGGTCATGAGGCAGCTCAATTTGTGACTTTTTGAGGAAGTCCATACTGTTTTCCATAATGGCAGCACACAATTTACATTTCTACCAAACAGTACATGAGGGTTCCCTTTTTTCACATCTTTACTAACATTTGCTATTTTATTTATAGAATAGCCATCTTAATAGGTGAGAGTTGATATTTCCTTGTGGTTTGGATTTACATGGTCCTAGTGATTAATGATATTGAAAAGCTTTTCATATGAATACTGAACACTTGCATGTTTTATGTTTTCTCTCAAGGAATGGGTATCAGTTCCTCTGCCCATGTGCCCAGTAGGTTGGGATTTGTGTTTTTTTTTTTTTTGCTATTGAGTTGCGGGAATTCCTTATATATATTCTGGCTATTAACTGTTTATCCGATATAGATTTTGCACAAGGGCTTTTTAAAATACAGAGTATACTAGACAAACACACACTCACTCACACAAAATCTATAATCTATAATCTAACAGGATTATTAGCATTCTGAGAAACAGAAATTGCTGGACTGACTAAGGAAACAAAAGGTCAGGGCTCCCTGATGGATCAAGGAGTTAAGCCTTAGCACTGTCAAGCTATCGCCAGCCACTGCAGCACGAGTTTGATCCCTGGAAAGGGAGCTTCCCACATGGTGCAGCAGACCTCTTCTGCCTCCGGCTGCTCCCCTCATCAGTGTATTTCAGTCAATCCACCTGTTCTGCTCCCCACTTTGTCTCTGGTGAACTCTCTCAACACCCCCTACACACACACACCCCTCTGGCCTATACCCCAGGTCTTATATGCATAAATAAATAAATATTTTTTAAAAAGAAATAAAAGGTAGGAATAGAACTAGTGTCATGGAGAATAATATTTACAAACATTATCTCCAAGAAAAATTGAGGGGATAATTTTAATATATTTTTAAAAGATTTTATTTATTTATTTTTGCATAGAAGAACTGGGGAGTAGACTAGAGGTACAGGGTGTAGGAGTATTCACCAGAGACAAAATGGGAATCAGAACAGGCAGATCTGCTGAAATACACTGTTGAGGGGAGCAGAGGGCGAGGCAGAAGAGGTCTGTTGCACCATGTGGGTCAGCTCCCTGGCTAGGGATGGAACTCAGGCCTCAGCATAGCAGTGCTAGTGTGACAGCCCCGACTGAGACTTAACCCCTACGCCATCAGGGAGGCCCCCAATTTTAATAATATTTATCGAGAAAGAAACAGATAATTCCCATGCCATGTAATTTGTTCCAGAACATATATAAAAGTGAATTTCTTCTTACTTCATTCTTTGAAGTCAGCATAACTCTGGCAACAGTGTAGAACAAAAGTGGCACAGGAAACCAAACTACAGACTAGTCTCATCTGGAATCATAAATCCCAAACTCCTTCTTAGGGATTTAAATAGTATATGCAGGGAACAATCCGCATGTTCAAGGAGCATTCATGCTAGGAATATAATATAAAACAGCTCATCTAATTGTCAAGTTTATTGTTTCTATTACATAAATTATTATTTATTATTATACAGCTAGATGTATAATAATCTCCGTAGACTCATAACCGACATCTGAAAAAAATCAACAGCCATTCACCAAAAATACTTTCAGATAAGCTGAATATTCAAATAGAAGAAAAACTGCTTTAGAAAGGTATTCTAATGATTACCTACCTCAAAACCACATCCAGAGTGATATTTAATGGAGACCCTAGCAGCGTTTTTATTGGAATCAAAATAAGACAATGATGTTCACTTTCACCATTAACATTTAACATTTTTCCTGAAGGGTCCAGGCAATGTAAGAATTCATGAAACAGAAACTGATAAATAGACATGAAAAAGGAGAAGAAGTGTCATTTACAGATGATATTGTAACTCTACTTTGAAAACACAAAGGAAAAATGTCAAAACCCAGTAAAGAATTTAGTTATGTTGCCAGATGCCAAATAAAACATTCACAAATCAATAGCTTCTTCAACAGGAACAAATAGTGGTTAGATAAAAGAACTCAGTAAAAATAGCAAGAATTTTCATAAAATGCCTAGAAAAAAATACAAAATCGCATAAGACCCTCATGCAAAAAACTACTAACCATTCCTAAAGAGCATATAAAAAGATCTGACTAAATTAAGAAGTTCAGTGCTGTAAGGCACTGCTTCCTCCAATTGTTTAAGATGCAATGCAATTCTCAAATAAAATCCTAGTGATTATCTCTGTGATAGGAAAGGCAGTGTGCCAAAGGACTGAAGTTGGTCTTCAAGTTCATTTGGATGGTTAAATGGATGAGACTAGCCAATCATTCCTTTCTGGAGGTGAAAGTATTTGCCTTTCCAACTAGGAACGTTACCTAACTACAATAATCAAATTATGTGCCTTGGCAGAAGAGCCAACAGAATGTGTCTGAAGGAACAGAAGAGTGAACACAGAAATAGACTTTATTGGATGATTCCATCTATGGGAAAAGTGGTAGCATACATGGGGTAAGATCTGTTCATGAACAGGAGCTGGGACAACTTGGTATCTAGTGGATCCTCCTCACCTCTGAAGACCCCTTTGAGCTCAATCATAGCTCCACTGGCCTCCATCTTATCTTTTCCAAACTCTCTCCTTTACCAAATTGCCTCCTTTGAGAGAGGAAGGACGGTGGAATCCTAGGATGGTGAACTCCATTGCCAGCCCTCATTCCAGGTCCTCTGAGGTAGCTGATTCTCAGAGCGCTCACAATGCCCCAAATTCCCTCCAGTGCCACCAGCTGTTTGTTTTCAGAACCAGCCTGGTACAATGGAAAGAAACTTAAAGAACGGATAACGTGTCTGGCCAACCCATTGTACCTTAGATTCAGGCTCATCTGGGAGGCAAGACCATGTTACCTGAAGATTCTAGAATTCCCTTTATGATATCCAAGAACATGACTTTGTGTGCCTTGTCATGACCTCAAGAAACAGACTGCTTAGCATTTTCTGAGACAACCTAGTTCATTGTTGGACAGCTCTGTGAAAACTGTCCCTTGGCTCAACTTCTTGGAACTTTCACCCACGATCGCCAATTCTTTCATCTGGGTTTATCTGGATTGAGTCAAATACCTCTTTGGCATTATGTCTTCTTAATATTTGGCAGCTAAGTCTCATTATCTCACTCACAAGCTTCTGAGATCTATGTGAGGTAGAATCATCCTTCACCCCCATGTAACAGAAGGGAAGCTAGTCTGACTCAAGGCCATAGCAAGTATCACAGGCTTGACTTGAACCCAGAACACTGAATTTTGCATCTCAGAGAGAAACAGGATTCTCCACCCATTTTTGTCACTAGGCTTTGTCTAGTTTGTTACCTCTTCCTGATGTCAGAAAAACTGATCCGTAAGGGGATCAGTTTAAATGGACGGTAAGGGCATTCAAGTAAAAAAAGAAAAGTGAATAAACATAAAGGAAGAAAAAAGGAGAGAGAGAAAGACGAAATCCAGGTAAATGAGGAAGAGAAAGGAGAAAAAGAAGGGTAAGATGGCTTTGATATCAAAGACATGAAGACTGCTACCACCCCCAATGCTGCTGGAAGCCTGTCCAGTCCTATGATGTCCATTGATTTGTGGGGCTCCTCATGACTGAGGATACAGGGATTGGGGCATTGAGACCAACAAAAGATTGAGAGCTTTTGAGAAGTGAGCCCGCCTACCATCAACTCACAAGAGGACTTAGATTCTTTCATTGGAAGCTACTGGAATTTGAAACTGATGGGTATTTTAAGACATGAGTATTGTTTTTCCTCTAGAATAAGGGCTCTTTGCATTGGATCCACGGACTTAACTTCAAGGTTAAATGGATCTTTGAACCCTTAAAATGAAATGTAAATTGTTCCATGAATGTTCAATGATTTTTCTCATATTCCTACATTCTTATTTGTAAGACGGATGTATTACACTCTTATGCTGGAGCTATGGCTGAACGATAGAGTGACCCTAGAGTTTGGAAGAATAACCCACGAGCTGAGATTCAGTCAACCACTCCTAGTTGAGGGACTCTGTAGACCATTTCCTCTCCATGGGCACTTCAGATCTTTCCCAGTGGGATTTGGAATGGAATTCAGAGGTCTTGATCAGCCACTGCAAGTAGGTTAAAATGAGTAGCTGGAGGTGAGAGTGCTATGGCTCAGCTATGATTAACCAGGGAAATTGGAACCATCTAGAAGTTGTTTTAAACATGGAAGGGAATAATAGAGAAGATATGAGGAGAGGATCAGGAAGAAGCAACCCACTGTGCCCTTTTCACTTCAGGGTGCCCTTGGGCCATGGAAGAGGCATAAGAAGGAAGAAACTTGGTCCCAGAATCACCCAATGGGGAGAGGGGGAGCAGAGAAAGGTTTAGCAACAGAACACATCAAAACAACCACAGTAACTGTGGTTGTCTATTCGCGTCTTCAGATTTCTCTGGTCACATTTTTTTTTTTTAACAGTGGGCACACATTAATCTTACAATCAACAAAAATGATGAATCTATTTCCTTTTGGGGAAAGTTTCCTTTAAAAGGAATGCATCTGGGGACACCAGAGTTTTCCCCATGTGAAACCCGAGGGAGAGACGGAGCCGGTGCTTGGGCCTTTGTAGTAAATACCTCCAGACCACACTAAATCCAATCTTCTCATTTGGGGTTATTTGCTTTCCGGACGGCAGGGCTGTGATGGATCCCAGATCCAGCACTCGTGGCATCTCAATCAGCTGTGTTTAGATGCCGCTGTGACACAAGATTATGACGTTTTGATGGGATTAGGAGATAACTTTGCTTTAATCTATAAAGCCCCGTGTGCTTGCGGATCTGATTACCCTGGCAATTCCCGTCCTCAGCCCTAGCAATTAAGATTAGCCAGAATGCTCCTGTTAATGATCCCCATATTGAAAGCTCAGGAAATCAGAAATGGGTGGTTTTGTTTTGTGTTGTTTTTTCTGGGTTTTGATCCCCCTCTCCCTTTTCTGCAGAAGCCTCTGGGCCCTCTCTGTGGCGCTTGTCTTCGATCCTAGCAGATTGCGTGTTTCATGCCCTCCTCTGCTTCCTGGAGAAGTCATTTTGGGGCTGCCTCCTTGTTCTTATTTAATCAGAGAAGCTTTGCTTCTGCCTAATTTAATCAGTGATACTTTTGCTTGGTGCCATCAGTCCCAAGAAATGACAGCGCTTTATTTACTTGCAAAGACATTCATGAAACTCCTTCTGCAGAAGGAAGTTTGGTTAGTTCACCATAACCACGTTGGCTCCAGGTCATGTTTTCCAGAGAGATCTGCTCCCGGAATCCTTAAACTGCAGGAATTCATGGTCTGTGGTCACACTGTTGTTAAATTCACTCATGCTTTTATTTCCACTCAAGTACAGTTGCATGAATGCCGTACAAAAGGCAACAATAAAGATCACTGCACAGTGTAGGTTCAATTCATTCTATTTAACTTAGGTTGAATTCACCATATTTAAGTTATGCACGAGGAGACCGCCCTATTTAAATTAGATGCATGGGGGAGACAGCAGATCACGGTGCTGCATATTCTGGTTTGCCCTTCTGTCCAACTCTCCACCTTGATTTCTTTCATAGAAGGTTGACCTGTTTGGTTCTTTGCCTTCAGGATTCCAGCTGTATTGGACCAATGGGAATATTCACAAGAGACTCAATGTTGGGAATGGTGGGATGCCAGGGTATTTCTTCCCTCGTTTTTTTTGTGCTGGGTATGGATCCTGAATTCCTCTGCCAAGGTGACATCACCTATCTGGTGGCCCTTTCTTGCAGCTGCAGTTCCCTACAGATTCTAGAGGTCTCTTCCTCCCAGTGACTAGAGTAGGTGACACTCCAGGCTACTGCCAATCCCAGGGTATCCCACGAGCCTCAGTGGCTTCTTTCAACCTGCCCACACTATTGCAAATGTCCCCTCTATTACATTTTCCTCCATTCCTTTTGTTGAGGGAACCTTCTTTCCCTCCTGTGGGGACCCTGAGCCACCCCACCATCCTGACTGATGGATGGATTTCTGGAGTCAGGACACCTTCAATCCAGAGACTCCATTCCTTTCTTGAAATGTGAACTTGACTAGCAATTTCACATCCCTGCACCTCAGTTGCTTCATGTATAAAATAAGCACACAAATAATAACCAACACAAGGGGCTATTCTGATGGTTAAATCTACCTAACATGTGAGGGGGGCATGGCATACAGCAGTCACTCAATTAATGCCCATTTCTTTCTACTGCCTCCCCTATCCCCACAAACTTCTTATCCTGGTGTCCACTGTTTTTAAGTTTTCTCTGAATTGGTTCTTTATTCAGTGACTAATAAGACTATAATACACTGGCATCATTGAGTAGCATGTGGTTTAAAATGGGATAAAAAAATAAGACAGACACAGTAGCCAAATGCGTCACCCCAGAGGGTCACTGATTGACTCGTGACCTTTGCCAACTTTATCAGAATAAACCCAGGAACAGGCAAAATAGAAATAGCTGCTATTTACTGAATACTGTCCTTCTCTCTGTCCATTGCCCACTTAGCATTTACAATGGACTGTGATGTCTATTTCTTGTCCTATCTGTTTTGTTCCCTACACATTAAGATAGAGTGTGGACTGGTATTTGTCCTCATCTGATACTCAGCATAATTCCCAATACTCAGCAAAGTGCTCATGAAGCATATTAAGAGAACGAATGAGTGAGGGAAGGTGCCACAGGTCTCTTGAAGGGTGGATGATACAAGAAGGCTTCAACCAAGAGCTGGGACTTAACGTGGGTCTTTAGAGATAAATGAAGTTTAAGAAATATAAGAAAATAATTGAAAATATTATAGGCTGAGGACATACAAGCAGGGGAGGGAGAAGCAGTATGTAAGCTCTTTTGACCAGAATAGAGTTTGTGTGTATTAGAGCAGAGAGAAACATGACAGGCTACTACACTGTTCAGGGCAATGCTACCTGCTGTAACAAAAAAGCCCACAAATCTCAATGGCTCGAACCAATGAAATACATTTCTGCTTAATCGCAAATCCAAAACAAGTATAACCCATCAGCAAGAAACACTGTTGCGAGAGGTGATTCTAGAACCATCCATCTTGTGATTCTCCCATTGCCAAAGGCCACCTCAAAGTATAAGGGCATGATGGACTGCCTCTGGATGGTGTTCATGGGACACATGGTAAACACCACTTTCTCTTCTATCCTGTGAGGCAGGACTCAGTCACATGATCCCACCTCAATGCGGGCAGCTTGGGAAAGGTCAGCTGGGGGGTGAGCAAAGGGAAGAAGATTTGGAGATGAGTTGGTTAGACTCTGGTCCAGACTGGTGTGAAGAATTGGGGCTGGTCTGCTTGCTTCCTCTCTTGAGCACAGGCCTTCTCGGGCTTCTCACACCTCTGGGGTCTTTCAAAGACTCCGGCCTTGTAGCACCCAAACTGGAGACATCCCAAGCAAACGGGGACAAATCAGTCCCCGCAGCTCTGGCATGCAAGACACATGGATTCAAATCCTAGTGCCACCATTTAACCAACTTATGATGCCGGACAAGTCACCTCCCATCTGTGCAGACAAGGAAATGGTCACCTCCTTGGGTTGGTGTGGAAAAGGCTTAGAACATCCCCTTGCACAGAACACGTTCAATCAATGCTAAATGGGTTCTCCGTCTTGGCATAGAGGAGACTTGGTTATTTCATATTTTTTTAATCTTTTTAGTGTCACAATAAGATGCGATAATATTTTCATAAAGCATGACCACAGGAACATGCCAACCAATACTCTATTCCCCCATTGGTACCTATGTCGAAAAAAACAAAAAATTCATGCACACGATAAATGCCATTTTCAGGACAGTGAGTAACACCTCTGGGGATGTTTACCAAAAAAAGAGGGTTGGACAGAAAATGTGGAGTTTCAGCTCTGTCAATGGTGTTTTATCATTTTTTTAGTATCTCAGGCCAACATGGAAAATCAGTAGCATTTTGTGAAGATGTAGGATATTTGCATGTTTTCAAGTTGATGTCATGTGTATAAAACTATAGTTCTCTACCTATTACTATCTGCCCTGGTCATTAGACAGGCAAACTAACCATGATGTGTAAGAACAGAAGTCACAAATAAGGCGTAATCTCCACAATACAAGGATTTGGAGTCTCTGTCACCAGAAACACAAGTTTTAAGCTTTACCTATTTAATTTTGGTCACTTCTTTCTGACAGAAGTAAAACACATTCTGTAAGTTTCAGGTACTCGGTGCCGAGAATTGACCTGAATATAGATGACAGCAAGTTCACCACCAAAGGTCCAAATCTATCTGTCACCGTCCCATTGGCCCCCTTTTTCCCGTTTCCCCACCTTCCTTTCTCCTTCCCCTCTGGTAGCCACTGGAAGGGAGGAGCTTGTTCTTGGGGGAAAGTGAGGCAGGGACACGCTGGGGACTCCCTGGGTTCGTGGGGAGGCCGGCCAGGTGGCACTCAGATGCATAGGCCAGAAGCCACTGCACGTGGCTCTCAGCTGCTGTTCTCAGGGAGACCAGGGTGAACGGGGCTCAGAAGATGAGCGAGGAAGGCAGCCCACCCAGGAGTTAGTGATCCCCAACTCTTGACACCAAGGGAGGGAAGACTCAGGGTAAGGGTGACGTGATAAGAAGGCCCAGAGGAGCATTTTATTCCCGGGCTCTCAGAGTTCCCCCTTCCTCTTACAGGAACCAAACTTTAATAAGCAGAGCCGGGGAGTGAAAGAGAAAGAAACCAGACGAGTTAACCGGCCCCCTGGAAACGGGTCACGTTGCGCTGGGAAGTCAGCTTTGAAACTGAGCATATGTAACCACAGCACACAGGGCCGGCCCCTTCTGTTCCTGCCTGAGGGTGAGACAAGAAAAAAAGAGAAGAAATGAAAGGGAAGAGAAAAGGGAGAAATTAAAGGAGAAGGAAGGGACTAGGAGAGAAATCAGGGGGGAGATGAGAAAGGAACCATTTGTTCTGCTATTTACACAGTACCCAGAAAAGAGCCGGCTCCAAGATCCATGTTTCTTTTTGAGGTTTTTGGGGAGGGTGAAGATGCACAGATTTTATTTTTGAGCTGCTTCTATCCCGTCACTTCTGTTCATTGTCATATTTACTCTGTATAACCAGCCTTTGATTTTAAAGATGAGGACGTCAATGCTCAGAGAGGTTCAGTAACTCATCCAAGAACACACAGCAAGTGGCAAAGCCAGAATTTGAAACCAGTCTAGTTTCTGATCATATTGGAGACAGGACAAATAGCTTTGCCAGTCAGCAGGGAAGACCAGGGAGGGGGAAGTCCAGAAGGTTCAGCTTAAAGTGAGGTTCCTCAACCTCAGACCACGGGATTGGGCTGAATGTTCTTCCTCATGTGTGTGTTGGGGAAGAGGGCTGGGAGCTGTCCTGCCTACTACAGAATTTTAGCAGCCTCTTTGGTTTCTCCCCAGTAGATGCCAGTAGCCTCCACTTCCTCAGTCATGACAACCAAGCAAAAATGTCTGCAGACACCACTAAGTGCCTCCTGGGAACAAACTCACCCCCATTGAGAACCACTGACATAGAGGAAGATGTGAAAACAGTAATTACCATGAACTGAGCATCAACTAAAAGTGCAGTGGAAGACATTTAATCTCATGTAACCTACTTTGTTATCTCACTTAATCCCACAAGAATCCTCTGTGGGAGGCGCTATTACCTCCCTCTCACAGACAGGCATCTCAGGCTCAGAGGCCTTAAGAGATCAGGCCCAGGTTCATACGGCTAGCAAGAGACAGAGCTGGGATTTGAACTCAAATCTGTCTACTCCTTTCCTCCACGCTGTGCAGAGAGGGAAACAAAAGATGGAAAGGGAAGGCGCAGAGGAGCAGGAGAGGGGCAGGATGCGGTGGTGGGCGGTGATGAGATGCTGGGTGCAAGGGCAGATACACCGAGTGGCCTGGTGACGTCATGCCAAGATGAACAAAATCTCTTTATAACACAATGTCCAGGTAACGCCCCCACCCCGTTCTCATCTCCTCCCCCTAATCCATGGCTTCCTGTGAGATGCCCTGCACGTGATTCCAGCCCGACTCATATCTCAAAAGGAGAGACAATATATTCCAAACCCTTTGTGATTTATGGGGAAAAGTCACTTCCCTGCGCCAACCAGCCCTTCACAGGGACGCATATGTAAGGGAGCATCTATCCCAGAAACAACCCACATTCATTTTCTGCCAGGAGCCAATGGTCTAGGGAATTCAAGAAATGCCCCTAAATTAAAAATGAATGGGGGGGTGCCTTCCTCTAGAAACCTTTTCCCAAGCCTGAGCTGAGCTATAAATCTCCCCGCAAGCATCAACCACCACCATAAACCGCAGATGTGTTTGCGCCAGCAAGGTGAGTCTGCCGGCAAGAGAGAAAGCAACTTAACCAAGAACTTGGAAGGCGGGGTTATTTGAGGAGCTCATCCTGACCTCCCCCACTTCCGACAGCCTTCAGCTTGACATTTCATGGCTGATACCTCTTGCAGCAGGAAGCAAATTTCCCCCAAGGATTTTATTTTTTTTGGTAACCACTCCCCCCCCGCCCCTACATCTTCCCATTCCCTGCAAAATAGCATTGCATTTGTTCTTAATCTTTCAGGGGGTGAAGGTTCCCTTTGAAAATCTGATGAAAGCTTTGGACTCCTCCCCTCATTAAATAAATGATTGTTTACTTGTGCTAAAGGTTTCAAAAATAGTTAAGACTGGTTTATGGTAGTTTTTCTAGGAGGAGAAAGGGTTCCCTTTCCTCTCCCCATATTAAAAAAAAAAAAGCCTTTTTAAATTGTACTCATTGTTTTTTGAACTTTTACTGACATGTAACATACATACAGAAGAGTCCACAGTCGTAAGTGTTTGCCTTAATGTATTTCCACAAACTGAACAAACCGGTGGAACCTGTGTCCAGATCAAGAGAGAGAGGGGAGAGCATGACGGCATCTGGAAGCTTCTTTATGCTACACTGCAGTCACCATCCCCCACCACGGTCGCCACTGGCCTGACTTAAAAAGAAGCTACATTCCTCCTGCCTGGTTCTGCGCTTTATGTCCATGGCATCACATCACACGACTCTTTTGTGGAACTTCTTTTACTCCACGTTGCCCTGAATTCCCGGGTGACACTGCGTGGCTGCGTCTGCTCAGCCCAACCAGGCACAGCTCTCTGGGGTGTGAATACACCACACTTACCCCTCCCCTCCCACAGTTGAGACACATCTGCCATGCTTTCCTTCTCACAGAACTGACATTTTGTTCTTTACTGTAACCATTGTAACTATCTTCGAGGGTTTCGCTTTCCAATTTCTGGTAGGAATGCAGAACGAATTCTGATTGTAAAAATTCCAACACGGGGTGGTGTGGCGGGTGGGGGGCAAGCAAAGTTCCTGGGGCTTTCCTTGTTCCTCCCCCCCGAGCCCGGCTTACTCGGCCAGGTCGCCCTGGTTGCCCAGGCGTCCTTCAGACATCTCTGCCACATCCCCACGGACAGATGCAGTGGCCGGTGACATGCGTGCTGATTCTGTGTTTACATGGACGCCACTGCAGAGCGATTTGGGTTTTTTCCACTTTTCGATATATCCTGGAGATTCTGCCTGAGATGACCCACGACGCTGGGACCCGCTGAGCCGTCGCCACCACAGACACAGTGGGAGTATCCAGCCAGCCTGGGGCTGATGGGAGTATTCAGCCAGCCAGCCGCCTTCAGTTGTCTGCTCCTGCACACAGGGTGGCAAGAATTGTCCTTTTATGTGCTTCTTTCTGAGTATATGCAAGATTTTTCTCGAAAAGTGGAGAAGTGGAACTGCTGGGTCTACTATATATTTGTGAATGGTTTTTCTGAGGGCAGATGGATTCTCTAAGCCACCACAATTCTGGGGAGAATTCTCAGTACACATGAAGGCATATGACACAGTGATCAAAATTCACTGGGGTTTTCCATTTCACTTAGACTCCACTGAATAACAGTTTCTCAGCACCTCAGTCCCTTGGGATGTGACACTCTCCAGAGATTCCACGGAAGGAAGAACCTAGCGTTGCCTATGGGACAACTGGTTGGAGACGGGTACTCAAGGACTAACGTGATAATTAGAAGAATCACAGCAAAGGTTTTGTGAGTACAGTTTTGCGTGTGCAGGGCTATGGATGGGTTACCCGGTTTGATTCTCATCCTATTGCTCTGGGGGAGGAGCAGGATATTTTTGGAGTTTATTTTTGAGTCTATTTGAGTCTATTTTTTTTTGAGTCTCATTTTCCAGCTAGACAAAGCGAGTTTCAAATAAAGTCATTTGCCAAGGTCGCACTTCCCCACAATGGTGGATGATGATAACTGTGCAACAGTTTGATGTGAGTTTTGCTGGAGAAAGCTCACTGGCTACTAGGAGAAACCAGACAAACCACCAGGAAACTTCGATGCAGTCATGATTAACCATGCACTGGAATTAAACGGTGGGCTTCTAGAAGATCCACAAAGGTCCCGAAGACAGAGAACTTGGAGGAAAAGGGCACCTGAATCACAGGAAGATAAACGGCTGACACCCTAGGCAGGGAAAGGTGACTCACTAAGCTAGTTAGTAACAACAGCAGGAGTCAGCTCCACCTAACTGTTCACCCTTGCGATCACCATGAGGGGTCTTTGGGGAAACTGAGGCTCGGAAAGGCGGGTCAGGAGTAAGACAGAGCAGAGCCAGGGGGTTGAATCTAGGTCTGACTGTGGATCCTGGAGCTGTTGCACCCACAGCCCCCACCTGCCTGCCCTTCAGCCTGGGACCAGGCAAACATTCTCCAATCGATACATTGGGGCCAGACGGCTTTGGTCGTGAGCAGGGCTGAGAGCTCTTTTGGTTCGAGCCCCAGCTTCTAGTCCCCCCACTTACCAATTAAAAATATCAAGTCACAGCCCATTGTCCCCATGTCGAATTGATGGATTGCAACTTTCTCCTCTTGGATTGATGCCTCCTGACGTTCTGATGCCGGAACAATTGATTATTACCCTTTTTAATATTTTTTTCAAGCCCGCTAACCAGGCAAATGCTGACACTGTCCATACATTATGGCCCTAATTCTGCAGAGGTCTGACAAACCCGCCCGGGGCAGAAGATTAAGCTCTTCGAAATTGCACAGCTCAAGATGAGCCCAGACTGGGTGCCCCCAGACAGAGGTGGGGGTGGGGGGCACCCTTTCATGCCTGCCCTTTGGAGACCTCCAAGACTAAACAGTTTAGGCCACATCTTGAAGAAAATTGCTTTATCCTTTCACCTTTAAGTGGATTCAGGCGCAATCAGTTGACTCGAGAGCGGGGGAAGGTCAGCTCACACACGCCTGCCCGGATGGGGGGTTGCGGCAGTGTCGCGAGAAGAGGAGGGGAGAATAAAATAAAGGGAGATGTAAAAGCTGGGGTGGCAGTTCCTAACCTCTAACATCTGGTGCCAAAGATGAGTGCGGGAAGGGAAAGCATTCGGCCAGGATGGGGAGTGAATCAGAGGAGAAGGCTTTCAAAGAGTCTAACTGTGACAAACAAGGCTGGCTGGCCTGCTCAGATGTCACGGGAGGAAGCGGAGGGGTGGGGGGAGAGGAAGAGAGCAGGAGGGGGAGGTCAGGTCCCCAATCCCCAGAGCTAGAGGACACTCAAATGCTTGCAGATGGGATGCAAAGGCTGGAGGAGAGCAGATTGCATCTGGCTGCTTGGGAACACAGCGAGGAGAGACTGCCTTCCACCAGTACCCAGAGAACCTTTCTCCTGGCAGAGGGGGGCATGGCAAAGCCCCCTTGATGGAGAACATCCCCACACCAGCGGGCTGGGCGGGAGCAGCCCTGACAGCCGAGAACCTACTGTCCCCCACTCCAGACTAGGTCCCTAGTCTGAGGGCCCTGGCTGCTCAGGATTTCAGAAGCCCTTCCTCTTCTGGGGCCCAGACCTGACCCCCTAAAATTAGATCTCAAGAGAAGATTCCCAGGCAGAGATGTTCAGCTCCAAGCACTACTCAGCCCGATCCTCCCTAAGATAGCAGGGAAGGTGCTACCTCCCTGTAAAGCCATGTGAGAGCCAGGCTGACTCACACGCCAGCTTCTGACCTGCTGTTATGTGGGAGATTTGCGTGTGTTCAGAAACCTTTCATGTTTCGGCTCCAGCAACCACATTCATCCCTTCTCACGCTTCTCCTCCCATGCAAGGGAATACGGTTGCATCCACCCTCCACTTTGTTGCCACATCTCTCTTTTCCTCTTTCATCTTCCTCAGGACCTCTTCAAAGAGCCCAAGGGCTAAACTTTCATTGACATCAGCTAAGACTCCTTCCGTTGCAAGAAACAGAAAAATCACCTCACAGCAAGTTCAACCTTAAAGAGATTTAAGGTGGATATATGTGGGCTGTCTGTAGACAGCTAGTTGTTTCCCAGGTTTGGGGCAGTTTCTCCGCTGGGCCTCTAGACAAGCTCTGCCCATCTAGCCACTCCGCCAGGCTCAACATACTGACTTTTCTTCATGCTTGTCAACGCATGCTCATAAGATGGCAGCCGCAGCTCTTGGTATCATGACCCAGACTGAAGGTAGAAAATACAGGACAGAGGAGAGGCCTTTTTCTGGAACTACTTCCTCCTTTAGTCCATAAAGAATGTGATGTCTCCAGAGGCATCATAACCTCCATCCCAGTCTCACTGATTGGAATTGGGCCACATTCCCACTTCTAGACCAGTCTAACACATGAACAAAACCTTGTTGTTGGGCATAAGGGGCAGGGAGCTCATGAGTGAGAATGTCTGTCTCATCATCGCCCCCAAATCTTTTCTTTCAGTGTCCTAATCTGGTGATTGAGTCTACTATTGTTGACTCTGCCACCCAAGCCAAAAGCACAGTCCACATTACTTAGTCATCAAGCCATCACTGGACCCTCCCTCTCCTCATCTGTTCCCGCTCCTTAGTCCTTTCTTGTACACTCTTTGACCTTTTGAAATACCTCCTATGATGCCAGGTAGACAGCAAGTGCCCCATAAATGCCAAGGGTTACTGTGCACTCTCTGTAATTCTGCAGCTTCAGGGTCAACTTAGCACACTAGGAAATTCTCATTAAAAAAAATCAACTTTCTGGGCTTCAGGAATGACTTAAGAACAGATGAACAGTGAAATGGTCAGGTACTGGAGCCACAGAACCTGGATTGAAAATCTCTCTCCACTCCACTGTAGCTATTGTGGCATTGGGAACGTACTAAAACAGTCCAGACTTCCATTTTGACAGCTATGAAATGGAATGACAGTACCTCTGACCTCACAGGTGGTTGTGATGGTTAAGTGTGAGACTGCACCACAGTGCTGGTGCACAAAACGTGGAGAGCAAATACCTGTTATTTGCTATTATTCTCCAAAGGTTCAAGTTCTTTGCCATGTAACTTTACCTTTCGCCCAATACTAGATATCCCACCAGGTCCAAATCATCTCTGTAACTTCTCTCCTGGCCTGGTTTCATCTTTTTAAAATATTTACTTATGCATGCATACAAGCTGGGGTGTAGGCCAGAGGTGCAGGGGGGTAAGAGGATTCACCAGAGACTGAGTGGGGAGCAGAACAGGCAGATCGACTGAAATACACTGCTAAGGGGAGCAGCGGGCGAGGCAGGAGAGGTCTGCTGCGCCATGTAGGAAACTCCCTGGCCGGGGATTGAACTCCTGCTGCAGTGGCTCCAGATACTTTCATAGGCTGAGACTTAACCCATTGCACCACCATGGAGGCCTTGGTTTAATTTTTTAATAGAAATTATATATTTATATGTGTATACACATACACATATATACATACAACCACTTAAGATACTAACATGGTATGATGACACACATATACACATGTTGTACTAATATGTATAGGCTTAAAGATACAGATATATTTATGCATTAACATACACATTGCCTCATAGAGTTGCCTTTTTGTTCTTCATTTTTGGTGTGCTGAGAACCCCTGACATTAACTCTTTCAGCAAATTTCCGGTTTTCAGTAGTGTTATTAATTGCAGTCATCATGCTGTACAATGGCGTATCCATCCAACATAACTTCCGACTCTGCGTACTTTGACCTGCATCTCCTGCCATGTCCCCCACTTTTTGGTCCCTGTCAACCACCATTCTACTCTCTGCTTCTATGTACTGGATTTTCTTTTGATTCCACCCATTAATGAGCTCATGCAGTGTTTTCCTTTCTGGGTCTGGTTATTTCACTTTGCATAGTGTCCCCCAGGTTTATCCATGTTATCACACATTGCAAGATCTCTTTTTTAAGGCTGTATACCCCACTTTCATTATCCACTCATTCCTCCATGCTCACTCCAGCATCCTTGCTATTGTCAATAATGCTGCGATAAACAATGGACGCTTTCTACCCAACCTGCCCTCCGACGCAGGGTGTGCCAGGGACACTTCAGAGAGCCACTGGCTTCCCACAGCAAAGGGCAAGTCACACTGGGATCCTTACCAGCCCTGGGGGTGGCGCAGGGGCTCTGTGACTGAGGCCCACTGCTATTGCTTTAGATGGAAGCTCGGCTAGAGTGCTCCCGACAGCTGCTCTGATATTTATTTCTAGCCAGATCAAAGGTCCTGTCGGCAACCTGTCCTGACATCTTGATTCCTGTTTTTTTTTTAGCTAAATTTTTTTTCCGGATGGTGTTCACTCCAAATAAGCTACTAAGAGACCCCCTGGGAGAGAGGTGGGGGCAAGGGCCCGGGGGCTCAGAATGTAGCTCTTGCTATAAATAAGTGAACGAGTCATACAGATCTCAGTGACCTGAGATCAGCCACGGACATCTCCATGGTGGGAAAAAGATGAACTCACGGTTCTTGCAGGATTCCCAGTGGGACTCAAACCACTCCGAGGGCACCCAGTGAAGAATGGATGAATAAAATACCAGCAGCGATCCTTTACTGAGAAGGGAGTGTCACCAGTCGTTATGACTCAAGAACTGGAGTCAAGCATCACCCGAATGTTTGTTCCACCTTCCTGTGTAATCTCGGGAGAGTGACCTCATCTCTGTCTGTTTGTACATCTGTGAAATGGGTCCTGATCATTTCCACCCGACAGCATTGCTGGGAAGATGAAATAAGTTGATGAAGTAAAGTGCCAAGAACAGAACTTGCCTATGGTCAGCAAATATGGGCATTTTGACATTTACTGAACAGGCATGGGCCATCCCAAACTCACTCCTCATGCCAGTCTTTGACACAGATGTTCCTATTGATAGATGTTATCCATTTAGAATTCATGCCACAAGAGAGGAAAAAGGGAAGCACAGAGACTCAAACAACTTGGCTACTGCTAGAAGTAGCAGAACCAGAGTCCAAGGCCAGTTGACCTGATCACTGACAGCAAGACCCATGTCCTTTGTTCTCCACCTCACCTGGCGAGGCCAGACCAGCTGTGCCAGCACGTCAAACCAGCAGGACACCATATATTGGACGGAGGTCATGAAGAGCCAGCCTCACCTTACCTGCTTAACTCTTTAGGGAGTTCCCCAAACACACAAATTAGCTACTTTAAAGCAAAAAGGGGTGGCAGAGGGGGATGAATCACTCCTTGCCCTTCACCCTGGTGAAGTTCGCAGCCCAGCTCTGGGCCTGTGTAAATGTGAACAAGGCCAGGCCACAAGCCAGGCCTGCAGCAGACTGCTCGGTGAGGGAAAGTGCTGACTGCTTCTCGGCCCAGACCGGCATGGCCGCGGGCGCCAACCCTGAGGACACAGACACGCGTCCCCTGCCTACACTGCCCAGGGACAACCTAGACTTGGCATCTAGGAAGATGGCAGCGCTCCGAGGTGCTTAGCAAGGGGCAGCCCTGCTGGCCTAGGTGCTCTTGGATAAAAATACAGCCTGAAAAACATTCACCGCGTGTCCTTCCAAGTCCTTCTGTACACGTTCAGCACGCTCCTGCTCTGGTCCAAGTGGAGCTTTGGAAGGTTCTGTTGAGAGTTTAAAAGCTTGAAAAGCCTCAGGATCCCATCTGGGAACTGCAAAGACATTTGTCAGAACTGCTGGCACAAACAGCCAGCAGCACAGGCTGATCTCCTATTTACCTAGAAAAGGCTTTGTTTCGTTTTCTCTTTCGCTAATTTCTGATACGTGCAAGTTCCCTCGGAGTCCCTTTTTCCCCTGCAAAGCTTCTTCTGGCTCCCTGTCTTCCCACGGAAACAGCAGCCACTGACACTTACTGAGCAACTTCAGCGTCAAGAGCTGGGCTACACATTCTCACCCATCACCCTCTTTAGAGGCACATCCATCCTGTGAGTTGGACCGGCCGGATTATTGTGCCCATTGTACAGGGGGGAAAACCAAGGCCTTGACAAGTGAAGCCAATTGCCCCACGTCCACCTGGTACACCCAACATCCGCCTCCTGAGCCCCGGCTGCTCACCCCTGTGGAGTCCCGTCTCATCACTTTCTTCAGGTCTGTTTGTAAAAGCACCTGACAGCACAGATTATCACTGTTCCTGTGACGTGTCTGTTTCATTTGCCGACAGTGAAGTTAATCCTCACCACCATTTATTAAATAAGCACTTATGGGTGTCAGGCACTGTGCTGGAGATTTACATGCGTTTTCTCTAGTCCTGCAAGGTGGGTGTCAGGGGCCCCATTATACAGATGAGCAAACAAACTCAGGGCCAGAGGGCCTGGGCCAAGTGGAGCGGTGGAGCCAGTTTGTGGAGACAGGTGGGAGGGAGTGAAGGGCCTGGGTGCTTTGTTCTGGGCCTTGGTGACTCCTACTAGGTGCCAGTTTCGCAAGGGCTGGGCCAGTATTGTGTGTTCGCAGTGCCTCTCCGTGTCTGCCTGTGAACTGGATGAGCCAAAGAAATGAAAACAAAGGCAGAAGCAAGAGGTCAAGCCAATTAACAGGGTGTTCTGTTCTGTGTGTTTTCAGATTTGCAACCTGGTAAAAACAGAACACGGGAAACGAGATGTGTTTCTTCTTTTAATGGACCCACTGAAGAAAACTGGAAATAAACATGAGTTCAGAGCCACTGTCTTACAAGATGACTAAATGCCAGCAAATATCTGCTGAGTGAATACGCTCACCCAGGGTGAACCTGAGACACCACCCAGGCGGTTAACAGGCATCTCAAATGTGGTGTGTCCACGGCTAAACGGATCACGCTCCCTCCCCAGAGCTGTTCCTCTCTCCAACTTCTGCATCTTTGCAAATGAAAACTCTTTCCAGATTCTCAAGCATGGGTGTCATCCTTAACGCCACTCTTTCTCTCACACCCTGCATTTTTTTTTAAAGATTTATTTATTTATGCATATAAGCTGGGGCACAGGCCAGAGGCTTGGGCGGCAAAGGGTTCACCAGTGACAGAGCGGGGAGCAGAACAGGCAGATTGACAGAAATACACTGCTGAGGGGAGCAGCGGGCGAGGCAGGAGAGGTCTGCTGAGCCATGTGGGAATCTCCCAGGCTGGGTGTCGAACTCGCGTCGCCACTGCCGACAGTTCCACAGCACAGTGCCTAACCGCCTTGCCACCAGGGAGGCCCATACACCTTGCATTAATCCAGCAGAAAATCCTATCTGCTCTGCTTTCTGAGTATCTCCAGAAATCTGACAACTTCTCACCTGCCCCACTGCTACTGCCTTGGTTCAAGCCACAGTTGCCTCTCCCCTGGGATTCAGTGCCAGCCCTGTCGCTGTCCTCTCTGTGACACCTCCCGCCTCTCCCCTCTGGTTTATTCTCCACTTACTAGCCAGAGGAATTCAGCTAAAACCTAAATCAGATGCTGTTGCTCTGCTGCACAGAGCTGTCTAGCATGCTCCTGCCTCAGGGCCTTTGCACCTCAGATGCCTCTGCAAGAGCCTCGACTTTCAGAAACTTGCAAGGTTTGCTGCCTTGTCCCCTTCCTTCATTACCATCTCCACAGCCTTCTCTGACCGCTGATTCATAAACTAGAACCTGCTCCCCTTCCCTGGGACTGGCACCTCCACCTGCTCTGTGTTTCTCTACCAGCCACGTCTTATCTGTATCCACGGAACACCGTTTCGCATGTATTTGCATATAAGCTTCACAAGGACTGTTCTGCATGGCCCAGCTGCTCAGCAAGGAGAAGAGATATCTGTTCAGTGAAGGAGTGAAAGAATGAAGGAATGGCTATCAGGTGATGGTTTCCTTTTATTCTTTGGAAAGTGTATGGAGTAGTCCAGAGAGGCCCCTTATTTCTAGACCACAGGTTGTACACTAGAACCTTCTGCAGTGATGGAAACGTTCTACCCCTGTGTGTCCCAGACAGTAGCCACTGTCACCCGTGGCTATGGAGCTCATAAAACTGAACTCAGTTTTTTTCTTTGTTTATTAATTCACAGACTTTAAGTTGTAGACTTTTGGTGATTTTAGTTTTACATAAAAACAGCAGAAACTAAGGATAAAGGGCTGCTCTTTCCTTTTTTTTTTTTTTTTAAAAGATTTATTTACTTATGCATACAAGAACTGGGGTGTAGGCCAGAGGTACAGGAGATGAGAGGATTCACCAGAGACAGAGTGGGGAGCAGAACAGGCAGATCCACTGGAATACACTGCTGAGGGGAGCAGCAGATGAGGCAGGAGAGGACTGCTGCGCCATGTGGGTCAGCTCCTGGGCTGGGGATCGAACTCTTGCTTCAATGGCTGCTGATAGCTTGACAGTGCTGAGACTTAACCCCTTGCGACCCCAGGGAGACCCTGCTCTTTCCATTTTATTTCATTTTAGTTAATTTCAATAGCCCCAGGTGGCGCGTGGGCACCTCTTGGCCACAGTGATTAAGGCCAGGAGGAAAGGAGCCTGGCCTGCCCACTGCCCTCAGCCCTGGGCAGAGTCAGTCCCAGAAGGGGGTCCTTGCTCAGGATTCACCAAAGCCCCAACCCTCTCAGCTGCAACTTCCTCAGCTGCAAAGTTTTCAGAGCAAACCTCAGGGAGAGAGTGGCAGAGAGCACAGACAGTCAGAATGCCCACCGAGGACATGCCAGCGGCACACAGAGAGGGCCCCTGCCAACTTGTGTACCTGGGAGCCTTTGATGAGTCAGCTGCGGGGGGGGGGGGGGGGGGACCCTGCACTCCCCTCCACCCAACTTCTTTGCCCCCTTCCACTACTTTCACTCTTCCTCTAACTCCCCAATTATCTGGGGGCCAACTCTGCCCTCCCCCTTCACAAGCATCTCTGGCTACTTTGGCTACTTCTCCCCATTCTCTTCCCAAGCCTGCTCTATAATCTGGCTTTTCATCTCCATAACAACCGGTAAAGCAAACATTCCCCAGATGCAACAAAGATTTTTTTTTTTGCCCTTGAAGGGTGAAGTGGAAAAGGAGGAGAAGGAGGAATGGAGTCCAAAGGGGGAAAAAGTAAATAAACCTTGCCAACAAATAAATAGAGACCTTTCTAGGGAAAAGCAAAGGGACACGGAGTTGCCTATAATTAGCGGCCACCGCAGCCCCAAACAAAATCAGACTTCCAGCCCTTGCAGCTTCGTTGCCATAGAAACAAGACCCAAGCCCCGTCAGGCTGTCTTCCTAAAGCGATTCCTTCCCTCGCCATGCCCACATCAAAGGGAGCCTCTCCATGCTTCTTGGTGGGGTAGCCCATACTGGGACCCCATCTCGCCTCCAGAGAGGGCAGGCCAGGGGAAGAAAACAGACCCAGTAGGAAAAATTCTGAAATCTTGCAAACCAGATCTACTGGCTTCTCACGAGAGGACAGGGGCTGGATTCAGAGCCTTAGGGACTTTCCACCCTGGGGTGTGCGCACTGGCCCCCAGGAGACTGCAACGGGGGGGGGGTTGCTTTATTTTGGGCATTTGTTTTCATTCTTTTCTTTCTATGCATTCAAAAATAAGGTCCTCTTATGGGCACAGAGAACAGCTGGGTGGCCACCAGACACGGGGTGGGGGGGCGGGGAGCGGAAGAGATGGGTGAAGGGACTCAAAAAAAGACAGACATGGAGTTTTAAAATGAGTACGCCCTGGAGATGGAATCGCAGCGTGGTAGGGGACTGTCGCTGATCACACTGCCGAGTGTATTTGCAAATTGTTAAGAGAGTCGATCTTAGAACTCTCATCACATCACAAGGAAAAAATAGGTGTAAATATGTGTGGTGAGGATATTAACCAGATTCAAGGCGGAGACCATTCCTCTCGCTATAGCTATAGATCTATGTCTGTCTATAGCCACCCCTCTCTCTCTGTCTATCAAGGTACATCAGTGTAGATGTAGGTCTCTATACTGTCACAGTCATATATAGATGGACAGAGCTATAAATAGAAATGCAAATGTAGAATCATTATTTGTTTCATGCTATACCCCTGAAATGACACACTGGTTTGTGGCATGAGATCAGGAAGGCTAGTTATTGTTGCACTTATTGATACTATTATTATTATGACTGTTATTATTATTATTAAACTCACTTGAGCAGAAGCCATGTTTTAGAATTCCTTTGGATCACTTTTCTCATCCTAACCATCGCTCATTACATTGTCAGGAGTTCATATCCAACAAGAGGGGTTTATAAAGCTTAGAAGATACTCAACAAACACAAAATCGAGAAGTAGAACCCAGCCCCGGGGGACCCGCCATCTTTCTCTGGGGCCACAGGCTGCCCATCCCCTCAAAATGGCACGTTGGCTTCTCTCCCCCATGATTCCCAGCTGCCTCTATAGACTCTGGTGCCTCTTTCTGATTCCACCTGCCACCCTCAGGCTCTGGCCCTACCATGTGTGACCTCATTCTGCATCCTTAGTCTCAGGCCTCTCGGCTTAATTCCTAAAAACAGAATTGGGTTGACTCAAGCTGTGAGATAGCTACAGACTACCCAGGTTCAATCAGATAAGGATAGGGTCATAGGTCACCTGGCACAAGCACACCTGCCTCAGTTTACTACTGCAGAAAGAGCAGGAGGAGGGACAGTTCTGAGGTTGAGGTGTGGGCTGGGCAGATACCTCAAGGGTGCCTGCTACTCTCCCCAGGTGACAAGGCCAAAGCCGGTGCATTATGCACAAGATGAACACAACCATTCCTCATCAGTTCACCAGGGTTTTTCACTCATTGTCTTCAAAAGTTCAATACCACACACTCCAGGTAGAGATTTTTAGATTTCCCCCTTGTGAAGTTCTTGTGACCTCTCAATTCTACTTCATAGTCTATCTACTTTATAATAAAAACATTTCATCATTTATTACTGAGTAAAATCAAATGTCAGAAAGATGTGCCATCTCTTTTCTTGTAGAATTTTCTACTCTCTGATAGCCTATGAATTACCTGCACTAGACTGTAAACTCCATGGAGTGGAACCTATATCCATATTGCTTACCATGGTGCCCTCAGGTCATCGCACAAATATACAACAAATACCTCTTGTATGGAAAAAGTTAATCAATCTATGAATGAATATGTGAGGGAGTAAGTGAATGGATGGAAGGAAGGAGGGAGGAAGGGAGACAGGAAGGAGGACAGATGGATGAATGGTGAATGGATGAATGGAAGAATGCATGGATGGATGGATAGGTGGATGCATGGATGAAGGATGAGTATTCTACCTTGGAAAGAAGTGAGTTAAACTCTAGCTTGATGACCCTTTGAATTCGCAAGATAACTTCATGTTTCCTGAACTGAAGCAAATGGCATTGAGATCAAAGAACTACTATGAGATTCATTAGCCACCTCCTCTCAAATATAAATATCCTTTCAAGGGAAGAACCGAACTGGGTCCCATTGTACTGGTTTCTACTGGTGAGGTTTAACCAATTCTCTCCACACAAGAAAATCCTCTGATTAGTATAATATGAAAAGAAATAGATGTGTTCATATAAACGCTGAACAAACCCACAGTAAATCAGATACACAGGAGTGAGAAACGTTTCTCGTTTTCTCTTTTTTTTTTTTTTCAAAAACCCAAGAGAAAGAAGATGGAGGAGGATGAGTGCATGAGTGTAAGGGAGAAAGATGGTTGTCAGTTTTGAAATCATTTCTAGAAGGCATGTCCTTATTCATAGTATTATTTATTGTTTCAGTAAGTACTTATTGAGCAGTTTCCCAAGGCAGTGGGATACAGCAGTGAAAAATACAAACACATGTCTGTCTTCATAGAGCTTATGTTCAACTAGGAAATGCTGTCTTAGTTCCTTCAAGACTTGAGCCTAGATTGCAAGATTTTAAATATGGAATGCCACACTTCACACAGGAGAAAATCAAAGCTCATAAAACTTCAACAACTTTCTGAAATCAAAAGGCCAATTTCCACTTCTATCTTTCTGGGGTATCTATAAAAGCCTTTACAATTGAGTTATAAGTAAGAAGAATAAGTAGTATGAATTCATAAGTGAAGGGGGAATGAATTTACAATCCATCTCTCTAAATAGAACAAGTGACTTTGCAGCTCTCACACACCCACTTCTTGTGATAATCATCCCTTTTAAGCCTACAATGTGATGGTAGACAAGTTCATACATTGAAATAAATCCATATCATTATGAGCTGACTTGACTCTCCAGAGAGATAAACAACTTTCCTCTGATCACTGTACAGTGACTCTTGAATGTTTTCAGATGAAATAATTAGCATCAGCAAAATGACATGGAGATTTATTCTTCAGCCCAACCTTCTCCACATGCTAATGAAATCTTTACACAGTGTGTTAATTGTGTTCAGTGGCAAATCTTAAACTGTCCTTCCCAAGGGAGGTCAAAACAACAGACAGAAGTTGGGATCAAAAGACCGATCTCGACTTCTGTCTTTAAGCTCTCCAGATGGATCCAGAATGTTCTAATTCCCTCAAAAGACTCAAACCATGTAGCTCTTCCTTCATTTCTTGCCTGACTCTACTTCTTCCTTTTCCTACATCCACTCTCATCAAATCCTTACCATTCTACCTCCAAAACCTTTCTTAAAAGTGTCCACTTCTGGGCCTCCCTGGTGGCGCAGCAGTTGAGCGCTGCGCTGTGGAGCTGTCAGCGGGCACGCGATGCGGGGTTCGACGCCCAGCCGGGGAGAGCCCCACATGGTGCGGCAGACCTCTCCTGCCTCGCCCGCTGCTCCCCTCAGCAGTGTATTTCTGATCTGCCTGTTCTGCTCCCCACTCTGTCTCTGGTGAGCCCTCTCGCCGCCCCCTGACTCTGATCTATACCCCAGCTTGAACAAAACAAAAAAAAAATTTAAAAAAAAAGTGTCCACTTCTCCATGAATTAACCATCAACTCCTGGTCTGAGGCACCATGGTATCTTCCTTATCAACCAAGGGGTCTCTTCATCTGCTTGTGTCCCTCCCAAGCCCTTCTCCAAACTGTAACAGAAACAACCCTTTGAAAGCAAATTTCATCAATCTCACTATTTCAAACATTTCACTGACTCCCACAAGTGCCAGAGTCTGTTCCAAGACCCATATGGACCTGCAGGACATGGTTTGGCCTCACTTTTCAGGCTCACTTTTAGCATCCTCTCATGCTTATGTTCAGTATGGCTCCACTGGCCTCCCTGTCCCCTCTTCAGTGTTTGGACGCTGCTTATTTCCCAAATACGGTTTTTGCTGCCTGGAAGTCTTCTCTCGTTTTTGTATAAGTTAGCTAGATTGCACGACAAATCATCACAAATAGAGTGGCTTAAAGTAAAATACATTTCTCATCTCAAATTTGTTGTGGGTCAGGAGTCTGACTTCTCTGCCAGGCTGTCGTCTGGGGCTGAGGTCTCATCTGAAAACTCAACTAGGGAGGGATCCACTTCCAAGTCCACTGGGCTGTTAACAGGACTCATCTTCATGGGCTGTTGGAGCGAGGGCTCCATTCCCTCCTGGCTGTGGACTGAATTCCCATTGTTACGTGGACCTCGCTAGCATGCTTACTTCAGTCAAACATGCAAGCCAAGAAAGCAACTGAGTCCGCTTGCAAGACAGAAGTTACAGGGTTTTGTTTGTCTGTTTAACTGCATTATTTTAACTGCATTTATTTTTATTACATTGGTTTACAACATGGTTGTAATATGATTTAAGGGTATAGTTTCACCTATCTTCAAAGGTGTGTTACTCTGCTATTGAAAAACTGGATGACTTCATCACAGTTCCTTGCTTTCTTTATCTATCAAATGTGTCAGCAATCCAGACCAAGGTTTTGTGGAAGGAATCCAATGAAACTAGAAATCAGAAAGTCCAAGTCCTAGGCTTGAAACTTCGAATCCCCATCTCACACTCCACCACCTTTGTGAACACAGGGGAATAAGCTTATGTTCATTTCATTTTGGCTGGTAAGGATAAGTTTTCAGTGGTCTAAGAATGTGGCCAGGATCTTGGGAGAGAATATGCATAAAAGCTCAGCACTGTACATGATGACAAACGTCATGATGAGGCATCTCAGAGTCTGTTTGTCATTCATCTGTATCTTTCAGCCTCTTTCTAATTCTGGCATCTTGAAGAGTTTGTGAATTTACATACCAGACTTTGTGGTAAATTGGTTTTGGTTGGTTGTGTCATTGGTTAGATAAAATCCTATATTGATCGTTAGCAGGGAATTGTAGAAAATAATCTATTTTTAAAGTCATTCTAAGTCAAACCATCCTTCTCCCATTACTCTGAATAATGACAGACCATAAAGAAAAACAGCCCCCCAAAGGGCACTAACTCCATTAGAGAAAACCCAATGTGAAAAGTCCAAGCATTCAATTTCCACACCTTTGGTGAAGATACTATCTTTGGTTCTGGGTTCTGTGTATCAAAATCCACTTCCTGCTGTGTCACCAAAGACAGACAAAAATAGAAGACACAAGCAACTTCCCTCCTAAGCCAAAGACCACTTCTAGGCCTCCCTGGTGGTACAAGGGGTTAAGTCTCAGCACTATGAAGCTACCTCCAGCCACCGCAGCACGAGTTCCATCCCCAGCCAGGGAGCTTCCCACATGGCGCAGCAGGCCTCTCCAGTATCGCCCTCTGCTCCCCTCAGCAGTATATTTCAGTCAATCTGCCTGTTCTGCTCCCAACTCTGTCTCTGGTGAACTCTCTCAACAACCCCCCCCCCCCCGCCACCTCTGGCCTATATCCCAGTTCTTGTATGCATAAATAAATGAAAATAAATCTTAAAAAAGAAAGACCACTTCCCCTTCTCTTTCTCTGCTAGCATGTTCTCAATTTCAAGAAATTCTTCCCAGTTCTATCCTGGCATTTCTATCCTTTCACGTTGTTTTTATCTGAATCATTTCTGAAATGGAGACTCATGAATGTGGAATCAAAGTAGCATCTTGCCAGGATCAGAAGCAAAGTGTTTTAGTCTGAAAGGTCTCCAGGCTCCTGCTTTCTTCTGCCCTCCAGTCTGCCGCTTCCTTCTCTCACACAACTCTGTCCCTGCCACACTCCATGTGTGTGTTCTGGAGACATGCAGACTCAGAACACGGCCTCTGCATGGCTTTACTTAGGGAGGAATTAAACTGAAACAGCCACATTGCACAACTTTAAAAAAAAAAAAACAAGCTTCTGAGCATCTGTAATGTACCCAGGCAACACTGGACAGGAATTAAATTAATTATGGCCATTTCGAAAGAAACAGGGATATTCTTTTGTTCATCTGCCCTTTGAGGGAGCTGTGCTCCACAGCTGGGTGAAACCCCTGATCCTCTTTCTAAAATATTGCAAATTTCTCTTTTTATATATTGGCTGGAGAAACCAACTTACCATTAATATCCTTGAGCTTTCACTATATGTGTGCATGTGTGTGTTTGTGTGTTACTATCTGCGCATGTGTGTATGTGAGTGCACACGCGCATGTGTGTATTAAGGGTGTGCGTGCAAACGTGTGCCGATATAGGTGTGTATTGTGCATACATGCACATGTTGTATGTTAATACATGTGTGCACATGTGCATTGCGTGTTGTGCATACATGCATTTGTGTGTTTGTGTGTTAATATTTGTGCATGTATGTGCGCATGTGTATGTACAGATCTATCTAAGTACACGAATTGGTGGGTATGAATGAGACAGAGGGAGGACATAAGCACATCCCATGCGTAATGTGCATGCCTTTAGCATGTGTTGGGGAAGGAGGACCAGGAACAGTAACCAGGCAATGGAGGGACCTCCCCTTCCAAGCCCCAGCCTGTTCGCTCCCTTCCCTTGGTTCAGATGCTTCAAAATTTAGCATGGGACCCTAGGGAAGGGATCTGGGATGTTTCCACCCATACCCACCTCACTCCAAGGAAGAACAAGAACAGGTACTTACTAACCCAGTTAATCCCTGAGTCGTAAAACTGAAGCTTTCTACATTAGTAAGTGCCCACCGTTCCATGTCAGAGGAGATAAAGCAAGATGTACTGTGGCTACAGTCTGGCTTCTCTCAGAAGAATGTAGTTGTAAGATGACTTCTTCCCGTTTTTCAGTAGCCTTCAACTCAGAGCAGGGACCTTCCTTTCTGCAAGGAGCTCTGCTGAGACTTTCTTCACTGTTTTCAGGACTTTAAAGCCAAGAACTAAGAGTCAGGTACACAGCGAAGGTCAATATATCTGAACTAGACTCTTGATTATTACCCTGGCCCACCCATTCTCTTCACCTACTCTCCCCAAAACAGTCAATGGCAATGACATCAAACATTGTTCATTGAGCAAACACTCTGTTTGCTCAAACTAGAAATGGAGGCATCGTTGGGGCTACCTCCCAACCTCAATCCTACACATTCTCCTGGCATCCACTCACTTTCCTCTGCAGCTGTTGCCCCAAACCTGGGGCATTTCAATCTCTTGCTGGGTCTGCTTTCAGAGCTCTTTAAATGTTTTCTGGGCTTCCATTTTCAGGTTCTAAGAGTCCCATCTCCATTAAAGTACCCCAAAGTGTTATTTTTGATAAAGGCAAAGATGTAAGTTTTATCATTCACACACCTTATCTCGAATGTATTAATGCCAACACTCTAGGGACCAAATCTCAAGTTTCCAAAGCAGCTCATTCTGGCTCCCACTAACCTCTCTTTGCCCCATTTCCCACCCCACCCCCCATCTCTCTGCTCCAGCCACACCAATCTTTCGATAGCTCTCTGATTAAACTCTCTTGCCACAGGGCCTTTGAACACGCTGTTCCCTTGGTCTAAAACATTCTTATCCCCATTCTTCTCTCGGTGAACTTTCACTTGGTGTTTCAACAAAAAGAATTCTCCAGATCCCTCATACATCAGGTTCCCCTCTTACTCAGTCCTGACATGGCAAGTAAATTTTTCTAAAACAATCTAATTATAGAAAATAAGAAGAGCAAAGAAAGAGGCTGCAAACTCAAAACACACAGTCTCGGCAGATAATGCAACAGAGTAAGAAAAGGCGGACTATAAGAAAATATCCATTACTACATGCAAATAAAGATTGCTTGTTCTAATTAAATTATCCTATTTAAAAATGCAAGATAATTCAACCATGGGTTTTTATTAGATTATACTTAAAATTTAAAAATGCAAACTAGGAACTTAAAATAGACTTAATTATTAAAGTTTTCTTTCTTTGTTGTCATTACATTGATCTTTAACTGGAAATCTTATACATTTTCTTTCTCCACCCCTTCCATCCTTTTTATTGAATTTATTTATCTTTGGTGATATGAACACTTAATATAAGCGCTACCCTCTGTGCAAAAAGCTCAAGTATACAATATAGCATTGTTTTTTTTTAAAGATTTATTTATTTGTGCATGCAAGCTGGGGTACAGGCCAGAAGCATGGGGTTGTGAGAGCATTCACCAGAGACAGAGTGGGGAGCAGAACAGACAGACTGACTGAAATCCACTGCTGAGGGGACCAGCGGGCGAGGCAGGAGAGGTCTGCTGTGCCATGTGGGACTCTCCCTGGCCAGGCGTTGAACTCATGCCACCGCTGCCTACAGCTCCAAATCGCAGTGCTTAACCGCTGCACCACCAGGGAGACCCATAATATAATATTGTTAACTATAGACATTTTGCTGTACGGTGGATCTTTAGGACTTACTCAATCAGCAAAACTTAAACTTCTTGCTCTTGACCAAATGTCCCTGTTTTTCCCTCCATCTAACCATCCTTCTATTCTCTGGCTCTATGAGTTTGACTATTTTACAGTCTTGTGGTATCATGGAGCATTTGTTCTTCTGTGTCTGGCTTATCTCGGTTAGCAAATGTGTTCCAGGCCCAGCCAAGTTGTCACAAATGGCAGAATTCTCGTCTTTCCACGGAGATGGAACATGGGTGAATTGGTGGTGGGTTACCCAAGGGGAATACAAAATATGAAAGATATAAATAACAACAAAAATATATATATTAAATACAAAAAAGAGTTCTTGTCTTTCAAGGCCAAATAACATACCATGGTGTGTAATTATCACATTTTTTCCTATTCCTCCATCAAGCAACATTTAGGTTGCTCCCACATCTTCACTATTATGAATGAACATGGAAATGCACATATTTCTCCAAGATTCTGATTTCGGTATTTGGTAATATAGCCAGAAGTGAGATTGCTGGATGGCATAGCACTTCTATTTTTAAATTTTGTTTTCTATAGCAGCTGCACCAGGTACATTTCCACCAGCAGTGCACAAGAGTTCCCTTTTTTCCACATGCTAACACCTTTTCTGTTTTATAATTTACATATATTTATATCATTATTCATTTTCATACAATGTCTGCTTTCTTTTCCCAGGTTTAGTCCCCCTAGAACTGTCACCACCAATTCACCCGTGCAACATCACCACAGTCCCTTGTGCTCTTCCCGCCCTCCTCTTTTTTTATAAAGGGCAAACTTTTTTTTTTTAAAGATTTATGTATGCATACAAGCCGGGGTACAGACCAGAGGTGTGGGGCAGCGAGAGGATTCACCAGAGACAGAGTGGGGAGCAGAACAGGTAGATCGACGGAAATACACTGCTGAGGGGAGCAGAGGGTGGGGCAGGAGAGGTCTGCTGCACCGTGTGGGATTCTCCCCAGCCGGGCATTGAACTTGCATTGTTGCTGCCAACAGCTCCACAGATGCTGCACCACCAGGGAGGCCCTCCCACCCTTGTCCTGATCCCTCCCCCTCCTCCTCCCCTGCAGAATGTCTCTGATTTATAGTTGTCAGTTTATTTTTGTTTTGCTTTGTTGTGTTTTTTATTGTTAATATTTTTTTCCTGGTCCCTTATTTGGTTCCCCTATATTCCTCCTATAAGTGATACCATTCGATATTTTTCTTATTCCTTCTGGCTTATTTCACTGAGCACAATCCCTTCCAGCTCCCCCCACCCATGTTGCTGTGAATGGCATGAGTTTATCTTTCTTGATTGCTGAATAGTATTCCATTGTGTATACAGACCACCCTAACACTTATCTTTTTTTTTAACAACAGCCATCCTAATAGTTATAAGTTGATATCTTGTCGTGGCCTGGTTTGCATTCTGATGGTTAGTGGTGTTGAACACTTCCCATGTTCCTGCGGGCCACTTACATGGCCTCTTTGGAGCAATGACTACTAAGTTATTGTGTCCGTTTTTAAATTAAGTCAGTCAGTTTGTTTGTTTAGCTAATAAGTTGTAAGAGATCCTCATAGATTCTGGATATTAACTATGAAGATATGTGGTTTGCAAATTTTTTTTTTTCATTCAATGCGTGGCTTTGTTCCCTGGTGTTATTGTTTTCTTTGCTGTGCAGGAGCTGTTTAGTTTCATGTCATTCCATTTGTCTTTTTTTCCTCTTGCTGCCTGTGCTTTGGTGTTATATCCAAGAAAGCATTGCCAAAGGCCACGATCAAGGAACTTTGTTCTTGTTTTCTTCTAGCAGTTTTTCAGCTTCAGCTCATATTTCTTTAACCCGTTTTGAGTCATTTTAGCATGTGGTGGAGGATGACACATTCCACTTTCTGGAGTGTGGTTATCAGTTTCCCAGTACCAGGTACTGTAAAGATTATGCTTAGGGGTAGCTCAGTTTTCTCTTCTGCAATACGAGGCATGAGCAGTATCCTTTATTATTTACTTTCTAGTGTTATTTATTATCTATTATATAGTATTCTTTTTCATTTATTGTATGGCAGTCTTTTTTACTCTTGTGAAAATAAATTAGCTAGTCCCCATACTTAAAAGAGAGTCTGGTGCAGAGTAATATGTGCTCAGTAAATATTAGCTCTTGTCATTTTCAGAAATAAATTAAGAAGGATGGTGATGAAGAAGCATGGGAAGAAGTTAGAGGTTGAAAGGAGAGCCTGAAGGATTACGGTGAAGGCCAGGACGCTTCCTTGCCTAAAGCTCTGTGTAAATGCCACAGACCCAGGTAGCATGGGGCTTGCAGAAGGTTCAAGAAGCAGGCGGGGGTTGGATTTACTGGCCACTTTGGGCAATGTGGTTCAGCTGGGAGGAAGGGGTGGACTGGAGAGGCTCTGCTGCCCCTCCCGGACTGTCACCATTGTCAGGAACCCCCTATGCTGACGACACGTCATCTCTGTGCCACGCCCCCAACCAGGCACTGGGGAAACACAGATCAAATCCTCAACATTAATTCATCAAGCTTGTGCCAATTCCCTTAAAGAACTCACTATTCAGAGAGGGAAATGAAATCAGGAAATACAAGGTAAGAGGAGGGAATGAATATTGCCTTGTAAGTTCTCTGGAATCATCTTGCAACAAGACTTCCTTCCCAATACTTCTAATGGGGTGGGAATGGGAGTTGGGGAGAGGAGATTTCTGACTACTCTGAAATGCTGATAAAAGGCACAGCTGAACTGAAAGGATGAAATAAGATAACGGATAGAAATGTGTTATTTGGTTATTATCATTATAACTGATTCTGTTACTTTGGGTGGTAAGTCATAAATTACACAACTCTTTGGATGTGGAATTCAGGGGAACTCAAGAATGGTGCTGAATGCTGCACAAAGGGAGAGCTAACTATGCACATAAATGTAAATAAAGTTCTAGAAGGTACTATAAGATAGTATTTTCTACAATTTAATTCAGTCAGGGGAAGACTGTCTTAAAACTAGATGTAGACTCCCAAAAAGTCAACTTTCAAGGACAAGATTGATAAGATCTAATCAATCATTTAATTGAAGAATTTCTGTTCACAAGAGACACCATTCAGAGTGAAAAGGCAAACCACACTGTGAAAAAAGATATCTGCAACACTTAAAGGACTGCACATTTTCAGGATGTATAAATAGCTTAACAATTCAGTAAGGAAAAGAGAGAGATAGTCCAATAGAAAAATGAGCAGAAGACTCAAACAGGCATCCATGGCATAAGAGTTCTACAAAGCACTGACAAACATATGACTGTTCAACCTCAAAAGTCATCACAGAGACTCTAGTTAAAAACACAATGAGGGCCTCCCTGGTGGTGCAAGGGGTTAAGTTTCAACCTATGAAGCTCTCTGCAGCCACTGCAGCATGAGTTTGATCCCTGGCCAGGGAGCTTCCCACACGGCGCAGCAGACCTCTCCTGTCTGCCCGCTGCTCCCCTCAGCAGTGTATTTCAGCCAGTCTGCCTGTTCTGCTCCCCACTCTGTCTCTGGTGGGCAGAGCCACACCACTGGATTGCACCCCAGCTCTTGTGAGCATAAATAAATCTTAAACAAAAATACATACACAATGAGGGCCTCCCTGGTGGCGCAGTGGTTAAGCGCTGCACTGTGGAGCTGTCAGCAGGGGTGACGGGAGTTCGATGCCCAGCCGGGGAGAATCCCAGATGGCGCGGCAGACCTCTCCTGCCTAGCCCGCTGCTCCCCTCAGCAGTGTATTTCCATCGATCTGCCTGTGCTGCTCCCCACTCTGTCTCTGGTGAACCCTGTCACCGCCCCACACCTCTGGCCTGTATCCCAGCTCGTATGCATAAATAAATAAATCTTAAAAAAAAAGAATAAAATATGGCAAGTAAACATCAAAATAAAAAAAATGCACACACAGGGGGAGGGGGAAAAATGCACATACAATGAGATAGTACCACCCACTGACCAGAATAACTACAAGTTATAAAACAGACATCCCAAAAATGGGCAAGGAGGGGGTGCAACCGGAACTCTTACACATTGTTAGTGGGAATGTAATTTAGTGCTAACACTTCTCTTTTTAAAAAGATTTTATTTATTTTTTGTGTAGATGAACTGGGGTGCAGGCCAGAGGTGGGGGGGGTAAGAGGGTTCAACAGAGACATAGTGGAGATGGAACAGGTGGATCCACTGAAATACACTGCTAGGGAGAGAGCTCTGCTGCACCATACATAAGTTAGCTCCCTGGCTGGGGGCAGTGTTCGAGAATTAACCCCTATGCTACCAGGGAGGCCCTAGTGCTAACATTGCTGAAGACAGTTTGATCTGTATTTCCTGGAAACCAACAATTCCACTGCTAGGTATGTAGCTAGCAGAAAGAAGTACACCAGGAGCCAGGGAGAAGAATCTTCATAATGACACAACTTACAATAACCCCAAACTGGTAGGTAACAACTAAATGCACATCAGCAGCAGTGTCAACCAGTAAGAAATCACAGTCTGTTCATACCATGAAATGATATTCAACAACAACCCAACAGCTTCCCACCTAGCAGAGACCAAGTTCTCCAAAGTTTGCATAAATGAAGCAAGTTACCAAAGAATGCCTTTCAAACCAAACATTAGTGGGGCCGCAGGTGAAAGTTGAAGAAGATCTGCGAATTAGTTAATCATGCTGGATCAATATTCCTTTTCCAGTGTTGATTGTTGTAATGTAAGATATGCACCTGTTTTCTAAAATTATTGTTATCAAAGGAAAGGAATATTGATGTAATGGAAGACAAGCTTGTTTTGAGAAATGGGAGAATCTGTCAAACTTATTTCCATGAATGAGTGATTTCCTAGGAAAATAAAAATGATCAAAATTGACTCCAAAAGTAATTGTGTAACAAGTTGTTCACAACTAACTTGCCTCTAGAAAGTACTTTTTTAAGGAATACTTTCACCTTTGGTGTTAAAAGTCAAGGGGAAGAATGGCTTTGGGGGAAGGAGTAAAGCATTTGGCAGTGGACAAGAGGGAGCTTCTTGGGCACTGGCAATGTTCTGCCCTTGGCCTGGGTATGTGGGCGCACGGGTGCTCACCTTGTGATTTCATTGAGCTGTTCATTTTGTTTTGCGGGTTTTGTTTTTTTTTTTTCTATAAGTGCATGAAATTCACAGAAAGGTTTAAACAAAATCAGAAGCCCTTGGGGTCGCCGCCATCTTACTCCACTGGGCAACGCCCTCCCTGCGCCAAAGCCGGTAGCTCTGTTTGCCGTGGTGTGGAGAGAGGGTGGTCTGAACCCCTGTGGTCAGACCTCCCTCAGTAGACCCAGCAATGTCTGTACCTGCGGCCGTAGGTGGGCGCTTGGCCCCGGGCCAGCTCCCGCCATTCCTGGGGTCTTTTGTGCGTCTCAGGTGGAAGTGCTTTCCCAGCATGCTCAGCGCCACTCGGTCAGAGACCTGGGGGGTCTGGCTTTTGTTTCCTCGGTGTCACCCCTCCCTGTGGGCTGCTTCAAATGAATCCTGTGGAAGACAGAGAAATGAGAGAGTATTAAAAATGTCAGCGGCAGAGCCTGAGACACACAGCTGGGTAAATAGAGCCGCTAGAGATGTTTTTATTAGTGGCTTTATGGTTATTCTCACTCAAGTTATGGATTTAAGGTGGGGAGTGGGGCAGGGGAAGAGGCCTAAGGCTCTGCCATCCATTTCCTGATCTGTATGTGGAGCCCTCAGATCTGGGGGCTCCTTCACTTTTGGGGGGCCTCTCACAACTTCAGGGAATTGTATACCTTTGTATTAGCCCTTTTCAAAGATGTTTCCTTCCTGGTGACAGACACGTAAAGCTCCCTCTCTCCTGATTTCTCTGGGACGCCTCAGCTCCTACCCCCACCTCTGGAAGAACTGATGTCAGATTGTTTCTTTGGCAAAACCTGGCTGGTTTCCAAATGGAAAATAGAAGGGGGCCGGTAGAAATGGAACTTTCTCCCATCAAGTGTCACAGTCCCTGTCCTCTAGATGTGATGATAATGGCTAACAAGCAACCAGAGAGAAGTGTATCTATAATGACAACACAGAGTGACCATCTCATCTCTACTCATGTGGGTCAGAGAGACCAGAGTTCAAATTCAGGGTTAGCTACTTGTGGGCCACATGGCCTTTGGAAAAGTATTTGTTTCTGTTTTTGTGTCTAAAATAATACTAGCCTCACAGCAGTGTTGTTGTGAGGATTAAATGCATACATACCTGTAAGCATGTGGTGCCAGGCACATGGTAAACATTGGGTAAATATTAGATATTATCAGCATTAAAATACGTCTTCTCAATGAAAACTATTATCTCAAAGAAATAGCTGTACCCCAGTTCATTGCTGCATCATTCACAATAGTCAAGGTATAGAAAGAACCAACATGTCCATCAACAGGTAAATAGATCAAGAAAATGTGGTATGTACATACAGGGAATATTACTCAGCCCAGAACAAAGAAGGAAATGTTATCATTGTGACAGCATGGATGGACTTTGGAGCATTATGGTCTGTAAAAGAAGCCAGACAGAGAAAGAAAGAAACAGCACACTATCATTTATATATGGAATCTAAAATTAAAAAAAAAAGTTTAACTCATAGAAACAGGAAGTAGAAAAGAAGTTGCCAAGGAGTAGGAAAAGAAGTGCCAAGTGAATTGGTCACACAAACTTTCAGCTAAAAGCTGAATAAGGTCTGTGGATCTAATAAATAACATAATAACAATAGTTGATAACACCATTCTATAGTTGAAATTTGCTAAAAGATTGGAACTTCCAAATTCTCACCAAAAAAAAAAAAAAAAGCAAAAAACTAAATGAGAAGATGGATGTGCTAATTAACACAAAGGGGGAATCTCTCACAATGTACACATATGCCAAATCATCGCATTTTACACTTTAAATATCTTACAATTTATTAGTCAGCTGTCCTTCAACAAAGCTTTAGAAACATGTCTTCTGAGAAAACATTTCAGTGTTGCCTCAAGGAGTAGAATACTGACAGTTTAGAGTGTTCTAGTTACTAGAACTGCACAGCAATGTACCTCCAAACGCAGTGTCACAGAACAGCAAGCCCTTTGCTATGTTCATGTATTCTGGGAATCAAAAATTTGGACGGGGGAATGAAGGATTTCTACTCTCCTATGTCTGGAACCAGTTTGGAAGCCTTGAGCAATTAGGACGCGAGTATCTGCCAGGCACTTTGGCAGGGATGGCGAGGAAGCTGGGTTGAAATGGGACCATTAATCCAAGTGTCCACCAGTGACTTCTCCAATTTGGTAGCCTCAGGATAGATGATAGACAGACACCAATCTTAAGTTGAACAAATTTGAAGCCCTCATTCCCAAGAGACCTCAGACTCCTTAAGGATCTCGGGACCCCTGAAGGTCTGACTCCACATTAGCTCTCTGAGAGAAAGAGAAGAATTCTTGGAAACCGAAAGAACACAAATAGCCCTGAGATAACCACCTAAGAACACTGTCAAAAGTCTCCTACGTGGTGTCTACAAGATGCTGAACATCTGGTTACTTGCAAATATTTGGATGATGGACTACCATATTTTGTCCAACTTTTCCCCCATTTGTTTGATAAACACAGCTGGCTTGAAAATTAGTAGTGGACTCTAAATGCAGGGCAGGCCCTTAGAGATTTTCCCATTCAAATCCCCTCTTTATACAAAGGAAGGGAAATATATACCCATGGACAGCAAGGGGCAAAGCTACCCGCCAATGGCTTTGGCAACTTAATTTCAACAGAACGTGAATAGAATCTATCCTGATCCCAATTAGATGTATCATAGGATTCAACAATCTACCTCTGGCAAAAATCTTGCAGAGATCTCTAAATGGCTGTGATGGGGAGAAGTTGGAGATAACCTAGGTGTCCATATCAAGGTGAATGATACAGAAATGTAAGGCGAGTACACAAGGAAACCCCCGCATTAGTTGGAAACAAACATAAACACATATAAAACACACATGTGTTCACATAGCAACGAGGGAAGAGTTTAAAAACACGGCATGAAGTACAAAATGAAGTAACCAAATGAAATTTATAGACTTGATTAAAATAAACACATGCTTAGAAACTTACTATGTTTTAAAAGGAAAAATACTTAAGGGAATATTTCAGACCTGACAGTGAATAATTTCAGATGACTTTAGTGGGAGAGGGAGATAAGTGTGGGCATAGGGATGCAGAGAACATTGAATGCACGTGATATAATATTACAATAAAGCCAGAGTATTCTACTACTCTACTAAGATGACCACGTTATCATAGGAGAGGCGTGATCATCTCTCCGCTACAGATGAGGTAAAAGGCAGTCTCTCCTATGTTTTGTCCTGGCACATCATGAGAAATACCAGGAAAATCTTGACTGCACACAACACAATAGTTCTTCACCAAAAGTTCGTTAGACGCGGTTGAAAGGCAAAACAAGTATGTCCTTTCAAAATCCTGTTTTCATCAGTGATCACAGACTTAAGCCACACGCGAAATAGGATGCCAGTTTCACCTCTCAGGATTCTGGGGACCTGGTTTCCCTTTGCATGTCTCGGGGATTTACATCTCAGTGGGTGATTACGCTGGAGACATCCAGGGAGATCACCTTTCGGAAATGACAGATGAATTTCTCCCTTCCCAAAGTGGAGACCTCTCCAGTTTTCCTGAGTGCACCATACACTACCAGCAGCCCAGAGAAAAAGAGTCCCTTCCATTTCTAGAACTATTTATAATTTACGACTTACTCTCACAATTACGTAAGATGTCAGTGGGTCAGGGAGTATGATTCCTTTACAAAAAAAGGTAAAAAAAAAAAAAGAAGTGGGGAGTCCTGTTAAAAAAAAAGTGGGGGGGTGGACGTGCCCATATCACACATGTGCCTTTTTAATTCTATTCTGTAGTTTTTTAACCTCTTCTTTCTCAGGTAATATCTGTACTACTGCTATTACTAAGAACCCTAACATCCTTGGTTGATTGATTACTGGGTACCAAATAATTTACATAAAGGATGTCACTCAATCCTATGAGTGACCAGCTATTCTATCCAGTTTACACACAAGGAAACTGAGCTTTGGAAAAGCCAAGTAACTAACCTGGGGAAACACAGCCTCTGGTGTGGCTGAGCTGAGACCTGAACTCTACTTCTCAGATGCAAAGTCTTGAGGTCTAACCACTACATTAGCTACCTGTGTCCATCGATCTGTCTAGTCCCTATTGTGGTCTTGAGGGATTTGGTCATGCATTCATTAAATACTGAGCACCTTTTACCCTGTGGTAGGCCCTGTAGTGGGATATACAGCCTGTGTGTTCAGGAAAGTCATTGAAGTTCCCAGTTTAGATCACCATTTACGTCCCCCCAAGAATCTGCTACAACTGAGTGGGCCATGGGGCGGCTGTAGTACTCACTGTCTGAGAAGTCACAGGCAATGGACTTGTCTACGAGGAGGAAGAGGAAGGCTTCATCTTGTGCTTGCATGCCCTACTGATCAAAGGCCCACCCAGATAGCTGCTAAATTCCCAACATGGCCAGGTCGATGCGTTGGCTGATCAGTTGGTTCTCTACTGGGTCCCATCCCATGACGTCCAAGGAAGAGACTTGGGTCCGGAAGTGCCAAGTCCTGCCTTGATTACATCTGCCTAGAATGAGATTGGACCTCGTGTAGAACCAGACCAGACACCAAGTGACGGCTGGAAGCAAAGCCCAGGGGTAGCAAGTGTGGCTCAGATGTCTCCAAAGCAAGTACCTTTACTACTCAACTACCCAGGAGCCGTATCATAGATAATAATAGTAAGTATGTGATAGAAACATGGGACCTGTCGCAGAGGGCAAGTACTCTGCAGGGTCTATACACACGCTTATTTCAGACACACACACCCCCGCCAATCTTCATCGGGACCGTATGGACCAAGGATGGACAAGGGTATGTTTTCATTTACTGCTGAGGACTCAGGCCAAGCGGGGAGGTTGGTTGCCAGGGTTACCTAGACAGAGCATGATGAATGAGCTGGGATTCAAACTCAGATCTCCCACTCCAGGGCTATCTGTGAAAATTTCTAATTCTTGCCCTATCCTATTTCAGGAAAAAGACAGCTGAGTGGGGTGAAGAACAGCTGCCCTGAGCCTCATAAAAGATGAGTTTCTGGCCCCCCACTGCTACAGAAAGGAGGGAACGAATCCTTTGGTTCTAGCTGGAAATGAAGAAAATTTAGTAAAAATATTATGGGCCAAGGGAGGAATAGTTTCCCAATTTCATTGGGAAAGCGAGTTAACCCATTCAGATGTTCCTTATCAGTTACCATATGTTTGGCTGTGGGTGAGTTACTTCTCTCCAAGCCTCAGTTTCCTCATCTGTAAAGTGTTGATCATAATAGCACCTAGAAGACCGCTGTTATTATTTTATTTATCATTATAACTATCTCCAAACCACTCTTACCATTGTCCCTGGCCCATTATGTCCCCTCTACCCAGCTTATCTGATCACCTCTCTCACCCTACTTCCCACCTCAAAAATCCTCAATGGGCATCCAAACTTGAATTTTTTTCCTTCTTCATCCATTTTCACAACTTACTTGTTTCTCCCAGGATGCAATTTCCTCCTTCCACGCCTCAGTCTTGGCCGTTCTTTCCATGTGAAATATCCTATTCATTCATCCATGTTTATAATGATACTAAACACCGTCCCTGCCATGCGGGTTTAACAGTTAACAAGTTATGTGCCTACTGAGAGGGACGTCTTGTCTAATTTGGGGCAGGCAAATTAGGCTCATCTTGAGACCCAGGTCCAGTTCTTTGTGGCTGGTAAGGCCCCCAGGGGCCTTGTATTAAGGTGGATTCTAGAGCCACCTTCAGGCTCAGCTGTGGAGGCTGCTGTGGTCTGCCCTGGGTAGAGGAAATGGAACATTCCACTCCCCTTCCTGCTTGGTGGGAAACCTGACACACCCTTTAAGGCCCTTGTCAAATTCCACCTCCTCTACCAAAGTCGACTTGACTAGCACCCTCCCCAATCTGAGGGGCGCAGTCTCTACGTTCGGACACTTCTAGTTCTTTACCCATATCTGAGCTCCTATTTGGCTTTATGCATTTGAGGATGAGGCCCTTGCAAACCATTGACTACTGCCCCTGGTTTCCCCCCACTTAGCACAGAGCCTTGCATGTAGTTCAGAATTACATCTGGAGAAGTGAAGTTTCTGGTTTTCCCTGCTATAACCTAGTTAGCATTCTTGCTGTTGATAGTGGTGTTGGCGAAGATGCTGACATGCTGGTGAAGACCGCGGTGGTTGTGTCGATGAGTTACTGCTGCTGCTGGTCGAGGTGATGGTGGTATGGCTGGGGTTGGCGATAGTCATCATGGCACTGGTGGTGATGGTGTTGATCTGGTGTAGTTGCTGGTAGATGCTGGTAACTGAAGTGGTGGTAAGGCTGGTGATGCTGGTGATGAGGTGGTGTGATGGTATTATTCTTCTACACAACGCTGGTAGTGTTTCCTTAGTGGTGATGTTTTCCCTCCACCTTCCCCAAAATTGACTGGGACATACTGTCATATCGCACTAGGAACTGATCACCTAAACCTCAGATGATGTCCTGCAACCACCGAGTCCAAACTTCATCATCATCTTACCACCTTTCACAGGGATCCCGAGGTTCAGACAAATCACACAACTGCAAAGTAAGAGGTGCAGAGGGTTGTTAGAACAAACCCAGTGTCGTCGTTAGACTTGAATGTAATTTCGGCAAAATAGATTGAGTTGTAGGGAATGATTATCCTGTTATTTGTCTTCCTCGGATGACTATACCGGGCACTGCCAGCTGACTACTGGAACACACCAATGGAGCACTTTCCCCAGGGCAGCTCCTTTAATCCTTACAAGCATCCTGCGAGTTAGGGCCCATCTCACCCTTTGTACAAAGGAATAAATGGTGCTCTGAGAGGCCAGAAGACTGTGACAGAGTTTACGGCTAGGAATGTCTGACTCCAGCCCCCAAGGTTAGCGTCTTTGGCCTACAAGACCTCAGAGGAACTTGACCTCCGGAGGTGCTGGTGTTCAGGGGCCCCCAATCCCATTCTCACACCTGGGTCCCTGCACCCCAGACCCCATCTTTGCTCCACACTCAGTACAGCTTGTATCTCTGCTGCCAGCCCTGATGCAGCTTCTGTAAAAGCACATCCCATCGCTGCTGACATCCCTGCGTTTTCTTCTTGCTGTATTTCAGCCACTTCCTGATCTTCCAATTTTTCTCTGAGGCCAAGCAGCAGTTCCCACTTGGGCAAGGTCCTGGACACACCCTAGTGTGGTCAGTTTCATGCATATAACTCATCATGAAGTCTCCATCCTCTCGATATAATATTCACATTCCAGTTTCATAACACGGGCAAAATGTAAAATCCCAGCTTGCACCCGTCTCTAGAATGAAACTCACAGGACTCAGTAGTATGTGTGTCAGGTTAAGAGTAACCCACTAGGGGCTTCCCTGGTGGCGCAACAGTTAAGCACCATGCTGTGAGATTGTTGGCAGCTGCCATGCGAGTTCGACACCTGGCTGGGGAGATTCCCACATGGCGCGGCAGACCTTTCCTGTCTCGCCCGCTGCTCCCCTCAGCAGTGTATTTCCGCCAGTCTGCCTGTGCTGCTCCCCACTCTGTCTCTGGTGAATCCTCTCATCGCCCTACGCCTCTGGCCTGTAACCCAGCTTGTACACATAAATAAATAAATCTTTAAAAAAAAAAGAGTAACCCACTAGGAAGATGGGTTGTACCCAAGATTTTCTGGCCCCCTACATTTCTACCAAAAATCACTTTGGAAGGAATTTTTGACTCAGGCACTTTCTTTGACTTGCTTAATCACTCACCATCGAGCGTGGGCAACATCCAAAGCAGAAAAATAACAAATTTTTTTTTTGCCATTATAACACATCATCCTGGCACCCCAATACTACTGTGTTTAGATACAGTGAATTACACATAGATAGAAACAGATATAAACACATATTAGTGTGCTTTTCATAAAATGGAAATGCCAGTCTATGTCCTACCAGCTTAATATACTATATAATGACGATTTTTTCATCGGCTGCACAGAATCTCATTGCAGGATGAAAGCACGGAGTCTATGACCACTCAACTCTCATCCATGTTGATTGTTTCCTTTCCTATTTATTACTATTCTAAACAATCCCGCAATCAGTAAATTGTTGGTGCCACCCACGATTATTTATCCAGCTAAATGTCTAACAGGAGTATTCCCAGGTCAAAGGAAATGAAATTTTTAAGCATCACTGCTTTTATTTGTATTATACTTAGTAACTGGTACCTCCCACACATTCTATAGAATGTACATTTTCACTTTTAGTTCAATTTAGTGAGGTTTTATGGCACTCTTTTTAGATTTGTCAATGTAATCAAGCAAAGTTTTCTTCCAACCATTTTTGATCAAGTTTTCTTTTGCCTTTGGAAACTTATCTTTGCCTAAGAAGAAAATCCTCCTTCCTTTGAGGAAACACATATCAAGTTAATTTAAGAAAAAAAAGGAAGAAAATGATGTCACCCATTAACTGTTTATTCATGGGTATTTGTGATATTTGCTCATTGTCATTTTCTGCATACTTGAACTTGGTTACACAGTTAACAGGAAAAGTGAGGAAGAAAAAAGATGCAGTGAGAGCAAGAGTCATTAAGAAATCACCAACCCTCCTTGGAGAGGGCTTAGAAAGATCCAGAAAAGGGGCTTCCCGGGTGGCACAAGGGGTTAAGTCTCAGCACTCAGCTATCAGCAGTCACTGTGGCACGAGTTTGATTCCCCGGCCAGGGAGTTTCTCACATGCGCAGCAGACCTCTCCTGCCTCGCCGCTGCTCCCCTCAGCAGTGTACTTCAGCAGACCTGCCTGTTCTGCTCTGCGCCCCACTCTGTCTCTGGGGAATCCTCTCACCCCTGTACCTCTGGCCTACACCCCAGCTCTTATATGCATAAATAAATAAATCCTTAAAAAAAATAAAAGGATCCAGGGAAGAGGTAAGATGTGAGCTGAGCCTTGAAAATGATGGCAAGTTATGTACCCGGTTGACAGCGTGGGTGGCAGGGGGTACCCCAAGCAGAGGAAGAAGCCCTGGCCAAGGCATGAGGCAGGAGGTAGTCCCATCAGGGATGCCAGGGGCCTCCTGATCATGCCTTTCAGTCACCTTATTTGTCTTCTTCGTGCCTCAGTTTTCTCAGCTCTCAAATGATGGCTTGTGCAGGAGAGTATTCATGAAGATTCTCTGGGATACGCATCCATCACAACACCTGGTGTTTGGTAAGTGCTCCTAAAATGTGAGTTCTGAAAGGATGTATCTGAAGACGGGAGCATGTAGGGGGCATATGTGCTGGGCACAGAGAGGCTCCATTCGGTGCTCCCTGAGCTGGGGCTTCAGCACAAGCACCATGCCGGCCCGCCCTGGAACATTCCAGTCTGTGATTAGAGAGGAGGGAGAATCCCTTCAAGATAGGAGCTAAGTGTGGAGGCTCCCTTGAAGAAAGGCAGCCCCCGATTTATAGGTGCTGTCCAAATACCTCAACACAGCACACAAAAGCCCTTTCAGTTATTTGCAGGTAAATGCGGTGTGTGTAGGGGTTGGGGGGCAGATTGCTGTAATTCTGCATATCAGCTCCAACCCAGGGCTCCATGTCCACCCGTGAGGGCTGTCCCTCTGGCTAACTGCTGGGGACAGATCTTATCTTGGAAGACAAAGGGCGGTCAGGTGCAGTGGACAAGAATGCAGATGCTGGAGCCAGACTGTCTGATGCCAAGTTATATAACCAAGTCATATATTCCTATCAGAATGATACCAGCCTCCTCTGGCTTTGGAAGGATTAGGTGAGTAAATACATGCATATTGCCGAGAACATGGTCAATGTTTTACTGTTCTGTGTCTCATCAACGCTTGACAGGCAATACTCATGAGATGAACAAATGAATCAATGAATGAATGATTCTAAGCCAGAGGATGATAGTGTGTGCTCAACAAGTTAGAAAGAGCTCACTCTACTCACCATTCCCGGGGAGACTCTCTGAGCCCCACTTTTTGGGAGAACTGGCCCATGGACCTCCACTCTGCCCTGAAGTTCCCAGCCATCACCCCCCAGGCCAGGGCTCCCGGCCAATCAGAAATGCTCACCCGGAGGTCAGCAGTGCAAAGGAGTGGGGGCTTGGCTTGCTGTACTCAGTGACTAATGGGGGACACTTTGGGGGACCTAACCTGTGTGGGGGCAACCAGAACCTGTGTCAAGAGCCTTGTGTTCTTTGAGCCTGTCAGATGAGAAAAATGGATGAATTCTAAAAAGGTGGAGCTTTAGTGTGGGAAAAATCAAACACCAGATGATTTCACTCATATGTGCAATATGGCGAAACAGAACAAAAGAACCAACAAAACCAAACCAAAACAAACCCTGGAAATATAACTGCAGAATTGAGGCTACTAAGGCTTCCCTGGTGGCACAACGGGTTAAGCGCAGCACTATGGAGCTGTCGGCAGCTGCGGTGCAAGTTCGATGCCCGGCCGGGGAGATTCCCACATGTCACAGCAGACCTCTGCTGCCTCGCCCGCTCCTCCCCTCAGCAGCGTATTTCTGTCCCTCTGCCTGTTCTGTTCCCCACTCTGTTCCTGGTGAACCCTCTCACCGCCCACACCTCTGGCCTGCACCCCAGCTTGTATGCATAAATAAAAAAATCTTTAAAAAAAAGAATTGAGGTTACTAATGGAGAGAGGGTGGGAACGGGGGTGGTGAGAAAGAGGGAGGAGGCACAGCAGTTTAGGGTAAAGGGTTAGGGTGTTTGGTGGTGGGTGTGGTGCAGTAACATCTGAGCAGGTGTGAATCTGAATCAAATATGGTTTTTAAAACAAAGTTACCTTAATAATAATAATAATGATGATGATGATAATGATGATAAATTTTAAAACCTACAAAAGAAAAATCAGAAGCATCAGACTGTAGTGAGGACCCCACTGCAGCTCTGGTGACTTTGCACAAGGTACTAAAATTGCCTATACCTCTGTTTCCTTATCTGTTAAATAAAGATAATTATTTCTGTTTCCTAAGATTCTGACTATGAGCTTGTGAAAAATAGGATTTGGTGCCTGCCCAACAGTTCATGCAACCAGTGACTATCTCAGTTAGAATGATGCAAAATTATCCGTCCACCTCGTGTAGCTGCACTGTGAACAAAAGCTCCCACAATGATGCGGAAGTCAACTTTTCCAAACTAAAAACAGAACATCTTGTCCATAAAGATATATTCGGTCTTTAGAAAGACAAACTAGAAATACGGAGAGCGAGCTAAAGAGTTGTGCCATGACTGACTCCAAATGGCTTCTCTAGATGGCCAAAGAGATATTCGAAGATGCTAGGACTTGCGTGCAGCTGGGACCTCTGGAATTGGCATAATTCTCTCCCAAATGGTTTTGGCTCAGGACAGAACAAGGACCTGTGTCGTAGTCATGACTGAAATTACTTAAAGGATCAGGATAAAGTATTAAGATTCAATCAGCAAGGTCCACCTCGGGAGAAAAAACACAACAGATACCCAGCTGAGAACTGGGAACTTTATAGAGTCACTCAAACAAGTAAGACTCCAGATACTAAGTTAACATCTGACCAAGGACACAAATCCAAGAGAGAATCCAGAGGGAAGGACCATCCACCGTAAGGACACAGTTTTTAGATTGGGGAACAGAAAGTCTTCGCTGGCCATTGACTGGTTGCCCAACATTCATCACTGGGGGCAGTGGGAGTGACTGAGTTCTAGGAAGCAGCATTAACATCCAGTGGGGCCCAGACTCTAGCCTGAAAATATCAGAATAACGGCAGCTTTCCTTGATTAGAAATAGTCCTTTAAATAAGTATGTTTTAAGACTTTTAATCAAAGAGTAATATTATGCCCTTCCTCCCCCAAATGAATAGTCCATAAGTTTATAACTAGAGGAATTTTCCAGAATGAACACAGGTCACCACAAAAGAACTGCCCCTTGAGGCACACACAGAGGCCCCTCTCAAGCCTCCCCACAGCAGCCTCCACCCCGTTCCTAACACAGTGGGCTGGTCTGACCCGTCTTCACATGCCAGGCCGTAGAATCATACAGAGCCACCTTCAAGCTTGGTCTTTGTTCGACACCGTGCGATCCGCCCACACTGCGGCACAAAGTTGGGCATCATTCACAATCAGAGCTGTAGAGTGTTCCAGTGTGTGAGTGCACCATGGTTCATCTATTCCAGTAAGGAGGGGTCCCAGAGTACCTCACACTGGCTATTAGGGAGAGGCTTCCCCTTGACATGCTGACATTCTAACGGTCATCCGAACTCACTTCTGCTGGGTTCCCCTCGCTTCAAGTAGAGCTGCTGCCTTGGCAGGAGGTCTGCGTGCAGCTGTAATAGAGTCAGCAAATGCCACACAGACCGTGCCAGTCCCCACTCCCCCAGCAAAATGGGCACAATTTTCTCAGCACTTCCTGGGGGAGATAACATGCCAGGCACACCGCACATGGCATCTCCCTCAGTCCCAGCCACACTGGGAGTGGGGTGGCATCGCTACCCCCTTGTTAAAGACAAGGACATGAAGGCTCAGGGAGGTGAAGTTATGTGGCCCTGGTTCCACAGAAGGTAGCTGAGAGGGGACCCAAGACCACCGGCCCCAAACCTGCACACTGCCACTGTGCCAGTTACAGCTACCCCTGCGCAGAGAGCAAATGATCGGGAGTGGACTGGATCTCCTTGTCAGTGCGAGTCAGAAGGTTGGCAAGAATGAGATGCTGGGGCATCCCTGGTAGCACAGAGATTAAAGACGCGGCACTATCAAGCTATCGGCAGTCACTGCAGCACGAGTTCGATCCCCAGCCAGGGAGCTTCCCACATGGCGCAGCAGACCTCTCCTGCCTCGCATGCCATTCCCCTCAGCAGTGTATTTCAGTAGATCCACCTGTTCTGCCCCCCACTCCGTCTCTGGTGAATTCTCTCACCCCCCAAACCTCTGGCCTGCACCCCAGTTCTTGTATGCATCAAAAAATAAATCTTAAAAAAGGAAAAAAAAAAAAAGAATGAGATCCCATGTTTCATGCCCACCCACTACGCCTGTCCTCCTTCAAGTCTCAGGTAGAGGCCACTGCCCCTGCGAAGCTTCCCTGGCTTTCCATGGCTGGAGGCTCCCTCCAGCCAGCACTGCCCCCTGCCCTGATCTTTTCTGCATCTTATCTGACCACTTTCAAGTGTTTTGATCTCACTGGGGTGTGTAGTTCCTGAGTAAGGGCAGACTTGGCTCATTCCTCACGCAAAGCTGGATCCACAGAGGCTGACCAAGTGCTTCCCTGCAAGCGAGCTGGCCCTCATGGATATTTCTTGGGGAATAAATGAATACTTTCTGGAGCCCTGTAGGCTCACAGCTGAGAAGAATTTAGGAAAGCAAGCACAAACCTCTGCTTGCAATAGGGAGGAGGTGTTTGAGACCCTGCTGAGCTGTAGCCTGCTCTGAGCTCAGGATCGGCTCTGTGGGGCTAAGTGAGCAGGAATGGAAGCCACTGGAAATGTCTTCCGTACCTGGGTGTCGATGGGGACGTGGGCACGGACCCAGAGCTCACGTCACAGCTCCTCCAGCCCTGGCGAGCCCCACCGGCCTGCGGGGCTCCCTCTTTCTATCTGGCACCTGCCCTCGTCTGCGACCTCACCTCATGTCCCTACTCACTAACCTCAAGTCTGCTCCTGGAACCACTCGTTGTGCCCCAGAGCTTTTGGGCTTTCTGTCTTTTCCGCCTGCTCGGCTCTTCTCTGCCCACAACTCACACCTTCTCATTTTCCAGATTTAGATGAAATGTTACGTTAAATGTTATTTTGCATAGCACCGACCCCAGAATCTATACCCAGAAGGCAATCAGTGCGTTTCCTTGGATGTACTAGAGACTCTAGGGCAATAAAAAAATGACTGTTGTTCAGTTGCAGAGCGAGAATGAATTGAGCAAACATCAGTCAGACACGGACATAAGAGTCAGAGGCGCGGGGCTCCTTCACTCGAGTGGGGAAGCCACGGACCCAGCTGCTGGGGTGCGAATGCTCAGGCTCATCCTCTCCCCGCCCCCACCCTTGTACACTCCCAACCTGTTGGCAAATCCTGCTGCTCCTTACTTCAGGATGTATCCAGAACCCCCCATCCTATCACCTGTTCCAGGTGCCATGACCCGGGCAATTCCACCAGCCTCCTCAGCGATCTCTCTGCTTCTGCTTTTGCCCCCCCTCTCTTCTGTAAGACAGAAACTTGCCTTGCTCAACCCGCCTGCTGCTGTCTCAGGTACACTCTCGCCAGGGCGTGAAGGTCTTGCAAGATCTGCCCGTGACTCACCTCCCTGCCTCACCGGCTCCCCCTTCCCTCGCACTCTCTGCTCCAGCCACACTGAACAACTTGCTCTTCCTCAAACACTCCGCACAGTCTCTCCATCCTGAAGGCCCTTTCCTCAGAGAATCACATGTTTTTCTCTTCACTTCATTCAGGCCTCCGCTCTGATGCCCTTCCCTGACCACCTTGTCTAAAACAGCCCGTCATTTTCCTTGAACAGCCTCAGTGTCCATCTAGGTGTTCACAGCTACTTGACACCTTGTTGAATTTGAGTCTCCACAACTCAAATGGCAGCCATCTTGAGAGAGAGGTGTTTCATTAATCCACCCTCCCCCTCAGCACCCAGAACAGTGCTTGGCACCTGGTGGGCTCTCAATAAATATTTGTAAGAGAAGGAGAAGGAAGGAGGATGGAGTAAGAGGCAAAGAATGGGAGGGAAGAAGAGTAGGAGACAAAACATAAATAAATGAATAAATAACTGAATGACTAAATGAGTGACACATTCCCAACACTTCTGAGCTCACAAGGTGGTTCCCAACTCTGTTCCCACCAAGGTTTCCTCTCCGGTCCATTTGACCTGCTCACCTGCACTTTCTACACTTTCTGCAGGAGTCCACCCCTCCCCCCAGCAGTGGCCTTTCTTTCTCCACATTTCTCTCTCTCTGACTCTCCTCCCTCCACACACACCCCCCCGCTCTGTTCTTCCCTGGCCTTCATGGCCCATGTCAGAGATTAAAAGCAACAGCCAAGCTGCCTTTATGGACTGTCAAACACCTCTTCGAGTTACCTCAGAACAAACAGACTCGGCTGACTTTTTGTTTGTTTTCTTCTTTTCTCTGAGCTGCTGAGCTGTCCGTGGTGTTGTGCAAGAGGCGGGACTGAGGGACTGTCAACAGCCGCCTCAGGTAGGCCCCTACCCAGCAAGGGGGCCTGGGGCACCTGGGCCGGAACACACACACACAGACACAAACTGCTGTTTGTCCCCCTCTCCCCCTCCCCACTCTGGCCTCTCCCCAGTGGAGAAGGAAGCTTGAAACACAGAAGGCCTCCTTCCCTAAATGGACACGAAAAGAAAAACAGTTTGGATAAACAGAGACCTGTCACCCCAACTCTGTAATCCCTCCGGGGAGAGCAGGAAGAGTAAAGCCTGGAAGGGATTTTTTTTTTCTTCATTCTGTTTTTAAATGATTAAAGTTTTACAGTCAAACACTCGTGTATTTTATATAATAAAATGAAAGCCGAAAGGCCCTCTCGGAAGCTTGGATTCTGGACCCTGAGGTATACAGCGACACTTGGCTATCTCAGTGCACATCCATTGGACAGTCTCATATATTTATTGAAAGCCTACTACGGGCCAGGCACTGACTGAGGCCTGGGAGACGCGATGGCGAGGGGAAGCAGACCCTGGTTCTTCTAAAAAGTTTCTCCTTGCAGCCCCAAAACAAACAAACAATAAGGGATCAGTGGTCACATCCTCGTAGTCTCACATCGCCCCCCCCCCCCCTCCGGGCAATGCTTGGCAAGATTTTTTTGCATTTTAAAATAGCTCCTGAACTCCTTGTATATCGTCTTATCAACTTTAGCCTCTGTTGTTGTTTTTAAATTTTTTCATAGAACTGTGCTGTTGTCCCCCTAACCCCTGTTCTGGCCTCTCCCAGAGGCCTCTCTTGTCTAGAAGAACTCTGGGGTGTAGGCCAGAGGTACAGGGGGTAAGAGGATTCACCAGAGTCAGAGTGGGGAGCAGAACAGGCGATCTACTGAAGTACGCTGCTGAGGGGAGCAGCAGGCGAGGCAGGAGAGGTCTGCGCCATATGTAGGTCAGCTCCCCAGCCGGGACTGAACTCAGGCCATCGTGGAAACAGCCCTGAGACTTAAGCCCAAGGCCACCAGGGAGGCTCCCTCATGTGCTTCAAAAGCTACACCTGACAATGAGTGTTCTGATGCACCGTGAAGTATTTAAACAGTTCTCTGTACTCCGGGTTGTTTGCAAGCTTCTTCTATTGATCGACATGAGATCACAAGCGAGAGGGAGTCGCTGAAAATCTCACAGATGTTACAAAAGGGGTGAAAGATTTTGAAAATTGAAGGGTTCATCTGGCATCTTCTCTGCTCCCATCTCACCTTACAAGTAAAGGAACTTGTTCTGGGGCACACAGGGAGCCAGGGACTGAATGGCACATATCCAGCATCAAACTCTGCCCAGCCTTCGGAAACCCTCATGCTCACCTGCCTTGCTAGGTGAGACTTACCTAGTGATATGCTGCCTTGGACTGAAGGATGCCGTGAACCTATGTGTTTCTGAAAAGCGAGTCCTCTCTTTCCAGTCCCCGGAATTGGATCTGGGACAGTGTGAGCGTTCAGGAAAAACAGTTAAAAGAATAATTAATTTAAAAATATCGGAGGAATGAGTGAATGACTGGATGGATGTTAAGTGGCTGGGGAAACATGGCTACATGTATGTTAGGTGGATGGAAGGATGGCTGGGTGAATGGGTGGACGGACAAAAGGATGGACAGACGGATGAAAAGTGACTAGATGGGGAGATAAATGACTTCACTGACATATGGAGAAATAAGTGAAATGGGTGAATATATGAATGGATCTATGGATAATGAGTGAATAAATAAAAGAATGAATGCAAAATATGTGAATGAGGGCACGGAGGGGTGGGCAGGCGGGTGCTGACCGACGGGCACACTTGCATGGCTAACACATTACGAAGATGATGACGCAACAAAATAATGGATTGATTATTGCCAGATTCCCCAGAAGACACCTTTGAATAAGCTCCTTTGAATAAGCTCCTATAAGCAGTGGACACGATCACTCAGTCGCACGCTCAACACACCGCGTGTGATAAGTGAGCTCAGCAACAGCTGCTTCCAGATTCTGCGCTCCAGGCAAAGGGGAGCCCGGCAGAAGGACTCAGACGCTGGACAGTAGGAAGGAAGGGCTTACGGGACCGGCTGGGTCATGTGAAGCCCCATCACCCACTCCTGCCCTCCCACATCAGCGAGGACCGAGCCAGGGGCGATCCTTTGAACCTGAGAGCGCTGCCCAGCACTGCCACGTTGATGAATATGCTTCCTCCTGCTCGGAGTGTCGAAGCGTCCAGGCCTCGCCAAGGAATGAAAGGTCCCGCCTGTCTCCGTAGGTGGCACACAGACCCATCTTTCCAAAAGCAACAGAGATTAACAAGTCCCTGCACTTCCAATCCATGCATCACCGGCTTCTGTCCCAGCTTGTCAGTCAAGCCCCTTTGACCTCGCCAGGAGCCTCTGGGTCTCCAAATCCCTCGCCCGGGCCCTCAAAGGCCATCAGTTAAACAAACCACCTTGGGAGCCATCAGCACATCTTCCAAGGCAAACAAGCCTCGGCCCCCTTAGGTCAGCCGCCAGGAGGGCAAGGCCGCGAAGTGGGTGTGTTCATCGGCAGCTTGTCTCCCAGTCCTCTTCTTGATGGACAGCGAGCGTGGCAGGAATCTAATCTGAGTCTCAGAAGAGGGAGCAGGTAGTATTCCCTGAGCACCTACTTTGTGCCAGGTATTCTGCTGTGCTCAGTGCCGTGGCTGGTTTGTTCTAAGAGGTGAGGAACAAATTTCAGAAGAGAGAGCGGAGGCTCAGAGATGGGAAGGGGCTGGCCCCAGGTCACACAGCTAGCGAGTGGCAGAATGAAGATTTGAGGTCAGGTCTGCCTTTTTCCAAAGCCATCTTAAAACATTTATTTCAACTTGTCAAGGGTAAACAATGGAACCAGGCCCCTAGTTTTCTGTCCTCACAATGGAAAACCCTAAATGTCAGGACCGAAGAATGCCTTCTTAAAAAATGCCAAAGTAAGATATGTGTCAAAGGAGGTCTTCCACAGCCCAGTGGAACAAGAAAGAGAAAAGTGATTATTTCTGCACTCCCCTTAAGGGACAGGGGGATGCAAGGGGAAGCCCTGCTCTCTTGAGTTGTGGGTCAAGTAAGGAAAAGAGCCACCAAGCAAAGACTCACACAGGAATTCCAAAGTTATAAACGGGCAACATAAAGTCCAGTGGGCTCTGCTGGTACATAGCAGGGGATCTTGGATGTGTCTGGGTTTCAATGAGACTTTGAGAGGAAGTGACATTTGAATTAAGACTGGAAAGACCAGGTTTGCTGGTCAAATAAAAACAGGTAGAAAGAGCATTTTAGCTGGAGAATGTGCAAAGGCCCTGAGGCACAAAACCATCTGTGGCCCTTGAGGCAATGAGAAGAGGCCCTGTGGCTGCAGCACAGAGGCAGAGCTGACAGGGCAGCTAAGTGAGAAAAGGCCTGGGAGGTCTTCAGGCCTAGATCACGTAGGGCCCAGCAGGATACAGAGACACACTATCCAGATCCTTCCTTAAGGAAGCAGGTGTTGCCGAAATGCTAAGAGTGTTGGCAGCAGTTGAGCTGACATTCAGTCATCAGTCCCTTCAAGGATGTCTTGAGGAACATAACCCAAGATCATGCCCCTTTTCAGGGGAACCCACTTTTCAGTGATGGATCCATGTAATATAAAGACTATAGGGCCTCCATGGTGGCACAAGGGGTTAAATCTCAGCACTATGAAGGTATCTGCAGTCCCTGCAGCACAAGTTCGATCCCCGGCCAGGGAGATTCCCACATGGCGCAGCAGACCTCTCCTGCCTCTCCTGCTGCTCCCCTCAGCAGTGTACTTCAGTCAGTCTGCCGGTTCTGCTCCCCACTCTGTCTCTTCATCCTCTCACCACCCCACACCTCTGGCCTATACCCCAGCTCTTGTAAACATAAATAAATAAAAATAAATCTTTAAAAAATATATGAAGACTATAAAGGCCCCGCTAGCCCAGCCCAATGTGAAGCGACACTGAAGGGCCACTCTAGTTCCAGAGCTCTCATGGACTAGGCCGAAGCCATCGTCACACCAGCATCTCAGCTCAACTCTACTTCCTGCCCCTGCCCCCTCCTCCTCACAGGCACTGACCCCAAGATCACACCTGAAAAGTCCCCCGTCCTTTAGGCTACACCTCAGAGTCAGCTTCCAGAGGAATCCAACATCCAAGGACTGAGGTAAGACCTTTGGCTAGTGTGGTAAGAACAATGAGGCAGGAGGAAGCTTTCGAAGAAAGGGTGATGTCATCCCATTTGCGTTTTCCAACATGGAAATGAATGTCTCCCCTTTGTTGTTCCCACATTCCCCACAATCAAATACAATCAGACACAATCAGATACCCCAGATGCTGGAGTCTTCCTCAAATAGCCTCCTGAAAGAGAGATAAGGCAGAGGCGCCTGTGTCTTTTGGTTCTGACTGACGTTTCAGCCACCTTTGTTCATAAGTCCCTCACCCTCTGTGTGCTACACGGACTAGGAGGTCACAAGAAGTCAACCAAGCCCACATGCCACTCTCCATCCTGCCCTGCACAGCCCCAATCTTTCCCATCTGGGCCAGATGTGCCACCACCCACACGGGCACTGCCACTGGGATGCCCCACAGATATTACCACATGCCCAGCCCCCAGAGGCATAACCCTGCAAACACCGAGGGAGCCTTAGCCCACGTCTGGGGCGACTTCGGAGTCTTTTCCATGGTTTATAAATTATGAACATTTTTAATTATACAAATTGCAATTTGTAAAGCATTATACAGAGTGGTTGACATAAATGATCTCATTAGCCCTCAGACAGCTCTGTGACGTGAGAAGCACTGGGAGACCTATTTGGAGATGAGGAAACTGAGGCTGGGGGAAATAAGTCACGCGCCTGGGTCACACAGCTGCACACGCAGTGTACAAACAGCCACGGACATGCACAGTCTCGTTCCAAGGCCTACACTGGCAGTCAGCACGCTGGGCAATTTCTCTCAGTTCCAGTGCTTTTTACCAGATTATCCCACCAGCCTCTTGCCTTTCCTCCCAGATGCTTCCATTTCCATCCTCCCAGCCTCCATGTTACTCCAGAATTAGTGTTCTAAATTGAAAAAAAAGTGCAATTATGTCCTTGCCTACTTCAAAATCTTTGATAAAGAACCAAATTTGTATTATCATATTATAGTGGAAATTTTGATTATGGAATGTATTCCATCTTCAATAATGGAATTCTGGGAATTTTATGGAAATATTTTAAAAGCTGCTTACCAGTGATGCTTAGTGATAGGCAAATGCTCCAGGATCTAAGCTTAAGGACATGTATTGTTAATTGTGTCATCGTAACTATGAGAATAAAGGAGCAAAAGGAGAGAAACACCCCAGGTTTTTGTGGGTGCTTGGCGGTATTGTATCTTTGGAGTCCATGGAGCAAGAATGCCAAGACTCACAAACTATGTCAGGAGATACAACTTACACAAGGACTGTGATAATTTGTCAGTACTTAATGGGTATTCAATACTCATTAGATGAATGACTGAATGAATGAGTGAGTGAGTGAATGCGTGAACAGGTAGATGAATGAACTACTTTCAGCCATAAAATGATGGGGTGCACTCAACACTTTAGATACAGCTAACCATACTCTCCATTTACCCAGGAAATGCTGAACCTCACTCTTTGGAGGAAATTCTCCAAGTATGAGTTCACAGGCAAGTTAATCAGCATCATATTAGGCAGAAAATATCCCCTGCAACCCAGCTAAAAAAAGGGATATCAGTGTTCATTGCTAAGACACCCTAAGAACTTTGAGGGTCCCCAGTCTCTCCTGACCTACAGCTGCCACATAGCTCCATGGTAACAGGGATAATGAGGAAACTGAGTCTAGAACAGTCTTCCTTTCAGCCTTGGAGTTCTGTCCTGGGTAAAGCAGAGCATGACGTGGGTGAGGAATTTGGTTATTAGTAGACGACCCAATTAGTTAATCCAATATAAGTCTGATGTAGTCATTGATTCTAGAAATTTCTTTCCTACATTCTTTTCCACTCACCATTTATGTGCCTGGCTTGGTGCTAGGTATTTGGGAATAGTGTCTAAGACACGGATCTTTTCCTCAAGTATCTCTGCTGAAGATGGAAAATTCTTTCTAAAAATACAGTTTAAATGCATTCTAGTAAGTTCTTTTTTCAGATGTTATCTCACAAAAATATCTCTAAACACTATGAAGCGAAGTTAACCCTCTAGCTGAAAATATGTATGCAATTCACCATTCTGTCATATCTCAAAATGATCTCCAAGCACATGTGAAAAAGGTAGTCACCACTTTAACTGAGATGCCAAAAAGTTTGGCACATAGTAGGGTGTTCAATAAACATAAAATAAATAAGTATAGAAATATTAAGTGAATACTGCATAAATTGAATGAACTAACCAGCTAGGACAGATTAGCTAATCCAAGCTGCTTCTTTTTTCCCTTGAGTGGATGGCTAGACTGGATTTCCCAGTTTCCCTTGTGGCTCAGTTTAGTCACGTGACAGAGTTCTAGCCAATGGGATGATTTTATAATTTTATATGGTATTAACAAAAGTCACTGCCACTGGAGAGACAACAGAGTGCTCTGCCACCGGCTAGCTGTGTGTCCTTGGGGAGGTGGTTCAACCTCTCTGTGCCCCTATCTCTGTCAATAGGGATAATGATAGTTCCTACCTGGTGAAGTATAGAGGATTAAAGGAATTAACCCCTGTGGAGCATTTGGTAGGTGCCTGGGGTGACACAGTTATTCAACACAACAGTGCTAGAATGCAGCTAAGGGACGTCTCTATGTCTGTTTCGCTCTGTGCCAAATGGGGTGCAATGGCAGACCCCGACAGACCCCTGCAGTGACCGGCACCAGTAGGCACTTGCTGTTATCACTGCTGTGTCCTAGACAGTGTCCTGAGGCCAGATGGGAGCTCTCAGCAGGTGAGAGGGCTCCTCCTACAGGGATTTAGAGTCTTCAAGTCCAGAAAGTTCAGAAATCCAGCAAGAGGCAGGGCCGCTTTGCAAAACCTCCGCAACAGGGCTCAGCACAACATCCAGTCAGTCACCTGGCAGCCCTGGGAAGCCGAGGCCAGGAGGGAGGAGGTGGGGGGAGGGAGGGCCAGTGGGTGGGGAGAGGAGCGAGGGAGGCAGCAGGAAGGGCCTTGGGTTCATCAAGCCACTCTGAAGACTCAGGAAGACTAGGGGCCCCCACGGCCTCAGGGGTGAACAAACACAATCTTTGTGGTGCGCCTTTGTTGAGTAACTAGGGCAAACTCTCTGTGTGTCTGTCTTCCTCCCTTTTATTCCACTAATGAAAGAGAAAGAGAAGAAAGATTTCCCTTTAGAAAGTCAGGAGACAAGGAGAAAGCATTAAATGCTGAAAGCCCAGAGGGCATCTTCAGGATCTACCCACACAAGGCAAATTCCTCCCCTCTAAATCCTTCCAACTGCACAGGCAGGTGTTGGTGGCTGGATTAACAGGAGAGGAACAAGTTCAAGTTGGCTCTGGGTGTTGGAGCCAGAGAGACAGAAGGAAAAGTCCTTTACTTGGGGATGCTCCAAGAGCTGGGCTGGGAGCAGCATCTGGGGGGTGGGGGGGTTTGCCCGGGACAAAGGGCCAGGGAAGCCCTGATTTGGGGGCCTGGGTTCCCATCGGGGTACCGCACTCATCTGCTAGGTGACCTTGGGCAAATCCCAGCCCTTCTCTGAGTTTTGGCTTCCACACCTGAGAAGTGATGGGGAAGAAACAATCGGCCTCTGAGCTCCCCTCTAGTCTCACTGCTCTGTGCAGAGGAAGTTGGGCGGAGCACCGAAGCAGCCTGGGGGCACCACTTGGAGAAGGCACTGAGAGATTACCCAGAGTCCTCTGTAGAGATATTGACCCACACCCATTCAACAGAGTGCCATGTTTGACCAGGCCTTCTTGGGTGGGCCGCAGGGTAGATTGTTCTAGTTTATTCTTTTCCTATGCTGTGGTTCAGAAACAGAATCACAACCCTGGGGACAAAGATTCAGAATGAAAATATTATTCTGAGTATCAGAACGCTGCTGCTTAAATGACCATTCATTCATTCATCCATGAAAGTATGCAATCACGTATGTATCCATACATGTGCATGTTTCCATCATCCATCCATTACTTGACCATTGAGCACTGTATCTCCCGTATTATGCATCCATACATGCACCCACACATAGTACACTTATTTTTTCTAAAAGATTTATTTTATTTATTTATGTATAGAAGAACTGGGGTGCAGGCCAGAGGTGTGGGGGGTAAGAGGATTCACCAGTGACAGAGTGGGGAGCAGAACAGGCAGACTGACTGAAATATGCTGAGGGGAGCAGTGGGCGAGGCAGGAGCCATCTGCTGCGCCATGTGGGTGAGCTCCCTGGCTGGGGATCGAACTCGTGCTGAGAGAGCTTCTTAGTGCTGAGACTTAACCCCCTGCGTCACAGGGGAGGCCCCCACAGTACACTCATACATACACTTCTGCTTTCACCTATTCATTCAATCATCCATAGACCTTTTCATATACACACCCCTCCTCTCATCCATTCATTCATAAAACCATACGTGCATATACCCAACTTCCATCCCCCCATGTGCCCGTGAGCCCACACATACATGTAAAACTACACACACACGGCCTCCCACCCAGCATGTATCCAGCTATGCATCCATTCATTTATCCGCTTGGTGACACATCGTCTTCCATTATTCCATTCATCCACCCATGCGCCATCATCCATTCATCCACCCATCTGCTCTCTGCAAGACCCAGAGGTTCCGCAGACAGAGGGGAGTTCATCCACTCCTTTAAGGAGCTCTCTGTAGAGGGATAGGAGGATGATAAAAACAGATGCTTTCACTATGCAAAGTCAATGAGAGAAAACTGATAAATTTCTTATTTATCAATTACTTAAGTATTTATATTATCTAGTGATATTTGCTATATATTAATTCAATATTTTAAATATTTTTCCTTGATTTCTTGATGGTGTCCTCTAAAGGTGGCTAAGTTTGACAAAGTCCAATTTATCGACTTTTCTTTTTGTGGGATGTGTTTTTGGTGTCCCCTGAACAGTTACTTCAATGAGGGAAGAAGATGTGGGAAGATGTTTGGCACAGGGGCTGGCATATAGGAGTTGGCCAGTCAACACTGAAGTTCTATTATGAATGACGTCAGTAGGTGCAAGCCCAGGGTGTGTTGCAATCACTTGCACAGTCATCCTGCTACCCCTTGATCACATTAGTCACCCTGAGAAACTGGGGATTGCATTCCCTAGGTACTCATAAGGAACTCAAGACCTGATAGGTTAAATGAGGGGAGGTGACTGAGCCACGATTCTCATCCAGCTCCCAGTCAGAGCCCAAGCCCAGCGCTCTTCCCAGTATCCAGGAGAGTACTTGGCCCATTTCAAAGCTTTCTGAACCAACAGACATTGGAGCCTAGGTATTGGAGCCTGCAGGAGACATTGGAGCTCTTGAGAAAAGGTCTTTCTCAAGAGCTAGGGCATGCTTGTGGCAGGATAGGATGGCACCCGATTGAGGACACAATGATGGTACTCTAGACACAGGGCATATTCCTAGCAGTACAGGGTTCTGTGCTGAGATACCTGATACAGACTGGAGTGACTGGAAAGTAGAAAGAAGTTTGTGAGACCTGATAAAACCAGGGAAGGCTTCATGGAGGTGGTGGCTCTCAAATGATTTGAAGCACGAAGTCAGTAAAGATGGGTAGAAAGAAATGACAGAGCACAGCACTCACTCACTGAAATGGTGTGAGTTGGACCAAAAGAAAACCAACTTCTAACAAGAAATAACGATGTTAATGACAATAACTCTAACAATGATTGTTCACATGCCAATATATTTCTAAATCTTATACAAGCTCATTCAGCCTCATGATGAACCTTTGAAGCAGGTCCCACGACCACCTCCATTTTACAGATGAGAAAACCGAGGCCCAGAAATTGAATCTCATGACCCAGATTACAAATTAGAACTGAGAAAAAACCAAAATCAGTGTACAGGGTAGCCACCACCTCCATGAAGCCTTCCCTGGTTTCATCAGGTCTCACAAACTTCTTTCTCCTTTTCAACCACCTGAGTGGTCAAAAGCCACCATGCACCAAAGTTTCTGGAGAGTGCAAGAGCAAAGGTTACAGATCTGAATATGCATGAGCTGAATCTCGACAACCTGGGTGCAAACCAGGACATGACTGGCATCTAAGAAACACAGTAGGCGGCCTCACTCTGAACTGGAAGGACTCCAACAGTTACTCGACCTGCCCTCAGGATACACCCACACACAGACACAGCATACCACACACACAAATGTGCACACACAGATGCACACCCACACAGAGACACAGACACATACAGACACACACATTCACACAAATATTCACACACAGACATACAGACACACACACTCACAAACACACAGACACTAACCCAGGTGCATTCACACTCACAATCATCCCCTAATATAAGACACAGAAATACAACATAGATATACAACACGGACACATCCATACACTTACACACATGCACTCACACACAGATACAAGCATAGCCACACACACAGATGCAAACTCACACAAAGACACTCATACACATACACACACAGATATGAACCCAGATGTAGACACACACACAAACTCAAATACACAGACACACAACATAGGTAGACAACACACAATGACATAAGGACACTCACAGATACACACACAGACACAACCACACACACACACACACACACACACGCGCGCGCGCGCGCGCGCGCACAGCCAAGCTTGCTGCTTTCACCCTGCAGTCAGCAGGACCAAGCGAACTCCCAGGTCCTATTTATGGCAGTTCTGCTTTGGAGGAGCTAGGAGGGCGCCAGAGGCGGGCGGATATTGTTGTTTTTCAGAGAGTCTATTTAAAAACAGAATGCGTGACTGGTGGGTCCTGAAACAATGAGCACCAACGTACGTGTTGCTGACGTTTTCCCCTACGTTCCTTTGCACTTTTGTTGAAACCCGAATCTGAAACCACCACGGACACGGAGATCCTCCTGTGGAGTTGGGGTGTTTTCCTTACTGTGACAAAGATAAAGCACTCTTAAGACCTTGGATATCTGACTCGCTCCCCGAAGAAACTTCTCTGTGCCTGCACTTGTCCTCGCAGCTCCTCTGAAGTCCTGACTCGCTCACTGGGTGTGCAGTTGTGTGTCTGAGTCTTGACCTCTTGCTGGCGGGGCCCAGGGGTCCTGGTCCGTGGCCTTGACAGGGGCCCTTAGCTCATGGGGCAGACAAAACAGGAACCCCATTCTGGCCCAGCCTTTTAGGACTGTGAGATGGGACTTAACCTCTCAGAGCTCACTTTCTGTAAAGCAAGGAGAAGGGCTATTTCCATTCTTCCATCCACTGACTGATTCAATTTTTTTTAAAGATTTATTTATTTATGCATACAAGCTGGGGTACAGGCCAGAGGCGTAGGGCGGCGAAAGGGTTCACCAGAGACAGAGTGGGGAGCAGCACAGACAGATCGACGGAAACACACTGCTGAGGGGAGCATCAGCCGAGGCAGAAGAGGTCTGCCGCGCCATGTGGGAATCTCCCCAGCCGGACGTCGAACTTGTGTCACCGCTGCCGACAGCTCCACAGCGCAGTGCTTAACCACTGTGCCACCAGGGAAGCCCCGATTCAAATATTTTTGAGCACCAAGGTTGGCCAGGCGGTGTTCTAGGCCCTGGAAATTATCCAGTGAGTAAAACAAATACAGACCCTGCCCATATTCTTGTGCAAGATGACAGATCATAAGCAAGTTAAAAAGAAAAAAGCCTCAATGGTATAGCAAGTTAAAGAGAGAAAACTAGAGCAGGGAAGGGATGGGGTGAGAGAGTGAATGTGGTGTGGTGGGAGTATCCAGAGAGTGGTCCAGAAAAGCCTCACTTAGAAGCTGATATTTGACAGACATCTAAAGAAGGTACGAGAGCAAATTAAGCAGCTATATGGGGAAGAATGCAGCGGGAGTAGCATGTGCAAAGGCCCTGAGGCAGGAATGTGCCTGGTGTGATAGAGAAACAGCAGGAAAGCCAAGAGTGGGGAAATGACTTTATAGAGAAAGCCTGTGGATTTTCAGGGATTCAGAATCCTTGAAAGAGACACCTATGGAAACAGACAGACAATAACCAGATTTTAGATGATGAACCCATGAAAGTGATTGAGTGAATGAGCGAGTAGAGAATGAACAAAAATATCTCCACCCTCCTGGAGGCAAGCACTCAAAGACTCTAGTGCTTTGCCCAAGGACCCTCAGCAGGCCTGTGAAGAACTTGAGGCGAGATTTCAACACTCACCTCATCACCCCAGAGACTGTCTTTCCTAAATGACTGACACAGATGAAAACCTTGATGGCTGCCTTCTCCCAAGCCCAGTCCTCTCACCACTGCCAGTGGGTGAGGTGGGTGCTATTCTATTCCCAAGAGAACATAGGACTGCCCTCCCCCAAGAATAATCCAGTCCCAGGAGTCCACAAGCTGCCTTCTAAACCTGACTTGGGGAAGAGCCCCAAATCTATTGTTGTTGTTGTTTTCTTCCTTTTCAAACTCCCATTGTTTTAAGCTCTCCTTAGTGATTCTCAAGGGTGTGTGAGGAGCTGATAGTACAAGAATGAATGGGGGGTGGGACCTGCTAGCCCCTCCACCCACTCTTGGGTGGAGGGGGCAGGATTCCAAGCTAGGATGAACTCAATCCTATTTCCCCTTCCAGGGATCTTTGTTGAAGGCGTTAGCATGGCCTGGGGGGAAAGGGTGGAGCTAGGAGCCAGCACAGTTTTCCAAAATATAGTGCCAGATAAGAGATTGTGATCCAGCAGCCTTGTATACAGCACAAAGCCTCTTGCAGGCTTCTCAGATGCAGGATAACATATCATCAGGCTAGCACATGAAAATAACAGTATCTTAGTGCAAAAAGATGATCTTCTCTTCTGCCAAGAGCTCAGCACACTTGCGTCCACACTCGCCCACACCCTTCACAAAGGCCAGGCCCAGAGACAGCTCACTGAGACAGACTGGAAGGAGGTACTCGAACAGAGGGGGAGTTTAATGGCCTGTACACCCTGGGGACAACAAAGAAAATAAACCAGTTTTCTTGAATGTCAGCTATTGGCTCATTCATTCATTCACTCGTTCATTCACTCCACAGATATATTTACTGGGTGCATGCACCGCGGCAGATTGTATGCTAGATCTCAGAGACATCACCGAACCCAGAGGTAGTCCCGGCTTCCGTAGACTCGCAAGTTAGAAGGGAGGGGAGACAAGATGGACCAGTGGCCTCCGGGGCTCTTCACGGGGAGTCCCGGGATCTCGCAGAGTGAGGGAGATGGTGACAGTGAAGTAGGGAGTGTGTGGGAACCAAAGAACTGAGCTACTCACTCCAGGAATTCAGAGACGGCTTCTGGAGGAAGTGACGTCTCCCCCAGTTGACCAGCATTGACACTGCTGACGCGTGGCGTGGAGGACTCTGTCTTGTGGGCGGTGCTGTGCATTGACGGATACTTAGCAGCATCCCTGGCCTTCCCCGTCAGATGTTAGTAAGTGGCACCCTCCGCCCAAGTCATGACCACCAGACATGGCCAAGTTGTGGGACCAAATCAGCTCCCCTCAACGAGAACCACTGGTCTAGAGAGAGGGGCAACGGCTCTGGGCGAGGCAGGAGAGAAGGTGGCCCTGGACCCCTCAGCCCTGTGGCCTCGAGCTGTGTGAGCCCTGAAAGACGTGTGAATTATACTCTGGGGCCGACTAGAGCCTCTGAAAGGTTGAAAGCAGGTAAATGACAAGATCTGGGCTTGGTTTTGAAAAGTTCCCTGGGTGGCTGGAAGGGAGCGCTGCCGGTGGCCCCGGGCCCAGAGAGAAGGTCTTCCCCAGTGAACCGGCATGGGACCTGCAAGTGAACCCAGCAGACTGCAGAGAGGAGCCCCTCCCTGGCCAGGCCTGGGTCCCCAGCTGATACATCCTCCTGGGCAGTGGCCCAGTGCAGAGCTGGGGGAGTTCCTCTCCCAGGTCCCCTGGCTCCAGGGAACAATGCCCACATCCTGGCAGCCGCATGACTCAGGGCAAAGGGCTTTCCCTTTCTGGAAAGATAGCCCGTTTTCAAGGAGGATTAGGTGTCAACAGGAGAGCGCAGAGCCCATAAGACGCAAAGCACTGTGGGAGTTTTGGCGGACTCCACAGCGGCCACATGGGAGGGGGCTTACGCGTGCACCTGCGTGTGGCAGGCGGGGCGCCCACATCAAAGCCTATAACATACTTTCCAGTCACATCATCTACGCTGTCTCTAATTGACCTTTTCTTTTTTTTTTTTAAAGATTTTATTTTATGCATACAAGTTGGGGTGTAGGCCAGTAGCATGGGGTGATGAGAGGATTCACCAGAGACAGAGTGGGGAGCAGAACAGGCCGATCGACCAAAATACACTGCTGAGGGGAGCAGCCGGCAAGGCAGGAGAGTTCTGCCGCGCCTGAATGACCTTTTAAAAAAGGAATTAGAATAAAAGGTCCTTAACCCTAAAACTATTTTAAGCTTCATTTCATTTAAATTCCTTATTAATATCATTACCCCAGGTCTGAAGAAAGTATTGTCATTTTCAAAGATGAAGAATCAGAGTTATAGAAATGAGGCCAACTGCCCAAAATCACACAGATCTGGGAGATCTAGACTCAAATTCAATCTCAGTGAAATTATCCATTCCCGGCACTGCCCAGCTTTTCAGAGCTCATAAAACTTCACCCACAAGCATTTCAGATGAGACATGCTAACAGTTCATCAAATTCTAGGGCTTGGAATTTTCAGGAACTACAATTGTCTTTCTATTTTGCTTTTTGGAGATCTCAAAATAAAAATAATGTGGTCCAGTTGTCTTGCAGCTAATAAAAATAATAACAATGATATACACCATCAAATAGCTGACAGCTATTAAAAAATATGAAATCTTGCCATTGGTAACAACGTGGAGGGTCTTGGGAGAGGATTATGCTAAGTGAAATAAACCAATCCCCAAAAAGGACAGATAAAGAAATAAGGCAAATAATCAAACAAAAATGAAAAAAGAACTCTTAGGTCCTGACAACAAGATGGTGCTAACCAGAGGGAAATGGGGTAAGATAGGTGTCAGGAGCCAGTGGCATGATGATGTCAAACTGAGGCCTCACTGTAATTGTAAACCAGTGTCACTTCAATAAAAAAAAAAAAAAAAAATGGGGGGCCTCCCGGGTGGCACAACAGCTTACGTGCAGCGATGTGGAGATGTCAACAGCTGCGGCGCAAGTTCAATGCCCAGCCTGGGAGCTTCCCATATGGCGGAGCAGACCTCTCCTGCCTGCCTCGCCCGCTGCTCCCCTCAGCAGTGTATTTCGGTCTATCTGCCTGTTCTGCTCCCCACTCTGTCTCTGGTGAATCCTCTCACCACCCCGCACCTCTGGCCTGCACCCCAGCTTGTATGCAAAAATAAATAAATATTTTTTAAAAAATTAAAATAAATAAATAAAAATTTTAATAATAGCAATAACAGAAAGAAAAATATTGAGTGGTCTCACTTACAGGGGGAATACATACAGGGAAACTGAACAAAGGATGAGGAAAAAGACAAAACTTGCAAGAAGACCGTAGATCTGAGGCATCCAGCAGGGGAGGGGGAGAGAGAGGGGTCAAAACAGGGGAGGGAAGAGCACTAGGGACTCTGATGATGGCTCATGGGTGCTGTGGCGGAGGGAAAATTATGGGGACGACGCTTGAGGGGAGAAATCAAATATTGTACAAAAATGAACAATGATGTGGGAAAATGAAAAAATTAATAAATTACTATAATAATAATAGCAATAGCAGACATCTATGATGTGCTCATATCTTATACACCACACCTTTCGTCATGCTCAGACCCAAGTCATAAAGTCAATTGTATTATTATTCCCATTTTACAGATGAGAAAATCAAGATGCAGAGAAGCTCCGAGAAGCCTCCTTGCTAGGAACGGGCGGAACCACAATTCTAGAAGCCTGTCTGATGGGAGAGCACCCAGAGAGCGCAGCTCCACTTTCCTCCCTGCCCAGGCCTCCGGAGTCTGTCCACAGGCTGAGGTGGCCTGACAGCTGCCCCCAGCAGGAGGGGCCCATCAAGGCTGCGCCCCTGTGCGCACGGCCTGTCTCCCCTGAAAAAGAACCGGGCTCCTGACTTGGCCCTGGGACCTCCCAATGGGTTTTTCTCTTGCCCCCCAACCTGGCAGAACTGCAGACCTCCAGGAGACTCAGACACCGTGGGAGGTCACAGGACAAAGGCTCCACCCCGTGCTTTCCAGAAGGGTGTGCCGGGATTCCCCGTGCGCAGCCAGAGCCATCCTCTTCCCAGTCCAAGGGCAAATCAAGCTTAAAGTTTCCACTTATTTTGGGGTTGGGCATGGGGAAGGGAGTATCGGGTCCAAACTCCTTCCACAGGCCCTCCTGACTGGAGCCGCCAGAACTCCCCCTTGCCATCGCCTTGCCTGCACAAGGCCACACGGGCCTCTGGCTGTTTCTCAAATACCCCACCCCATGAGTACCCCACGAGCGGCCTTTGCACTTCCCAACTTCTACATCAAACGCTCCTGTCTCCCTTCGTCAGGGCTCCATGTCGCGCTGTCTCTCACCCGGCAGGCTGCAAGGAGCCTCGCCAGGTTTCAGGCCGGAGGAGCACACAAGGCTTCAGTGAGCACCGACTGTGACATTTAATTCTAGAGGAGAAAAGTAAGGTCTGAGAAAGGATGGGCTGGCCCAGGGCCAGCCTGTGTCCAGGGCCAGAGGTCGCCTTCAGCCCAGGCCCGCAGTCCGCCCAGCTCCCGGCCCTTCCCCATGCCGCTGGCCTGAGTCCTTTGAGTCATAAGCTTGGGAAACTTCTGGAAGCTCCCCTTGGAGCTAATTCCCGCATCCCCCTGGAAGCTGGCAGCCTTCGCTAGCGTCATTAACATCCCAGGAGGCAGGATGCACCCAGGATGTGGACTTCTGTGCTGTCAGCCCATTGATTGGAGAATAAAAGAGCAAAGGCACCTAGAAGCATAAATCCATCCAGTATTTAGAGGATCAAGGGCCTCTTAGCATCCTGCTACCTGTAATTACAGCCCCCAAACCAAAAGGAGTCCAAGTGATGGGAGAGAAGGAAGAAGCTGGTGTAACTGACAAGGGCGCCCCGTCAGAATGGTTTATGGCCCCAGCTGGGCCGCCCCAAACCACTTCGGCCTGATCCCTATCGACCCTGGCTGCGAGGGCAGCTGTCTTTGCGTGCTATCTGCAGATCAGCTCAAGAACCAAACCAGGCTTAAATTCCCACCCAGGGCTTGTTGGTGGATTAAAGCAAGGCTCACAGGCATCACACGAGGGCCCGAAGGGAAGTCCAGGGAGCAGAGAAGGTGTGTGACCCCCGAAGGCACGGACACCTGACCCCACCAAGCTTGAAAAACACCACCCTGCGAGTCAGATGCGTGCGAAAATACACAGCAGGGAGCACGCCCTCCTCTTCCTGGCTCCAGTGCCAGCATGCTTGACATTTTACTCTTTCACCCAGCGCCACTGAGGTCACCCAGATTTCTGTCGCTCTCCGTGGCAGGACTGGCAAACTTTGTGTGGAAAGGGCCAGGGAGGAAATATTCCCAACTTGGCTGCAGCAAGCCCACCCACGCGAGTCCACTGCTATAGACCAGACGCGGCCTGAGATGGGCTGTAAATGAGTGAAGGCGTGTGGCCACAGGCCAAGAAAACTGTCCAACTTTTGTCCCCGTGGGGGCTGCTGTTTTTGCACCCTGTGTGACCAAGCTTGTGAGATCATCCAAGATGTGCACCAGCATCTTGTGAAATTTCTGCCTTTTGTCCAAGGCAGAAAGAGGTCCTTAGGAGGACAGTTTTCTTGGACAGGTGAATGGATGTGGCCATGACAGTTCCTGACAACCTCCTGTCCCTGGGCCAGGGTGAAAGTAGCATAGAAACCCTGTCCTGCCACTGGGATCAGGGGACCATGGGTTGCCAGCCACGTGTGCTCAGCCACATTCCCAGGACTGGCACACAGTAGGTGCTCAGTTAAACAAGGGTGTGCAACTGAAGCGGCTAAACTTCTAGCTGTAACTCAAAAGACCTCACCGGATTCTTTTGATGCCTTCAATCATGGCCTGGCTGTTCCAGCATGTTCCGGGGTTTTGAAAAAGTTCAAACAGGGTTCTTGTGAGTGACAGCCCCCCTTGTTGAGCCCCCAGCCCCACAGAAACATCCTTCTCTCGCTCCCCTTTAGCTCACCTAAATGTGAACACTACCCTAAGTGTGAACAAAAGAGCAGAAAACAGCCCAGGGGACATTTGGACACAAATCATTCCCTGAAAGTCCCTTCTTTAAGGACTTACTAAAAGGAGACCGGATTGTCCTAAATGGTTACGGTGCACATATGTTATTTTTGTAATTAAAAAACAAATAAATTTATAAACCCTTGGCATGGGCAAACTGAGATAGAAAACTGAGAACTTTCCTCTAAAACACTTCACCAAACAGGTTGTTCAAACTTCAGAGCAGGCAACACTGTTTGGGTGTTTATTTAAAATACCAATTATTGCTCCTGTGCAGAGTTCAGGGGTGGTGCCTGGGAATCTGCCTTTGGAGGACACGGCCCCAGATGAGTATGTGTTGGACCCCCTTATCGAAAACTCGGGTGTCTACCAATGGCTGCAGTTTTTGAGAGGACAGCCCAGGACAGCAGAGCCCACCCACCAACAACATCGCTGGATTTTTTAAAAGGGTCACAGGCATCTCTTCGCTATTCCAAAGGAATCTGGCCTGGGACTCACCTGGGAAGGCCTTGCCCACCAGGGTGCCCCAGCTTGAGCTCGGACATCTATTCGCTCTGTCTCCAAAGCGCACAAAGGTGCATCCAACTCAGAAGCAACTCAGGCTGCTTAATTACGCTAATTGCCACCCCAGGCTGTAAATTTTATGTTAATGCTCTACCAAGTGATTCATGTGGTAAATTACACACTTAAGATTGCACTGAGGTTTACCTTCTAATCCTAAACTCACTCAAAACACTAACGCCCAGGCCCCCAGACCTGGAACAGATGGAAAAGAGGGCCGGACAGGTAGGCCAGGGACCTCACACAATGTCTCCTCAAATCCCTGTCTCCACCTCGATATTCTCCTTGTCATCTATCCTTGGGCAATTAGAACTCTCCCTTCCTTGTAGTAGGCAGGGCTCTACTTGCAGACAAATGCCCTGGCCACGCATCCACTCCCAGGAATGGATTAAAGGCCATTCAAGAGCAAGAAAAGAGACAAAGGGCTCAACCTTTTAACTACCTCTTAACAGGTGTTTCCAAATCCATCTCTTCTTACCCAACACTTACCTGGCAGAGGCCTCCAGATTAATCTTCCTAAAACACCACATAGATCATGTCACTGACAGCTCAAACACCTTCCGTGGCTCCCACTGGCCACAGTCAAAATCCACACCTTTTAAACTGACTTTCAGACTGAGCCCTGCTCTGCTTCTCCAGTGCTGCACGACCACCACCCCACTCTCCCCCCCCCCCCCCCCCCCCCCCCCCCCCCCCCCCCCCCCCACACACCCCAACTCCAGGACTGAAAACAACTGTCTTGTGTTACTCGTTTCCCTTGAGGTTCTAGGAGGCAGGTGGGCCAGCCTGGCATTCTGGGTATAGAATCTGGTCGGAAGCAAACAGTGGCTGGGAAGTCAGACAGTGGAGGCTGAAACTTGGCAACCGAGACATCTCTCTGTCCCTCTACATGCTCCCCAGACACAGCAGATGCAGGGGAGGCCCAAACCCCATAGCTGCATGCCCTGCAGGGGAGGGGCAAGCAGAAGCAGCCTCCTCCTTTATGACCTAGCCTCGGAAGTCACACAGCGCCATTTCCACTCAAGTCCTAAGGGTAGCCCAGCTTCAAACCCAAGAAAATATCACCCACTTCTTAGTAGGAGGCATGTCCAGGAATTTGTGAGTATCTTTGAAAAGCACTACCAACCTCAAACTCCTTGTATTTAAAACTCCTTCATAGGTATCCTATGGGTCAGAATTTCATTTTTTGAATGGGCTATCTGGTCTACTCATGATTTTACAAAACTTGCAGCCTTCATCTCATTATCTCTGCAAAGAATGTCCCCACCCGCCCTACAATTCATCGCACCCAAGATTTCTCCAGCTCAGTCCCTTTCTGGCACCAGTTCTAGTTTGGACAGTTCAGCGGATAACTAGTCCTCTGCCTGTGGCATCTCTTCTCTCCCCATCTTGACATCTGGTGTAAGTCTTACAGGATCTAATTTCTCACATGCGGATATTTTATCTCCTTGGTTGCTCGGTCAAACCTCCACTGCAATCCACATCTGCTGGGGGCAGGCACAGCACTGGGTCCTTTGCCAACAGCAGCTCACCTGGCCTGGACAATAAGCTGGAGGCACGGGGATTAGGAACTCGGTTAGCTGTCGGAAACAGAGGCACTGACAGGTGGCCTCATGCGGCCAAGTTTGCGTGGGCTGGGAGGCACCATTCTAGAACACAAACCTGTTTCTGTGTATTCTGCGGCCTAATCGCGTGTCTTCTTTGTTAACCATCTCTTTCATCTGCATGCCTGCTACCATCTCATTCAGGACACTCAAAGAGCTCTGCCAATTTAATCTTAATTTCTCTACCTTGATTCAAATCTGATTTCTTTACCTGGGGCCTGGGTACAATGCCAGATAGCAGTCTAGTGTAAAGGGATTTCGTAGGAACAAATAAAGCTGTGCCCCAGTTCATATTCTTGGTTCGGTACAGAAAGACGGACACGGTGAGGAAGACTCTGAGAGAAAGGACTCATCACGCCTTCTCCCGGTTCTGGAGCCGCCTTCACAGGCTGTTCCAAACCCTCCCTGACCTCGCTGCATCCCCATGCCTCAAAATCAAACACCACTCACTCTTCAGACTTCGGCTTTGGGGTGGAGCTTTCCAAACCCCTGATCCACCGCCCGCCACCACCCCCCTTTGAGACTGCATCAGTTTCTCCATTATGCCCTAGTCATGTCTCCCACAAATATATGTCAAAGTCCAGACTCCAGGACCCGTGAATGTGGCCTTATTTGGAAATAGGGTCTTTGCAGATGTCATCGAGGTGAGATGAGGTCAAAGGGGAGTCCTAATCCAACAGGACTGATGTCCTAAGAGAAGGTGGGGAGACAGGCAGGGGGAGTGCCCTGTGACACAGAGGCAGAGGGGAAGTGATGCGGACTGGGATAAACTGCCACCCCTGGGAGCAGAGGAGGCCAGGCAGGACCCTTCCCTACAGCCTTCGGAAGGAGGGCAATCCCACTGGCTGCTTGGTTTTGAACTTCTGCTCTCCCAAACCCTAAGAGAAAACAATTGCATCACTTTGAGCCACCCCATTTATAGCTATGATCCCCTGAGGACAGGATTCCTCACTCCATCCACAGCATTTCTTGAATGGCCATGTTCTAGAGAGCATCATCCCTCTCCCCTGCTACTATGCAGTCAGAGAGCACATAGCAGGCCCTCAGGAAACGCTCCTCCCACGCATACTTGAGTGGCGGTGCTCTCTCCACATTCATCGAGCGTCAGGAAGGTCCCAAGACCACACAGCCAGGGTGGGCGTCTCTCACGGGGACACGCGGCGAGGACCCCAGGGATTCAGCGGGATCTGGAAACTTGTGTCTGCCCTCTCTAACGGACGTACCCCCACTGCTGGCAGGGAGCCCACAGGCCCCTACCGGGCCTGCCCTGTAAGCACTGCACCTCTGAGTAATTAACTAATGGTGGCTGGAAGTAATGAGACCTGTACCAGCGTCGGTCCGCCAAGCCTCCCTAGGAAGTCTGAAAACAAAGATTATCGGAGATGCACAGGTCTCAAAAGTGGGAAAATAAACCTAAAAGCTCCAACTCTCTGCCTCCAATCGAAGAACAGACGGATTCCTGCTGCAAAGGCCTGGGATTCGTAGGGTAAGAACTGCATTCAGCCGCTAACCTTTCTCTTAAATTGCCCATCCAAGATAGACCATTATTATAATGAAATACCTCAGCGAGATATGTTCTTGATTTCAGCTAAAAGGTTTTCTTTCCAGCAGCTGTGCTCGCAGACGCTGCCTTCATTTGGGGGACCCTCCCTGGGCTGTCTTGAAAGGACTTCTATGGATCTCTTTATATTTGATTTGATTGGCTTCATTTCGGCATATGGGTCAGCATGCCACAATCCTGAGGATGATGAAAACTGGGCAAGATGGGGCAGCCCCAAGAAAGGGTTAAGGAAGGACAACCACCATTTTAGTGACGGAGACATGGGGGCAAAGCCTCAGGTTCTAGAAGGTTCCATATCCTGTCCTGGAAGACAGAGCCAAAAGGAGAAATCAGATCTGGACCTCCTGGGTTGCCCAGATTGAACTGTAAGATAGAAGGACCACTGCACAGGACAGCCTCAGGAGGCATTCATGTTCATTGCTAAATGCTGACATGCTGAGAGGCCGACTCCAGGGAGGCTGGAGGCCTTGTCAAGACGTGAGGAGTCAGTGCTTGCCTGCCAACTGGCCTTTTGAGGTCCTGTTAATATGCGTCTGCATCCGCCTTCTCATCATCCATCCCAGAGGTCTCAAACTGGGGGTTCCTGGGGCCAAGCTGGTCCCCAGATAAACTTTATTTAATCTGCCCGGGGTTTGTTGGTTTTATGTTTTTTCTTAGTGTTTTCTTACTGAAGCGTCAAGAAAAAGATAATGGGAGATTTCACATTAAAATGTCCAGTTCCTCTTGAAAAATCAGAAATCCTGGCATTTCCTGCCTATCCACCCCCACCCCCATTAGATGGAGAATGCTCCCCAACCCTAGCCCCTCAACCCCTTCACCCCCGCGCCCCCCCACCTTCCTCATTTCTCTGATGTGCCAGCAGCCCTGGTGAACAGCCTCGTATGGGGTATCAGCCACCCTCCCACTCCCTCCACCTAACCATTAGGCAACACTGCCTTCCTATCTATTCTACAGTAACGAATCAAATGTCACGCTTTCTGCAGACTCTCCATGCTCCCAGACAGAAAAATTCCCTCCAGGTCCTACTGTAAGTTTGCCTTTCATTTGCTTAACTCATTTGGGTATAGATCCTCCCTTCTGTCTGGGTTATCTGAATAACTCCATTCATCCTTCATGATATACTGCAGATGCCACCTCCTCCATGATGTCTTCCCTGATTGTTTCCCCTTCCTGCTCCTCTTGGATAAGTTAAACACCCCCTCCTTTGTGCTGTCATTAGCAATCTGGCCCTGCCCCCCCAACCCCCCAATCCTGGCTCTTACTATCCTGGACTAAAATGCTTTTTTGTTCTCTGTCTCCCCCACCGAATAGTGCGATCTGTGTGGGCAGGGCACAGCATGTAAGTTCTATAAACCCAGCATGAAAGTCTGCAGCCTGGCACCCAGGAGGGTCTCAGGAATTACAGGACAGAGAGAGGAAAAAAGGAAGAAAGGGCTGCTTACTTAGAACAGTCAGCACACTGAGAGCTAGAATACTTAATAATAGTAGTAACAGTCATAATAATGATAACCCCTGACACCTCTGGGGGTTTCTCTGGGAGGCGTTACAGATCAACTCACCATGTTTGTGAGTGCTGCTGGGAAGCAAATGCTAGATGGAATAAGATAGTTGAAGGATGCAGGGGGAACGACCTGTGAAGGACGAAGGGGACAGGCAGCAGAAGGCAGGGCGGAGTGTGAGTGCAGACACAGTGCAGGTGTGGAGCCTGGGAGGGAGAGGGGTGGGAAGGAGAGGGGCAGGAGGAGCCTCTGCAGGGGTACGGGGAGTGCCTAACCCCGTCTGCAGGGCGAGCTGGGCTGGAAGGGCCCAGTGCCAGTAGTACCTCTGCCATGCCCACTCATCAGCTTGGGGCACCTGGGAGCTGTGCCCAGCACCTGCCCTTGGCAGTGGAGCCCCAAGTGGGTCTGCTGAGGCTGTCAGCAAGTTCCTCCTGAGCTCCAGGAGGTCTGCCTGCCCCTACACCTGCCACTCCAGCCTCAGGACACTGCCTGTCCTGGGGGAGAAAAGTGGATCTCTGCAAAGTGGGGTGACTTGGCCCGGGGTCACCCACATAGCACTTAAGATGACCTTGATCTCCAAACCAAATCAAGCTGGGGGTGTGTAGCCACCCTGTCCCGGGATCCAGGATCTCAGCATGCTGGGAGAAAAACTGATGGCTAAAAGTGGGCGCTGACGTCCCAAGGCTAATTTTACTGACAAGGAGGGTGGAGGGGACCCTGGGCCAGGAGCTGACTGGCCCACCCAGGAATGAGGCCAGCAGGCACCCCCAAGACTCCTGGCTTCCCTCTGGGGCGAGGAAGGAGACTGGGAGGCACCAATCCTGGAGCTTAGCAGAAGGTGCATTTCCGCCAGCCCCGGGGTCAAGCCCTCCGCCCCAGTAATGGCGATAACACCTGCCAACACCTCAAGAACAACTTCCTGAAGGCTCCTGGGAGCCCCGATGAGGCGCCTTTATTCCCCCGTTTCACAGAGGACCAGACTGAGGCACAGAGAGAGGTCTCCACTGATAAATGGCTAAGCTGAGCCACCAGCCCGCGCCCCCCTACTCTGTGGGGCTCTGCTTACTCCCGCCAAGCCCTAAAATCAATGCACTTGACAGAGTGTGGTGTGAACCACCGCCTCTGCGGGAAATGGTGCGGGTTTCATTGATCGCTGCAATACAGATGTTCAAAAGCAGCCTTTCGCGAAGAGGTCCCCTCCCAGTCCCCTGGCCCCGCGGAGGGCGTGCCCCCGGGGGAGGGGGCCGGGCCAGGGCAGGTGGCCGCGGGTCGGTGGCCACGGGCGCCGGTTCAGCGCCCTGCGTGCGAAGGCGAGGCCGCGCCCTGGCCCCTGCTCGCGCGGTGCCTGCCGCCGCCACCCGCCGGTCTGCCCGGCCCGGCCACCGAGCGGCCGCCACAGACTCGGCGGCGCCAGCGCACCTGCAATAAGGCCTCCGCCGCCGCCGCCCCGCGCCCAAGGCCCCCGCCCGCCGCAGCGCTGCTGATAAGGAGCGGGGAGGGGGCGCCCCGAGGGGGGCGGCCGGGATTGGTCTAAGTCTCTCCCCAGCCTCAGACTCTGCCTCTCTGCGGCCCCTCAGCGTGCGCCTGTGTGCGCGCGTGTGTGAGCGTGCACGCGCATGTGCGCCGTTCCCGTACCTGTCTCTGGTCACCCCAGGCCTGCCCACTCCCCTCTCTGATTCTCTCCATCTCGCTCTTTCTGCTCTTTCTCTTTCCTTGAAAGAACCCTCTCCTAGCACTGCGCCAGGGTCCCTCTCTCTATCTCCAGCCTTTGCCTGGGGGTTTCTGCCCCCACCCGGGTGTGTCCTCTTTGCCTCCCTCCTCTACCTGCATCTCCCTCTGGCTGCCTCTCCACACCCCCTCGCTCCCACCCACCCTACACACACGCTTGAGTCCCTGGCGCTCTCTCTGCCTGGCACCCTGGCCTGCAGGGGCTGGGCCCTCAGAGCCAGCTGGAGCAGGGACAGCTGGACCCTGGGGGCTCGGCAGGTGTCCTGACATCCTGGGCTGGGAGGAGCTCAGCTGGGCTCCTTTCATCTGAGACTCTCAGCACAAACAGTCATTAAGGCCCCCCTGGGGGCAGGTCAGGGAATATGGCAGCCTGGGTTGTTTGGTTACCTTCATTAATACTCACCCCTCTCCCTTAAATGGGTTTAGTGCTGGGGACACAATCCCGGCTGACGCCTAGAGATTAAGGTCTCTCAGGGTTGCACAGGCCAAAGACGACAAACTGATAGAGTTTCTGTGCTTCCTTCCTGCAGCGGGAGCCTCTGCCAGGAGCGCAGTGGCTGCCCTATCCCAGAGCACTCCTGTCAGCACGGTGAATTTCAGAATGGGTTCTGGGCCCTGTGGCCTCCAGTGCCCAGGCCGGGTTCTGCGGTCTCCCAGGGGATGTAGGCACTGAGACTTGGGTAAATCAGAGGAGGCAGGGAGAAGACGGGGAGAGAGGTTTGTTTCTGTATTCATTTTCCTGATCCAGCCATGCATTCGGACATGACCTATATGCACACAGCGAGGGACCTGAGAAGCTGCATCTTGGGCACCTCAGCAGCTGGACCCTGGGCAAGGCCCCTCGACAGAAGGCTGTGTCCAGCTCATGCACTGGGTGGCAGCAGCTCAGCCTCAGGAAGGCAATTCAGATACACGGTGAAGCCAATTCTCCCAACCAACTTTACTACCCTACTCCCCCCCGCCGCCCCCCCATTACCACCACCAAAAGGGATCTTTCTGGCACCTACTCTGTTGGAAGCAGTCACACCTTAAAATAATAATGCTTATTATTTAAGCACAGCTCTCCCTCTTCCTACAAATAAGGAAGGAAGCCTCTGGGATGGTGGGAGTGGGGGGAAGGTGATATGAACAAAATGCTGTGGACATCTGAGTCCATTCTACCAGCCCTGCCTTCAATATCAGGTCAGTGGTCTAATACTGTCACTGAAAGGTTTTCACTGTGTGGCCTCAGGCAAGTCACTTGCCCTCTCTGGGCTTTACCCATAAAATAAAATCTGAAGATTCCTTTGGCTTCTTCAAGAAACCAGGCAGTTTCTATATCCTGACCTCATACACATTTCCCATAAAAGAGAGCTAACATATTGATTCCAAGGTTGCAGCTCACAATACTATTTTTGTTTTTGGTTTATAGCTGGGGGAATCTTCTTTTTTAAAAAAAACAGACAAATTTAGGGAAATGCAATGACATTTTCTTTTAGAGACTCACACTGGGTTGTATTCTCAATGAGCAGACATTCTTGAGGGGTGCTGTAATTCTCTGGAAGTAAATACTAAAGGAGCCGAAAACATTCAAGATGTTAAAGAAACATTTTGTTATTATTTGCAGATATTAAAAAAGATTTTGTCCAGTGTCACTCACTTTGACCGTCATTGAAAAGAGGTTCACCTTTCTGCTTAGCAGTCAGTCGTTCAGCTAATAAAGCAAAATAAAAAGCAAAATAAATCAAAGTATTAATTACTGAATTTAGCTGCTGGGTATACAGGTATTGACGGGCAAGTTCTTTCAACTTCTCTGTGTGCTTGAATATTTTTATAATAAATTCTAGGAGCAAAAGACTAGCATGTCAACCTGCACCTCTCCTCTTCTCAGAGATATTTCATCTGTAAATCAAACTTCGTGTCATTACAGATCAGGATCTAGCTAATAACTAAATTACATGCGGAATCTGGATGTTCAGTGGCTCCTTTTGAGAAGAAAGAAATGCCGCCCGCGCGGTGGCTGGAAGTTAGCCTGGAGAAGAAGCAGGAGAGGACTGGCGGAAGGAGAAATCTGGAATCTGATACACGTGGGCCACTGAGTCACACTCTGACCTTGGGTAAGTAGGTTTTACCGCTGTGTGTCCTGTTTTTCCATCTGTGAGATGGGAGTGATAACGCTGGGCTGTTGGGGCAAGCCAGCAGATAACTTCCAGAAGCCCTTTGAGCTTCTTGGAAATAGCACTGAGATATGATTAGGCGCCGGCCTGCTACAGAGAAGTGTGCCCGGTGGCAATGGGAATGATCCGAGTTCACTTCGGGCAGATGTGGTCATCGGGCTATAAACGGAGCTTTTCAACTCCTCCACCTGCTGACACCCATCCCACCCCCGTCACTGCCACCGCCGTCCTTCCAGCAGAGTCTCCATCACCCTACTATCTCTGGGAGCTCCCCTTATCACATAGCCTCCAACTCTTGCTCAGCTCAGACCCCCGCCAAGCCTGAAATGCCTTTCTTCCTAAAACCGACTGCTCTCTGTCACCTCTTACAACAATAATGTCCACAGGAACCAGTAATTACCACTCCAGCCGCCTCCATATTATGCACTGTACTGAGTGCTTTAAAAGCACTGTCTCATCGAATCCTCACAAACACTCTTATTATGCCCCTTTTACAGATACTTTGAAGACGAAGAGCTACTAACTCCAGAAAACATTTCCTTCCTATTGCAAGAAGATCCAGCTCCTGCTAGGTGCTTTAAATACGTAAAGTCATGGGCCCCTCACCTTACTCCACAGATGACCTGCCACCAGTCTTCTTAATCCCCTCCCTTAACTGCAAACTTCAGTGCATTTTCTTTGACTGTGAAGAAGCTGTTTTGTCAGTTTCCCTCGTATTTCAAAGGGCCCAGACCTAGGAGGTATGTATTTGTCAGGGTAGACTAGCTGCTATAACAAACAAAACTCAGACTCGGTGGTTTATCAGTTTGTTTCTCTACAGTGCTCAGAAGAATAAAACTCAGCAGAGGGCTCTGTTCCATATAGTGATTCAGAGATCCAGGCTCCTTCCACTTGGGAGCTCTGCCCTTCTATATTGTCCTGGAAGTCTTCAGTTACCAAGTGGACAGAAAGAGACCAGAGGAGATGGTGCAGGGGGTCCTTGGGGCCAGGCCTAGAAGTTAGAACTATCACTAATGCTCAGCCTTTGCTGCCCATAACTCAGTCACATGCTCTTACCCAACTCCCAGAGGCACTGGGAAAGCAGTGTAGCTGGCCTCCCAGAGGATAAAGATGAGAATGTCAACTGGTAAGTACAGCAGGCTCTGGTACAAAGTATCAGGAATACAGACATGGAGCAAAAAGACATTTTTCTTCTGGAACAATTCCAAGGTTAAGCATTTTCAGAGCCATGAGCCTCACCCCTGGCCTGAAGTGACCTCTCCAAAATATACCAGCTGGGATTTCCAGTCCTTTGAATACAAATATCTGCCCTGGTCCCTGCTAGTAGAATTCCCTCAAGGCAACAATAGGAAGTCTGACCACTTCCAAGGTTAAAACCTATCAATAATTCCCTAAGAGAAAAATCCCTTCTTGACATGTTATCCCAGTCCGTTGGGATATGGCCTTGCTCACCCATTGAACTTCATCTTCCATGACAATCACAGTAGGACCTCACCTGCATGGAGCTACTCATCTACAAAATTGGAATGATAGTATCAGATTTGAATCATTAGTTTGAGAATTAAATGAAAGGGAAGTAGGAGGCCACCAACAGTAGGTTACACCTAGGAGGTAGCTGTTCTTGCCACATGCTAAAGAGAATTCTGGTCTATCCGTGTATTTCCCTCACTCACCTTCATCTGTTAACTCTGCTGAGTCTTCAGGTTCTATATATTGAATCACAAGATGGGAGAATACAAATAAGGAAAAAGGTCCGTGGTTCAATGGGTTTATTTCTGCAATATTCAGAAAGTACAAAGAAAGAACTTGAATTATTGGGAAATCCCTTCTTGGATGTTGGTGTTTTGTTAATAGTGTTGGGAGATTTGAGACTCATGGATAGCTTAGGGTGAAAAGTGAGTGAATGAACAAATGCATGAATGAATGTCTTACTTGGACCAGTAACCAGTCAAGAATATAGCCATAAAGGAGAGACTGTAAGAATGGATCTGGAAATAAATGTATGTGCAACGAAGAAAAAAGTCACCAATCAGAGAACCAACGGCCCGATATTTATCCATCTTTCTACTCCTTCTTGGTGTGAAAAAATATATTTAGGCTTGGGACAAAAATAGTTTCATGCACTGAAGACTCTTTCACAACTTTTTTTTCATTTTATCTATCATTAATATCATTAATTAATGATAATCATTAGTATCTTCTATTCTTTAAGCCCTTAATTATTTTTTAATTTTATTTATTTTATTTATTTATTTTGCATTTTTATTTATTTTTATTTAATTTTTTAAATTTATTTTTAGAAGAACTAGGGTGTAGGTCGGATGAGAATATTCACCAGAGACAGAGGGGGGAGCAGAACAGGCAGATTGAAATACACTGCTGAGGGGAGCAGTGGGCAAGACAGGCGAGGTCTGTTGTGCCTTACGTGGGTCAGCTCTCTGGCCAGGATAGAACTCAGGCTATAGCGGTGATAATGCTGAGACTTAACCCTTAAGCCACCAGGGAGGCCCTAAGCCCTTAATTGTAATCACACTATATAAATGCCCCTTATATAGGATTGCCATCTTTTCTGTAAGACTCTACTATCTACTGCTAAATAACTTTCTTTCCCCACAATGTTCTTATAGCCACTTTCTTTACATAGCTCCGTGAGCATTACTGACTATCTGGCTATTTCTCACACCTCAATAATTATCACTCTATTATTTTCCCATTTAGGGGCAAAGTACAGTAGTATCTTTAATTACGTTAATTTTATTGTTTATTATGTTATCAGATAACCTTTTACAACTTTAATTCACTCTTTATAACTTCCATAGTGAACATATTTTACACCCTAAAGCTTTCTTCCTTTTGATGTTTAAGCTTTATTCATTTTATTCTTACTTGGTTTCATATAACACTTGATTGCCTGTAGTTTTGCTTTTCTTTTTGTGATTAAAAAAATCTTCTCCACAGACGTTTCAGATAAAAGTTCACCTCTCTAATGCTCTTAATTTACTTATATTAATTTTGTTACATGGCATAAAGTTTGACTGTTTTGTCAAATAGTTTGTCATTTGCCAAGGTATAATTTTTCACCAATTGATAATTTCTCTATAGGTTTCAGCTGCCATCTTTATCATGGATTATTTCCTTTCCTGTGCTTGGGAGTATTTATGAGTTTAGACATTATAACTTCATATATCCAGCCATCAATTTTTTGTATCAGGCCTATACTGTTTTAAGCATTTTAGCTTTACTGTATGTTTTACATTTGATAGTGTAGGTCCTCTCATTTTTCACATAAAAACTTACATACTCACCTAATTTTTACTTTAAGATCAATTTCACTTACTTACAATGTGTTCTTTCAAAAAATCTTTTTCAGAATTTCATTAGATTAATTTAAAAATCTAGAGGAGCTTGTGGTTCCCCTTTCAACTTTCTGATTATTTTTGAAAACTTTCCACTGATTCAATCAGCTCATCTGCAAATAATTACAGTTTTATCTCTCTCTTTCTAGTTTATCTTCATCTGTTTTTTCTGCTTTATTGCATTGGCTAAAATGTCTTTAAAGTTATTAAATTAGGGGTTGACATGGGATTCCTTGTTCCTGACTTGAATGGGAAGGTCTCCACTATGAATGACGTTGCTAGTGATGTGAAAAAGATAACCAGCATTATGTTCTACTCATGAAACTTCTTATTCCTCTTGTTTTAAATCACTTGGATTTTGAATTTGTCAAATGCCTTTTAGATTGACATGAAAGTAATCCTGTCAGACCATCTTCTATTTCTGGATTAAACCCTCCATCATGCTGATTATTTTACTAAATAAAATTTAGGACTGCACTCCAGAGAGTACTGGGGGGTCCCAGTTGAGGGGGCCCTTCAATAGTAGGAGTCGGTTTGGGAAAGGAGCCAGGAAGAAAGAAGAGGAGACTGGGATTTAGAGAGAGCATGAGCCCAAGTGGGGCTATTCATACCTCTCTTTCTGCAACAATTAGGACTGCACAGAGGATTCTAGTTGAACAAAACTTCCTAAACAAACAAAAGCATTCCTTTCACAGACAACATGATTTAATTTCAAGGTTTCTCTGTTTACTAGGTTGTTATTTATATTCAGAAGCACGTTTAGAGGACCAACCTCTGCTTCCAGGTTGAGCTCTGAATGTCTCCCATCCCAAGGGAACTCCTCAGCCCCAGGGAAACCAGGATGGCTGATCACTTGACAGTTTCTAGAAAATAATAATTTATTATCTCTTGATCATGGACTATAACTCACTGATAAGTTCCTTTTGATCCGGGATCTTGTTTTTAGAGATGACACGTCGACAACTTTGCAAACATTTTCCCTGGTTTTTATGCATGTATGGACACACACACACATATAATACACACATTCATATACTGATTTTTCTAGGAAATTATTATTTCCTTAGAATGTTTTCATTGTCACTAAGATTTTTCAAAATAATTAATATAGAGCAGGGGTTTTTAACTGGGGGTGATTTTGCACACAAGGGATATGTGGCAATGTCTGGAGATATTTTTGGTTATTATAGCTGGGGGCAGGGCATGCTCCTGGCATCTAGTGGGTGATGCCAAGGATGCTGCCAAAAATCCTACAGTGCACAGGACAACTTTCACAACAGAGTATGATCCAGGCACAAATGTCTATAGTGCTGAGGTGGAGAAATCCTGACACAGTTACCTACAACACTATCTAATAACTTTAAATTTCCTCTTTATAACTACCTATCTTGTTTCTCGTGGCTAGCTTGGGATGTTTTTCTCTTTTTATTACTTCTGTGAACTTTTCAAGAACTTGTCCCTTTAGAATGTGTTTGGGGGCCTCCCTGGTGGCACAAGGGTTAAGCCTCGGTGTTATCAAGCTATCGCCAGTCACTGCACCATGAGTTCGATCCCTAGCCAGGGAGCTGACCCACACGGCACAGCAAACCTCTCCTGTTTTGCCCACTGCTCTGCTCAGCAGTGGATTTCAGTAGATCTGCCTGTTCTGCTCCCCACTCTGTCTCTGGTAAATCCACTCACTGCCCCCACACCTCTAGCGGGCACCCCAGTTCTTGTATGCATAAATAAATAAAAATAAATCTTTTAAAAATAAATCAAATAAAACGTGTGTGCTTCCTCAAAGAACAACCTCTTGTGTTTACTTTTTCAGCCCTTCCAGTTTTTATATTAACTACTTCTTTTCTTCCACGTTTGCTTCATCTTTTCTGATGTTTTTTCTCTAACTTTTTATGGAAGAGAAGTGGCACCTCTGCAGCATAGCACCTGTCTCAGCCCAAGTTCTTACTCACGCGGCTGGGTCGACTCCACTCACTATGCTTTAACTAAGTCCACAGTTACAAAGTGACATTTGTTTTCAAAAATAGGTAGAAATTTGAGATTTTTAAAAAAGTATTCATAACGAGACCCAGTTATGCAAACTATAAGGCAAGGAGATGAGCAAAAGGTTAAAAGGTTGGAAGCAAGCCCAGTGGCCTAGGGAGCAAGGCATAGCCCTAGGAAGGGCAAGGAACCAGGGTGAGACCAGCCACAGGCGAGGGGAGAGGGCTACATTGGAACATCTAGCAGGGAGGATGAGGTCCAAGAAAAGTACCAGAAGTGAATGGAGATAACAGTGGTGATGAAAATGTGGTGAGAGGGGAGACTCCCTGCACCAAGGAATAGTGTCAGGACTCAAAGTGAAGGCAGTGCTTACAGGGGTGGGCGCTACACATCCTGTAGGAGGGCGCACATCCTTCCTGTTCTGTGCCAAGGGAGCTTCAGAAAGAGCAGGTGCGTAGCCCGAGCCACAGCACTGCAGTGCAGACCCACCCCCGTGTTCTTCTGATTCCGACATCTATTCCACACCGCCACATTTCCTCGCAAATTGCCCCTCGCAGGTAAGAACTAGTCCAAGAATCTCACTACAAAGCACTTTCTCCAAAATCTTCTGCGTCACACTTGCGCCTGAAGGAAAACACCCACAACTGGGAACTCAGCTAAGCTGGGAGAAGTCCACACGCAGAATATAAATCTCTGCTTTACAAGAGCAAGGAAAATTCCCCTTGGGAAGGTTCTGGGGAGGACTCAAAAAGACCAAGTCTGTGAATTTAGAAAGAAGAGTTAAAATGGGTTTGACAAGGATCTGAGATACTGTCTTATCCCGAAGGCACCCACATCCCTGGAGATGGCTGGCAAAGAGCTCATTATCTGATGATGGGAAGGTGGCCAGATGCCCGTGGGCAGTGAGGGCGCAGCAGGGATCGCATCCCTCCCCTGGTGCCCGCATGCAGGGTTCTGTGGCTGCGCCTCTGTTAAGGGTGCAGACGAAAGTTGTTGGTTTTTTTTTAAAGATCTATTTATTTTTGCATACAAGCTGGGGTATAGGCCAGAGGTGTGGGGCGGTGACAGGGTTCACCAGAGACAGAGTGGGTAGCAGAACAGGCAGATTGCCAAAAATATGCTGCTGAGGGGAGCAGTGGGCAAGGCAGGAGAGGTCTGCTGCACCATGTGGGAATCTCCCCGGCCAGGCATCGAACTCCCGCTGCAGCCACCGACAGCTGCACAGTGCGGCCCTAAATCCGTTGCACCACCAGGGAGGCCAAGATGAAGGTTTTTTTTTAATTCAACTCAACAGACATTGATTAACCCAGATGTTGGCGATCTGGAGATCACAAAGAAAAATTTCTGTCTACAGAGTCCTCAAGTATCAGAAGACAGATTCATTGACACAAAACTACATCAAGTTTCTCCACAAATAAGGTACTGTTGCCAAAGAACAGTGGGGATGGGGCGGGAAGAGAGATGTCCCATGGAATATTATTAAATGGAATATTATTCAGTCACAAGAAAGAAGGAAGCTCCACCATTTTTGACAACATGGGTGGACTTTGAGTGCATTATACTCAGTGACGCGAGCCAGACAGAGACTAACAGAGCGTGGTGTCGCTTATATGTGGAATGTAAAAAATGAAAAAGGGTCAAAAGTCATTGCCAAGGGCTTGGGCCGGTAGGGAATAGGACAGCTTGGTCCTATTTCAGCTCTTCAATGAATGAGGTCTGAGGATCCAATGTAAAGCCTGTGACAATAGTTGATAACACCATATTGTATAATTGAAACTTGTTAAGAGAGTAGAACATGGATGTTTTCATTCACTCAATGTGGGACTCTCTCAAATGTATATTTATCAAATTTCTATGATGTAGAGGTATACTTTAAACATCTTATGATTTTAGTTGTCCATTAAATGTTAATAAAGCTAAAATTTCTTAAAAAAAAAAAACTTTTAATAAAAAAACACTGACCTTCTTGACCTTAAAACAAACAGCCATAGGACGTCACTGGTGGCACAAGTGGTTAAGTCTCAGTCCTATGAAGCTATCCATCCACAGCTACTGCAGCAGGAGTTCAATCCCCACCCAGGGAGCTGAGCTGACCCACATGGCGCAGCAGAACTCTCCCATCTCCCCGCTGCTCCCCTCAGCAGTATATTTCAGTAGATCTACCTGTTCTGCTCCCTACTCTGTCTCTGGTGAATCCTCTCATCACCCCACACCTCTGGCCTACACCCCAGATCTTGAATGCATAAATAAATAAATATTTTTTAAAAATACAAAAAACAAATGGCCATAGGTATCTGACATAGAGTGAATGCTCAATTGCAGTAGATATTGGCACTGATAATTATCAACATTTATAATCTATTATTTTAATTGATACTATTAATCATAACAATACTATTATGATGGTATAATTATAATAATTACAATTATCAATACGGCATATTCAGATAATTACATCACTACTGTTATTTAATGTAATTTTTTATTACTTAATGTAAGTGTTCATGTAAGTGTTCGTGCGAGTCCTTACTCTTTGGGAATGCTAGTCTCTTGCATAACACATGCTACATAGCTTTTATGGAAATGACCACCTGACAATTCTTCATCCTTTGTTTTGCAGATTGTGGGAAATGCCTCTCAGCTTAAGACCATGGACTTGAGTCAGACTTCCACGCCCCGTGACCTTAGGCAAATTATGTAACCTTTTGTACTTTCATTTTCTTATCTATACATTAGGCATCAACTGGTACCCACGCCACAGGCTCATGAAGTGTGATCGGGTTAATTATAGAGCTCACCGCTGTGTATGACTTTCTGGTTCTCAGTTGGTGGTTTCTTGATCTACAGAAAGTCCCTGCCCAGTCCCTCTGAATGCTGAGCTACCATTTTCCCGGGGGATCTAACCGGAGAGTGACTGTGAATCTGGCTTAAAAAGAAGCTGGAGAACATGGTCACGATTTACCCACAGTGGAACAAGAACCCAGAGACAACATCCTCATAGCTGAGGTTGGTCCAAAATTTGGTACTTACTGAAGTCTCTGAACTTAGACCAGACCCATCTGCTGTTTTAGAAGTGGGTGGGAAAATTTCCTCAAGGGCAACACAGCTCTCTCTCCTCGGTGTTTTCTCGTTGGGCAGCCTATATTTAGTCATTCCTTCACTCAATAAATATTTATGGAGCTGCTACCATGTCCCGGGGCATGTGCTAGTAGCTAGGATCCAGTGGTAAGAAGTTTGGGTTTATCCTTGTAATTGGATAGAGAGAGAGAATGAATTATCAAAAATGTAATATAGAACATCATATATAACATGCAAATATATGACACAGTGGAATATAAACAAAATATTTAATAAACATGTAAATTATTAAAGAGCTAAGGATCCTCTCTATAAATAATAATTGTGTTCTACTATATATTATATATTATATATATATGAACTTACACTCCAATAGGGTGACATGCATTATTCAAACAGCTTCTACTCTAGAGGAGAAAGAAGCATTCCATTTGAAACAGACCAAGCAGCTCTGCAAAATATTTCTTGCTATGTGCTATGCCAGGTACTTTGAGGATAAGAAGCTGCCCTCAGGAAGCTTACACTCTAAGGCTTATGATTATGACCTAAAGATGTTCATTTCTCTAAGCACCCATGTCCAGCACAGGAAGCGGCAAAGCTGAGTGGGTGGTACCTAGGGCCCACCCCAGACCACCTGAGTCTAAACTACCTGTAGCAAGCACCTCCCACCTGTAACCTTGGGTTCGTGTCCTTACTTGCCTGAACCCGTTTCTTCATCTGTCAAATTGTGCATAAAAAATACATCTGCTCCCCAAAGGGTGCTGCAGATTCAGGGAGGGGCTCTAGGTCCCAGACCCAGCAAGAAGCCTGCCAACACAAGCCAGCAATAGCTCCGATTGTCGTGAGTAGTGGTAGAGCAGAAGGGTGTTATCTTAAAAACACTTTTTTGAATTAGAAGAGCGATGCATGATGCAGGATACTTTGTTGAAATGTTTGGGGTTTTTTTTTTTCCACTGAGGGTTTTATTCTATTTTGTTTTTTTCTTTAACCATCAGAATGGATTTTACTACCTTCCACTGCATTTTTCTGTTGCCCTGATTGTTTTTGAGGGCCCTCTGCCTTTAGACAAGTGTACATCTCTACTCGGGCTAAAGAACCTATGGAAGGTGACCGACTGGCTGTCCAGGGCGGCCAGGGCCTGAGGGGTTTCCCAGGAGGTGGGTATGTCAGTGGTAAAACCAGGACAGACCCAGGCAAACTGGAATAGTCAGTCTTCATCCTGGGCCTTTACATACAACAGAGCCTGTGAATGCACATCTCAGGTCTCTGTGTGGGCACCAGTGTGGGCCTCAGAAAGTGAAAGTGATACCTAGACAACTCACAGATGGGCCTGGCGCACCGAGGACAAAGTCTATGTGACACAGCAGGGGCAGTGGACCTGCTTCCATTCACCCTCGCAGGACGGCGCCACGGCACACACAACCTCTCGGTGACTCAGAGCATGAGGATGGCAGGATTTTTGAGTGATCTGGCCCTCAGCTTCCAATTACTCAGGGCTCCTGACAGTAGGTGTGACCCCTGAGTCACTATGGGAGGATTCAGGACGTGGATGGGAATGAAGGATTAGCAGGTCCATGTGGAACGTCAACGTGATTGCCCTCACTTTGTACTGAGAGTGGGTTCTGGATTCAAGTGCTAGCTCTGCTACTTTCTAATGACAAGGCTCAAGCTCTGTGAGCCTCAGTTTCCTGTTTGGAGACTAACTGAGACAATGGACACCCCTACTTAGTATAAAAAGAGCATATCAACAGGACTCTATAAATGGTCGCCGTGACTGGCAATGGTTGTTACTATTGTCTGAACATTATCGTGACTAGTATTGACATCACACATTGGGAACACAGCTGCTTTCCATTGCTCAGTGATTAAGTCATTTAAAATAACCATAAAACCTCCACTCAACACTTTCAGGCACCACTGCAATAATTTAGAAGTAGTGGTGAATCTCCTTATAAGCTACATAAAAATGTTATTTAGCTAGAAGGCATTCAAAACACATAGGTTAAATATAATTTTTTTTTTTCTGCCAGTCTTGGAGAAGAGGATTTTTCCAAATGCTCTTAGTCTAAATCAATCTTTCCCAATGGAGATTCAGGGAAAGGTTGTGTTAATTTTGTAAAATAAAATCAAATAAAAGGAGGGGGTTCCAAAGTTAATGTATTTGGAAAATACTGAAGTTAAACCACATTCAATGGATTTCTTTACCGCAGAATTTCTCAGGGCTCTTACTGCATGGATAAATACTGTGGCCCTTCCAGAGGGAGGAAAAATGTGTTACACTCTCCCCACTTTCTTGGCCATGGTGCCCTTTGCTCATAAAGCATTGGTGTTAGGTGGAAAAGGTCTAGAAGATCCTGATCTGGGTTTCTACACCAAGCCCTAGTTCTCACCTCATCTCAGTCCATACCCTGTTGCCTGGTTTCCTTTGAAACTGGTACTTTATTCCTTGTCTCTGAAATCTTCCACTTGGTCACCCAAGAACTCTAACTTCTCCCCAAACTTGGTCTTTAATCCTGGGTGAGCCTGGGTCCTCCCCATTGACCTCCCAGCATTGGAACAACCATAAATCTCTCTGTCTCGTCTCTCCATTCTGGGAGACAGGGTTTCTTGTCATCTACCAGAATGTCTCATTTTCCTACAAGAGAACGGCTACATCATGAACATGAGGGCAACGCTGACGACCATGCTGGTTCTTTTCATCATCAACATGGCTCTTTTCATTATTTTCATCATCACCCATTCTTTTCAGAGATGTGATGACCCCTGGGAAGTTGGACTATTTGTATCCACATTTTACAGAAGAGGAAACCGATGTTCAAGAAGACTATGGCTTTCCCACAATCTTCCAGCAAGTGAGTCCTAGAACCTGCATTCACACGTAACATCAGAAAATGGACTTAATTCACAAGACGTGTTTTTAAACTACATGATGCTGATTCTCTCAAAAACACAAGTACGATCACACACAGAGCACCTGAAAAAATCTGTTTCTTCCAAATACTAACCTAGGACGCCTGAAAACATACCATGAATATCCCAAGTCCTCTAAAAGATGGCGGCCAATGCCCGAGTCTTGGCTAACAACATCTACCTTCCACATCACCTTGGCAGTAGACACAAAGGCACACAGTCCCATGTAACCTGGGAATGTGACTCACAATTGCCTTGGCTCTAGCCCATCTCTGCCATCGGCATTGTTTTATTCCATCCGCACCTTTGTTTTTTTCCCATCTATGCAATAGGGTAACTCAGCCCTAGGGGAAACTGACCTGACCCCATGGCCAAAAGGTACTCCCCTCACCTCAGCTTCTTGGAGATTGAATCCTTCAACTCATTAATAACAGGCAGAGAATCACCTCCGCCCACTCCCCCACCCCAGCCAGGGGAGATAAAGCACTGCCCTACTTCCTGTAGCAAACTGTCTCCTTGTCACGTTGTTGGCGCCACTGAGGTGACTGGCACCCGCCGCCACCTCCCACCCCATGAGGTGGTAGCTTATCATCTGAGGGTGAAGTGAAGTGATGCGTGTGTCCACAGAGGGGCCGACTGCAGAGAGCATTTGCAGGCTTGTAAAAGGTGCTGTATAAATCAATTATTAATACTAATCAGGGCATAATAGCACATGAGCAGGAGACGGGAAGCCTGGAGACAGGTACCACACCCTTTTAGACACCGCCAGGTAGCTCACCAATTATGAAGAGATCTGAGGAGAGATGACCTGAGAGCAATAGGGATTAACCCCTTCTAGAGAATCCCACCTGGCCTTTCAAAAGCCTCCGCCTAACAGTACTGCCCAAGGAACAGAAAGTTCCGGAACTTTGGAAATGTGAGGCATTGACAGCAAGATTTAGTGCCAACGCTTAGTTCTAAGCTCTTTATTGAAAACAGTGGGGCTGTAGTTTGCCCTACTGGGCAGAGAACATGGTGCCCAGCCAGGCCCATTTCCTAGGTTGCCACTTTCTGACACTGGGAGGCGCCATTCACAGGACCACTGAGCAGGAATTTTTTTTTTTTTCCATTCACTTCCTGTTCCTTCAGGCACACACCTTGTGAGCTGGAGACAATAGGAATTATTTATTCAGATAATAGATGTGATGAGTTAATATTTTTTCTATTCCTTAACTTTCTAAGACCTTGGTCTGGTTTGCTGACTTTCCTGAGAGTGCCCAGATGTCTCCAAGAGTGAGGTAGAAGTTACACAAACAAAACATCCCTCAACAAAATTCAATTGGCATCCAATAGTATGCTTACTGTGGCACAATTAGAATCCACTGGTGTCCAGGTGACTTACATGAGATGGACAATGATTAATACTAACATGGTCCTAAAGGCTGGGTACCTCTGTCCGAAGATAAAACAGTGATAATAAAAATGGGTATTTATCCAGCATGAATTGCCTGGGAATCTAAACTACCAAGAAAGGTGATATTGGAGGTAGGAAAGAATCTTGGAGGAAATAAATGCAGGTGATCTGGGGAAAAGGGCACAGAGAGGGAGGCCTGGGCCAGATGAGCAATGGCAAGCTAGACAGCAGACACCAGCTCCAAGAAAAACACCTTGAATCATCTTTCTTTTCCCTATTAAAGGTGATTATTTGGCAGATCCCCCAAAAAATGTCCACATCTTAATCACCAGAATCCACTGAACCCGTGAACTTTGTTTTCCACAGGGAAAGGGGCCTTGTAGATATGATTACGTTAGGGATCTAAAATGGGAGGTCATCTTGGATGACCACTGAGCCAAATGAAGCCAATGTCACCCCAAGGTCTTTCTAAGAGGGAGGCAGGAGGACCCTAGACAGCAAGGAGGAAGTGGTGACAAGCAAATGTTGGCATCCTGGGGTTGCTCGTTTTGAAGAATGGAAAGGGGCCAGGAGCCAAGGAATGTGAGAAGTTTCTAGAAGCTGGAAAGGGCAAGGAAACAAATTTTTACTATCATCTGTGAAAGGTATGCAGACATGAGGACACCTTGGTTTCAGAAATTCTGTGCTCCAGATACGTAAAACGGCAAACTTGCTTTGTTTTAAACCACTGTTTTGCAGTCACGTGTCATGTCAACAGTCAGAAGCCAATACATTGGGTTATTTGGCCCGATCGCCCGCCTCAGCCCTCTTAGACATGTGTGTTTGCTTTGCAGAAACATGCTGAAGAGATATGGTCAGAGTTGGGGTATCATGTATGATTTATTTCGAATAACTATTCAATTGCTAAAGTTCGAAATCATTGACTTAAACATTTAGAACAGGTTCATGCATTTACTCATCCATCCAACACATATTTATTGAACAGCTCCCAATAGATTAGGCACTCTTCCCAGTCTTGGGGATGCAGATGAGAACAATCCAGACATGGAAATGACAGCCTACTGGAGACACACATGGTGACCACAACTAAATGACTCACATCTTTGCAGACAGTGATGACGGCAATGAAGACCATTAAGAGTGGTCAGTGAAAGCTTCTGAGGACATTAGAATTGAGATGAGCCTATAAAGCCCTGAGGAGACCTCCTGGACAGCCCCAAGGTAGGAACTGGCTTGGTAAGTCTGAGGAATAGCCAGACAACCAGTAAGATTAAAATTGAGTCAACCTGGAAGAAAATGAGGTCAAGGAGGGAGCTAGGGACAGATTACATAAGGTCTTACAGGCTACAATAAGAAGTAGAGTTTTCGTGGAAGTGAATGGGAAACTACAGGAAGGTTTTCTACAGAGATAAATGATCCTTTAAATTATTTTATATAAAAAAAAGTCTATAGTGATGATGCAACCACATCTCTCTCAATGACATTCCAGGATGCTTCTTTGAGCTTAAGAGAAAGGAAACAGACCTAATCCATGGCAACTACAGAGTATCTTCTGCAAGTCAACATCTCTGGCCAGGCATGCCACAGAAAGAAACAGGGTGAGAGCAGTGACTGCAGATCAGTATTTCTCGAACTGTAGGCCCCAAGGGCCCTCAGCATCAGAATCCACAGGCAGCGTCCTAGACCCCACCCAAACTTCCTGCTTTGGAAGATTCTATGCTCAGGTGTGTTTGGGCCCTGCTGACGACTTTAGGGTCAACACTGAAGTTGGTAGCAGAGTCCTAGGGGATAGAAGCAATGGGGGAATCAAGCCAGTTTGGGGTGCGCGTGTTATTTTCCTGTGGGTATCTCTGGTTCCTCCCAACTGAAGGTAATCAATGGTGCCAACTGGGTTGTTTCCTGGGTGCTCTCCAGTTGTCATGTAATTATGCCGTTGAAAGGATAATTTGCCCACAGAGACAAACATTTCTCAAATTCCAATGGGCACACAGATTCCCTGGGATTTTGGCAAAATGACTCAGCAGGTCTGGGGCGGGGTTTGAGATCCTACATTTCTAACCTGTTCCCAGGTGGTGTCAAGGCCCCTGGTTCACGGAACACACGCTTTGGATTAGCAAGGAAACAGACATTCCAATCAACCAAATGCACCGAGAGCCCCAGATGGGTAAGTCTCCAGGCATAGGTAGGTAGTAGTTACCTCAGAGCTCTCTCACAGAAGGGCCAGAGTGTAAATTTCCATTCTGACAGTGCTTGTGGCTTTTGGGGTAAATTACTTTATGATGCTGTGCCTCCATTTCCCCATCAATAAAATGATGAAAATGGGATACCAAAGGTATCTACCTCTGCGTTCTCACAAGGATTCAACGAGTAAATACAAGAAAAGCTCTGCACGTAAGAAGTGTTCAAAACAGGGTCAATGTCAGTCTTATTAACACATCTCTGTAGATGGAGCTTCATCGGGGCAGCATTTGCACATTCTGTTTCTCAGCCATACCCTCTCTGCCACGGGGCCTGGATTCTGGCACTTCACAAGTGCTCAATATGGCTGAGGAACAGAGGAAGGAAGCAGGAAAATCACACCAAATCAATTCACCTTCAAAGCCACAGCCAAAGCCAAAAATAGGGGGCAGGGGAATAATTCACAGGTGTTGAGCCCCAACTCTGTGCTGGGCATGATGCCAGTTGCTTTTCATACATGACTAGAGCTCACCCCCAACCCCCAAGATCCCTGAGATACAGCACCTGGAAACTCAGCAGGTGGAGGCTTAAAGAGGTAAAGACACTCAAGACCCCGTGGTTTGTTAAGTGACAGAAGTGGGGTTCAAAGGCTACTTTGAATGTTTCTGCCCAGGGTGGCGTCTCCTTACCAGCCCGTGACACCAGCCATCTCTGATCCCCACTATTTCCCACTGAGAGAATTAGTCACAATTGGCTTTGATCACTGGGCGGGCATTTCGGCATTTCTCCGGGGCTCTTATCTTTATTAACTGTGAATTTATGTCCCAGCAGAGATAGGGCTCTGGGTGAATGGCCCCCTGTCCACACCTGGGCAAGTCTTACCTGCTTCAAACAAGTCAGCAGGCAACTGGGAGCCTTTTAATTGCCTTCTTCCTCACAGAGCCCCCTCCCTCAAGTTCAAACCTGCACTGTAAACACGGTCTCCAGGACCAAAGGTAAGGAAGGTGAGGCAGAGGGTATTAACCTGTAATCCTGTGATAAGAACAGCATTTCACAGCACCATAAATTAACTCCAGTCCTCATCACCAGTGAGGAGTGCAGAAGGTAAAGAGTCAAGTGTGCTGTCAAGAGAGGCCAGAGAGACATATCCAGAGGAGAACGATGCTGTTGGAGCAAGAGGCACCCACGAGGGTCCCCCCAAGCAGGGGAAAGGTTTGACCCAGACTACCCTGTGTGGTCTGCGCGTTGGTGGCAGGTTTCCTAGAGAAGCAGCTGTGAGAAGGGGCATGAGAGGGCTGGCTGACATGCCTGCCCCCGCACAGCTCAGCTTACAGCTAGTGACACCTAATGGGTGGCTATCATTTCCCCACCCTCGAAGGGTACAGTCTCAATACAGCATCGCAGGTCAAGTTTGTCAACCTGACCGTCAGGGCGAGCTCGAAGTCATTTCCCGTGAGTCGTGAGTCGTGAGTCATTTCTAGAAAGTCCTCCCTTACGATCCTGGAAAAATAGACTCAAAAATCATCCAGGGTCCAAGGATCCCTAATGAACAGAGTCATTTCCCAAGCGTTCTTCTGCAAGATGGTGTATGGCTAATTTTTTCACTTGTTTGCTGCCTTTAAACACAATTTTCTCAATGCCCACCAAACATAAAATGCCAATGTTGTTGTAAGCCCTGGGGGTACCAGAGATCCCCAGATGTATATTCATGGCTTCCTGAAATTCCTGATCTAGCAGTGGATAAAGACAAGTCTACAGGAAACTATAATATACTGTGACAAATTGTGTGATGGGCGAGTACAGGTGGGTTTTCAACAAACCCCCAGATGGGCCCGTTTTTACTCTACAGCAAATATCACTTCCATTCTTCACCCATTTGGAGATGGCATATACTTGGAGAATGCAAAATCATTTCATTATGAGCTAAATCTAATTTCCAAGGTGAAACTGCTACTCTGATTTGTATAACACACCCCAAAGCCATTCATCAAGCGTGTTTAGACTTTCTGCTTCTTGGGATGAGTTTTTCCTTGTCCCACACATATGTAGATGGTCTGCGATTGCCCACACTTTAAATGGTTTAAAAAGATCATTTGAGTTGTTCAAAATAAAATGGAGACCTCTTTAGGCCATGCAGAAAAGAGGATGAATTTAGTGTCTTTGGGTTCAATCTGAGAGATCTGGTTATTTCATACACCTTCCTGATTTAAAAAGTATGTGTCCCGGGCCTCCCCAGTGGCGCAGCGGTTAAGCGCTGGGCTGTGGAGCTGTCGGCAGCGGCGACGCGAGTTCGACGCCCGGCCAGGGAGACTCCCACATGGCGCGGCAGACCTCTCCTGCCTCACCTGCTGTTCCCCTCAGCAGTGTATTAAAAAAAAAAAAAAAGTATGTGTCCCCTCTACAACTAACCAAAGCAGAAGAGAGGAAGAAGGTGAAGGAGAAAAAGAAATCAAATAGAGAACTGAAAGTCACAACCTGATTTTCAAAATTATCTACACAAATATCTACCCTTAAAGGTGCCCCTTATATTATTACCTAAAATCCTAAAAGTCCATTAATAGGAAAATGGTGATGCAGCAACTGAGACACATGAATAGCTTTTACTGACATGCAAAAGAAATGCTTCTGACTCTAATTTTTAAAAGTAAATACATAATAAAATTTTATTATTTTATTTAAAAATTTTTAAGTCAAGGATAAGGCACACAGCAAAATAAAGATAGCATAGTAGTTAAATAAATAAGATTTGGGGTCAGAAATCTCTAGATCAAATCCTGGCTTCCCCACTTTATGTTTGACTTACTTTGGAAAAATTAATACTCTCACTCAACTTTTTTTTTCCTTTTCTGAAAAACGGAATTCATATCTATACCTGCCTCCCAGCACCACTGTAAGAACTAAAAAGAATACCAAGAGTAAAGAATACTAATAGATACTCAATATGAGAAAATTATTATATGGAAATAATAAATACGATGGGTACATAATTCAATAAACTTTCCATAATCTAAATATACTACAAATTATCTAAGAGAGAGAGGTTAAAATTTTACAGTTAAAAACAAATCATAATTCTAGATGTCCAACTGCCTTAAGATAGGGCTAGTTTCTTGTAAAGGGTAGGCTGAGCTGGTAACTGACAAATCTGAACAAGGCTGAATTGCTGACAGTGGTCATTGCTTAGCTGTTTTAGGGAAATTGTCAATAATATGGTAAGAGAGGGCTAGCACCTCTCTGTGTGTTTGCTTCATGAGTATAAAGAAAAGAGTTTTTTCCTCAAAAAATGGAGCAGGGAATTTTTGCTGTCTACGTAAAATTAACTTACAAATAACTGGATGACACATTGGGCAGTTACTTAGAATATAAATCCCTAAGAAACAACTTTCCATTAACTATTATCTTTTACCCTGCTTGAAGTTTCGAAAACAAATGGGAAGGAGAAAATGATTTTCTATTAAAATATTTATAAACTGAGAGACAAAGCTTCCAGAAATAACCTCCCAAAGTCTAGGTACCCGAGGACTGCAATAAAAATGAAATATTGGGGTCAAGAAACGCTCCCAAATCTGCCTTCTACCAAATTTTCAAAGGAATCAGTAACCCCCAAATTTTTGAGAAACTCCATCTTACCCCTTGAAACTTTGATGAGAAAGAGCCCAGAGAAAGGATGTTGGAGAACTCAAGAGAATGGAAGGGCACATTCAAAATGGCAGATCAGACCTACCAAGGGCACATTCAAAATCTCCTTGGTAGGAGAGCTGCCATTGTCTTCCTGGCGCATCCAGCACATAGTAGGTGCAGAGGGAATGAATGAATGACCACAATGGATGGAACAGAATACAAAGGTGACCCACACAAGAGGTGGCATATGCCGGGCAACGGGGTGCCATGTTGAATCTCAGTTATTCACAGAAATCACCTTCTGCGAGCGCCCAGTTGTCTGAGCAAACCAATTAATACGGCAACATTCGAAGTTTTCTATTTGGGGAGCAGCAGAGATGGAAGTTTGAGGAGGAACAAACCACTGAACATCAGAGGCATAGAAGGCCAACAGGTGGGAATCACGCAGAGTAAATATTTAAACGTGGGAAGTTCAATAGCTGTTAAATTGGTTCGGTAGTGGAGCAAGTTCATTTTTAAAAATCAATGTGCTTCCTCCTAGTAATGCACTAGGCTTCAATAGAAGGTAGGCAATTGAGTTGAAGTCACTTTTGAATGAGAAGCCAACAGGCGCCAGGACCTCAGGGAAGTTCCCAAATTGGTCAAAAGACAAAAGCAAAACCATGGGAACAGCCACTATTAAGGACCATTCATGGCTGACAGAAACTGCGGATTTTTTTTTTTTAAAGATTTATTTATACATACAAGCTGGGGTACAGGCCAGAGGCGTGGGGCGGCGAGAGGGTTCACCAGAGACAGAGTGGGGAGCAGAACAGGCAGATCAGAAGTACACTGCTGAGGGGAGCAGCGGGCGAGGCAGGAGAGGTCTGCCGCGCCATGTGGGATTCTCCCTGGCTGGGTGTCGAACTCGCAACGCTGCTGCCGACAGCTCCACAGCCCAGCGCTTAACCGCTGCGCCACCGGGAAGGCCCAGAAACTGCAGATTTGACCTGGGTGGGGTGGGGCTAGAGAATGGGTGGGGAAAACAAATCCAGCAAAGGAATAGGGAATCCATCATTTTTCTCCTGAATTATTCAACAATCAGGTACTTGGCTTTTTAACCTGGCTGCAAGTAGAAGCTGTGTGACCTTGAGTTAAGAAGTTAACCACCCTGATTGCGGTAGATGCCATAAATGCCCTCCCCACCTCTCCTATTCCTTCACTACTTCAAGGCAGACAGTCAGACTCCCAGCTCTCAGTTCCTGGACTGCACCAAGGAAGTGGCCTGGGCACAGACCTTGAAGAAAGTGACCGAATTAAGGCCCCCACACAGCGGTCCTCAATCACTGACCACTAGAGTAGCCCCTTATCTGTGGGGTGTGCTCTCCACTCCTGTCAGCGTCCTGGTGGAGCAGGGCCTCTCTGACCCACAGAGGTGACCCCGATTGCACACACAAGCTGGGTGCCTTCCGTCTGTGTTTCCCACTCCCCAGTGCATGCTTACGATCTCCTCCCAAATAAACTGCGTTCACCCACAGTCTGGTTGTAGGTCAGGACATCAATTCTGGGGATGCCCCCCCCCAAAAGACTCAAAGCATCTGCCTCTGTATTTATAAAATGGGGCAACATTAGCCTCTCTGTCTCAGGTCACCCTGAGAAACTAGTGAGAAAATACTAGGAAGCCTGACGAATCTGCTTATTGTTAACTCCACAGGTAAAAATGAGAATTCCCCAACTTGTTTGAAAGATGGTAAGTGGACAAGGGGTTTTTATTTTCTTCTTTTTTCTTCTGTATGTTTATTACGCTTTGAAGTGAGGTTAGAGGTAACCAGGTCATCAAGGCCGCAGAAGCCAAGCCACCCAGCTCCAAACTGCAGTTCTGTGCCCTGTTAGCAGTGGATGCACTGTACCGAACCGTGCCTCAGTTTCTTCAGATGGGAAATGGGGAGAAAGGGCCCCTCCCACTTAGGTTTTGGGGACATTCCAATGAGAAAATACTTGTGAGGTAGTCAGTCTAGGAGCTGGCACATGATAAGAGAGGAATAAACATTAACTGTTGTAATCAAAGAGGATGAATAAATAATAGATAGATACTCTATATATTCAATGTCTAAACAAACAGTCCCTGGATCAGGGTTTAAATCTGTTAAACAAGCTTCCTAAGAAGAATGAGGCAAATTAAGCTTCCAGTACACTGTTTTTAAAAATAGTTTACTACCTTTGCTCTAGAAAGAATACTGAAATGGGTTATCAAATCAACAATAACAACACATATTAGCAAGGGGCAAAAGAAAACAGCTAGGAAAAAATATTTTCAAAATGACCTACTTAAAGAAAAATATAGAGCAGATGTTGAATAGGAATGTTGGCTGAAATACAAAAGAGGGGGGAAACAACATTTGATCATGTGGTTTTACCTCTTATAGAAAACCTAGTAAAGGGAAATTGGGTCCAAATTGCATACAGGCGTCCAGTGGAAAGATCACTCCAGAGAACGAAATCAAGGAAATGATGGCCGTGGCCACTGATTCTAATCTGCTGAATATTCTGGAATTGATTGTTTTACCTCAGAACTGCAACTTATCCATTCTTCTGCTTATTCAGGCATTTTCCACAGCTCAGGTGTCTCTATCTCTACCCAAGGAGCAGTAGCAGCAGATAACATTCTTTTTAGCCCAAATACGGTTTTAAGTCCTTTACTTATGACTTATTAACCTATGTTATTCGTACATCAACCCTAGCGGGCAGGGGAGCGCTAATATCCTCACTGTGTGATGGAGAAGGCTGAGGTACAGAGAGTTAAGTGACTTGTCCAAGTTCTCACAGCTAGAGGAAGAACCAGGAACTCAGACATGTTGCTTCTAGAGCCCCCTTCTTATCCCAAAACACTCTGTCCTATGTCTTCAGGCTTCTGGAATATATATGGAATCAGTAATAGTCTATCCGGACTCCATTTCCCGCTACACACACACACACACACACACACACACGCACGCACGCACGCACACATGCTTGACCTAAGCAGATAATGCTGAGTGCTACACTCTTTCCACATTTCTTGAATAAATCCTCTGACTCCTTAATACAACACTCCATGTTGTGACTGCCAACCACTGGAATTGGTTCAGTTTGACAACTGAACCAGTCGCGACTATTTGATTGCAAGCAACAGAAGCAGACTCTGGGTAACATAAGCTTAAGAGCACTCCAGTAAGAGGATATTGGGGAGCTCCAGAGGATTGAAAGGCATATTCAGGAACCAGGCATCTCTTGCTGGCCTGTAAAACAGATACCTAGAGATTGACAGGTAGGTCTGGACACCGCCAATGAAATTAGCATTTTTGAGGCACCTTTTGTACCCTGTCTTTGAGACCTTCTGATCAAGAGTGAAACTCCCAGGAGAGTGTCTATTGTTTTTGTGTCCTCACCTGTCCACCAGGACAACACACAGACTGAAGATGAGTGAGAGCCCACGCAGGAGGACTGTGTTGGGGAAAGACAATCTGGGATGCCCCAAACACCACCTCCAGTACCACTGCCTGCTGCACCAACTCTGATCTACCCAGTTACCCAGGTCTGACAATTCCAACTGGGTCAAGGGCTGCTGAATGGGTTAACTGGTTGGACTGCAAGTCATCACTAAAACAGTTGTGTTGATGATTATAAATCGAGCCTGGGTGTCTTCAGCTGGGGAACTAACTCATCAACCAGAGAGAGAACTGGCAACCTCCAGGATGGGCCTTTGAAAGCCTCTGATGAAATCAGCCGTTGATTAACGCAATTAGCACCATTAGGAAAGGAAGTTGTTAACCTAAATCAATTATGCACAGACATCTATCATGCTAAGTGTTCCTCTTTGTCTTGAGCTTATTGCACTGTTGGTGTTTCAGTGGTGATGGCCATTAAAAATAAATGATTATTGTTGATTTTCTATTGATATAGCTATTAATGTATCGGTGCCTATGTGTATAGGCCGCTTATGTGTAGTGTACAGAAAATAGATGTCCTAGCATTAGGAAGTGAGTATTGACTCCCATTTCTCAATGCAGGAGGTAAATATTGACCAACGAAAAGTGCTACTAGTTTACGATGAGCTAAAAGGCAAAATGTTCATATCAGCTCAATGTTTCTTTAATTACTTGTATCATTTATCTTCTGCCGTGCACAGGGTCAGACGCATAGATGTAATTCTTGATATCGGCTTTAGTATCTGTTTGCACATCTCAGTCCCGGACCCAAAGCACATGGAGCCATTTGGTTTCCACATACTTGAAAATCCTCATTCTTTTACTCCTCCCTGAACATTTCTGACACTTTGACCTAGCAAATATAAACCTTCTGTGCCAACCTTCCATACGAACCATGTGCCATTTTCTTAAATCCAATCCTAAAGGACTAGAACAAGAGGCCCTGATAATAATGGTTAACATTTACTGAACCCCTCCCACCCAGCCCTTTGCACAGATCTTGGGTGACCATGTCCATTCTACAGAATGATAATAAAGAAAATCAAAGCTATTGTTTATATGCCTGGTACTCTTTTAAGCCCTTTCCAATATGCACTGATTCAAGCTCAGAACTAGCCCTGAAGGGAGTGTTATTGTGGCCATTTTGCTGATGGGAAAACTAAGGCAGAGAAAAGCTAAGTTCTAACACAGAGATGGTAAAAAGTCAGATTAGTCAGACTATAATAGTCAATTAGTCAAACTATATTTTTTCACCCTCTTAACCCTCTTCTCTGTACCACTTAAAGTTTTGTGCAAATGTCAAGTGTCAGGAATATATTGTTATTATAGAAATTTGCTCTGGTGAAGCTGTATGTGTGTTGGTGTGTGTGTATATACCCCCAAATAAAGAAACTGGAAGTAATTTATATAATTTGCTGAAGTTACACAGTCAAGAAGTAAAGCAATTGATGCAAACCAGTCTGTCCCCAAACTTTCCTCTTTAGGACAAGATAGTTTGGAAAAGTTCGATCTTTAAAAAAAAAAAAATAGTTTGTAAGCATTTTGTTTTTGTAATAAACTGTCAGATCCCTCCATTGCATCAGGTTCTGGAAGTTGTGCTACAGGAATAGAGACGATGTAAAAAGCTTTATACTCCCATTAGGGCTTGGATTGTAATTGCAACATCCAGAAATATCTGCTTGATTGATTGGAGTGACGAGGTTCAACAGAACAAAGTAAGTTGAGACTAGGATGAGAAGGGTGTCACCGAGGACCATTAACACCAAGAAGAGGAGGAGCAACTGTCCCAATCACCCTGGTGGACAGTACCCGTGAAGGTCAAACTTCTACATAGTCATCGAAAGGAGGTTTAAACGTGGAAAACCAGAAAGGCCAGCTGGGCTTTCCCTTGGGAGCGGAATTGTCAAGAACTTATTTCAAAATGTCTTCGCCTTTTCTGTCCAGACAACACTTCTTCAGTTGGTTAATTAAAACTGGGTGTCAGCAAGCTTGGATATCCCCAGGAGAGGGGTCAGCTTCAGGGCATGCTTGGGAAACTTCACACATTTTGAACTGGGGGGTGGGGTGGGAGGACGTTGTTTAATTGCAACAGGAACTTCCTGGTAAAAAAAAGGCAGGAGGAAAGAAGAGAGCTGGGAGATTCCAGCGATGGAAAAGGAGGTAGATGTTGAGACAGAATTGCATGCCAGTGTCCCTGGAAAGACTGAACTTCAAAAATAAAACTTCCATGTGACTTTTGATTACTGTTCCTATGAGACAATCTATAAAGATGATCACTACTCTCTATCCACCGGAAGCCTCAAGTCGCCACGTGCTTCCTTCATAGACAAGTCACGATAAGCCAGGAGGTTTGATAGAGAGAAAAATAGCCCCTCCCCATGTCTATTTCCTAATCCTTGGGATCCCAGGGACCCAAGAATATCTTACCTTCCCTGGCAGAAGGGGCTTCACAGGAGTGATTAACTTAAGGTCGTGGAGCCCAGAATGTTCTGGATTATCTCGCTGGACCCAAATGCAATATTAGTTCTTATAAGTGGGAGGTAGGAGGCTCAAGTGAGGAGAGATGACACAATGGAAGCGGAGGTCCAGGTGGCACAGGGCCACAGCTGGCATCTTCAGGTGTCCTCCAGAACTAGAAGGACAAGAAATGGGGTCCCTCCTAGACCCTCCAGAGAGAACACAGCTCTGCGACACGTCGATTTGCACCTCGTAGGGTCCCATGTCCTTCTGACACCCAGAATTACAAGATAGTCAATGTGCATTATTTCAAGCTACTAAGTTTGAGGTAATTTGTTACAGCAGGAGAAAGGAGCCAATTCAAACAGTTCACTTTTCCCCCTTTATCTAGAAAGGTCTTGAGGCCACTTCTAATAACTAGCAAAATGCAGCAAAAGTAACCCAAAGTAAAATGGCTTTAGGCCACTTTTCCTGCAGACAGATAAGGCCATGCAAGCTGAGAGCAGAAATAGTGTTTGCATCAGGCTGAACCCCCTCTCATGCTGCTGCGTTCATGAGCTGGTGGTGCTTGCTCCCTCCAAGGGCCCCGGTGAGAGAGGCGAATCAGAAAGTTGCACAATTCCCCAGACCAAGCCTATGGCCCCAAAGTAGAGCTACTCTTTACACTCAGGTCAGAACACTGCCATCTCTTGAGGTCCCCACCAACGTCCTCAGTGTATGAAGAAGGGATCCATGAGTCTGGGGATCGCCCCTTCCTCTGGCACTTTTGGCACATCTCCCTGGTGTGGGTGCTGAGATGTCCCAAGGACAAAGTGCTCTGGCTTGGAGGAAAAGCCAAGTAACACGGACAATGCAGCAACACCAGGGCCCATCAAATTGGAGAGGAGGAGGGAGGCCCAGAGGAGACATCCAATCCAGCCTGGCATGGCAAGGATGGCAAGAAGTCACTTCCAGCAGTATCCAGACGGCTGGAGACGGGTGAGGAGCAGACAGGGCTATACAAACCGGGGTTGGGGGGATGGGGAGAGAGAAGTTGAAGGCTTTGAAGGACAAAGCCTATGGAATAAATACAGATACCTGGGAACCAGGGCACCAGCAACTGTGACGAATTACGCAGACACCCCCCCCAAGCATCCCCACTTCTAAACCCCACCCCCCACAAGGCTAAGATGGGGGCCGGGACCAGGGGTTTGGCAGGTTGGGAGCAGTTAGATGCTACCTAAAGAATCCTTATTTTTATCATCTTTCCTAAAAAAGAGTGTTACAGCCCTGAAAACCACAGGGGCTGCCCCAAACACCTCCCCCAGCACCTCCCATGAGATAGCATCCTGGGGTACAACAGGAGCAAAAACAGGCCACGGTTTAGTGAGCTCTAATGCGACCCTCTTGCAGTGGATGTCATCACTTCCCCCATCTGACAGAGGAGGGAGTCACTAAAGACCTCCCATAGCAACCCAGGGCTCACCCAGTGGGAGATGAACTGGGGTCTGTCTCCCACCAAAGCCGGGGAGGGCACCTGTGTGCAAGGAGTGGGGTTCAGAAAGGCGAGGTCTGGTCCTCCTCTGCCCCTTCCCCTTGAAGTGACCGCCACAGGTAAGAATCTCCACCAGCAACATGCATTCATTCATGCAAACAGTAAACACTTACTCAGGGCTTACTACAGCGCCAGGCACTATGGTAAAGAACAAAACAGACACAATCCTGGGCCTTTTAGAACTTAGATTTGGGAGAAGAAAAATAACAAATACGGGACCTCCCTGGTGGTACAGCGGTTAGGCGCTGCGCTGTGGAGCTGTTGGCAGCGGGTGATGCGAGTTCGACGCCCAGCCGGGGAGAAACCCACATGGCAGCAGCAGACCTCTCCTGCCTCGCCCACTGCTCCCCTCAACAGTGTATTTCCGTCCATCTGCCTGTTCTGCTCCCCACTCTGCCTCTGGTGAACCCTCTCACCACCCCACGCCTCTGGCCTGTGCTCAGCTTGTATGCATAAATAAATCAATCTCTAAAAAAAGAAAAAAAATATTAAAGAAAAAAGAAAAGAAAAATAGCAAATGCACAAGCAAGTAGAAACCTATTATGGAAAGTGGAGGTAAATGCTATATTTGACATTAATCCACGCAAAGGACGCTGGGATGGTGTGGAAGTCAGGAGGAAGATGGGGTTGGGGAGGAAGGTCAGGTGGCTCCCTAGAAATAGCTGAGTTTTAGTTCTGCAGTTGAGTGGTGGACTTACAGGTGTGATGCTGTGTATGTTCTTTTGGAGGTGCGGAGTATTAAGAGTCTCTAGAATAAAAACATTTCAGCGGCTGAGGCGCTGCAATTTTACAGTGGTGGTCAGAGAGAGCCTGCGTGTTGAGTTGGCATCTGAACTGAGATGTGAAGGCAAAGAGAGTAGGTGCTACACTAGCGGGAAGAGCATCCAGGCAGCAGGAACAGCAGCTGGGAAGCACTTAGTGCTCAGCGAACTGGCAAGTCAATGGTAGGAGCAAGTCCAGAAATAACAGAGCTTGCAGAAGTTCTTCCTGATAGATGCAGATGCTATTTGTCATTTTTTTTCTCCCCTCATTACTGCAAGACCATCAAAGGGCAGAAGAAAAAGTAAACGACCCAGGCATTCATGTATTCCTTATGTCTTTATTAAGCATGTGTGGTATGCTTCTCTCTGGTGATAAAAACAGTAAAAAAAAAATGGTGCATGACTTTAAGGATGGCATGATCTAGTAAGGGGATCGAGGGCAAGACACTAGCGATGATGGACAATTCACAGAATGTGCAGCCTGCCCCTTCCTACGCCCCTCGTCCATGAACTTGATTTGGGTTCTTCCTCTAATCTCAGTTAACATGACAGGGTGCTGATTCCCAGCTGAGAAAACCCTCCCAGGTCAGGAAATCAGCTCATGGGTCAACAATGAGAATGGGGCCTCCCCGGTGGCGCAGCGGTTGAGCGCTGCGCTGTGGAGCTGTCGGCAGCGGCGACGCGAGTTCGACGCCCGGCCAGGGAGAATCCCACATGGCGCGGCAGACCTCTCCTGCCTCGCCCGCTGCTCCCCTCAGCAGTGTGTTTCTGATCTGCCTGTTCTGCTGCCCGCTCCATCTCTGGTGAACCCTCTCGCTGCCCCACGCCTCTGGCCTGTACCCCAGCTTGCATGTATAAATAAAAAATAAATCTTAAAAAAAAAATGAGAATGGTGGCCTTTGCATTCTAGGCGGTGGCTTCCCCAGCCCTTAAGGAGTCTGGTACAATAACATTTCCCAGCATAGACGCAGAAAGCACCAGGCGCCCCTGGCCATCTCCCCAAGATTTACTCAAGCACCTGCTTCTTACAGTGATTCCCCAGACTTGTAGATTCCCAGGAGAATTAGCACAAAGGTCCTAACTCTCAATCAGCTGTTAGGGAAATCATAGAGAGTAGAGTGAGGAAGACCTTCTTTCTGTGAAGAAAGGCCTTGTATAAAATGAGTATCCCACATATCTCGTGTGAAGGTTTTCCTAATACCTATGGCATCAAAGAGGTGACGTTAACAATACTAACCCCAACTTTTTTGGCTACTCTTTGAACTTGTTCATGAAGAGCTGAGCTGTCTGGATACCAAGCTGTCCCTGTTACCTGGTTTTTCTAAGGAGCATCTCACACATGCACAAAAGCAAGTCAGCTGATTACTCAAAAAGTTAAACAGAATTAATTGAGCCAGGAATTCCACGTCTATGGATGTGAGCCCCCAAGCCAATAACAGACATAAAAACAAAGCTTGTGCTCATGTGTCAATTAATGGATGAATGGATTAATAAAACGTGTTAGGTCCCTAAAATGGAATATTATTCACCCACAAAAAGGACTGGAATTCTGATAACATGCTATAATATGGTTGAACCTAGAAAATATTCTACTAAGTGATATCTTCCAGATACAAAAGGCCACACATTGTACATGATTCCATTTAAAGGAAATGTCTAAGACAGATACATCCTTAGGGAAAGAAAGCAGGCTGGTGGGTGCCAGGATCTGGCGGGAGGAAGGAATGGAAAGTGACTGCTTAATGGCAGAGGGTTTTCTTTGGGGGTGATGACATATCCTGGAACTAGATGGAAGTAGTGTTTGCACAACACTGAGAATGTACTAAATACCACTGAATTATATACCCTTTCAGATGGCTGACTTTATGCCATGTGGATTTCATCTCAACTTAAAGGAAACAAGGCAGTCCACTTATTTGATGGCGTGAGCCAGGCTGCACTGTCCCACTAAGTACTCTGGACCCCCCACTGCCTGTGGCCAGGTAACCACTGAACACTTCCATGTGAGAGGCAACTGTCTTTCGCCAGCAACAGCTGGGTGTCACCACATCCCGCTGGTGTCCTGCCCAGCTGAAGAGCTGCAGAGACCCAGGTATACCAGCCCTTTCATTCTGCACCCTGCAAAGCAGGTCTACAGAGTTGGAATGTTCTCTTGGATTTGTTGCTGCGTAAAATGCAAACAGGAGTTACTTGGAAACAAAAAGATCAGCGAAGCAATGACAGACGTTGGGATCCCAAACCAAAGTCACACCAGCGTTCCTGCAACTTAGAACCTGGTAAAAGGATTAGGCCTCTGCCGTGCACCATGAAAGCCAGACTGTCTGCTGAAAGACTTGTATGCATGTCCCGGGGCGGGCTTCGAACTCTCCTGCCCTTTGATGCAGCCAGGCCTGTGTGTATGGATGTGCGACAGGGGAATAATGAACACCTGCTTAGAGAATAAGACAAGTGTGCCAGGGGGAGGGGGGCAAGGCTGGACATCAGCCCTCCCCGTGGTGCATCATGTGCACGGCTGGTCGAGAATGAATTATTTCTTCCCAATTCGGCGCCATCATCCATCACCGTCAATTTTAGCCCATCTGGAAGGTTTCAAAAGTCCCAGAATGGGATCAGAATTACAAAACAGCCCTAGCAGCCAACCTTTCTAAACGGATCATAGAAATACAAATGTAAAAGTAGCTGCCAGTTTCGAGGATTGTACTCGCCTCTCCGCCTGCACTCGAGCTCCCTCCTTCTGTCCTCTCCACCAAGCCCGGAAGCAGGTGCTGTGACCGGTCCCATTCTGCGGAGGAGCAAACTGAGGTGTGGAGAGGCCGAAGGTATTCCTGTGGTGAGGCGGGGAGAGGGGGACCTGGGGGTGCGGTGGGGTGGCCTGGCTGCTGCCAGGCTTCTCCACTGCGATGCTGAGATGCTAAGGGACCAGCTCAGTGAGCCCCTGCTATTCTGCCCTCTCCTCCCAAACAATGGAGTTTCTCAGTGCACTGAAAGTGCACTGAGATAGAAATCACACTTTTGGGAAACTTCTCTTTGCCCATCTTCCTTGGGTTTGTTCTCAGAGAGGAGCATGGAGGTGACTTAGAAGGTTGGCCTCCCTGGTGCTACAAAAGGAGTTAAGTCTCAGCACTATTGGAGCCACTGCAGCACGAGTTCGATCCCCAGCCAGGGAGCTTCCCTGCTGCTCCCCTCAGCAGTGTATTTCAGTCTGCCTGTTCTGCTCCCCACTCTGTTTCTGGTGATTCCTCTGACCCCCCACACCTCTGGCCTACACCCCAGTTCTTGTATGCATAAATAAATAAAGTAAATCTTAACAAAGAAAGAAGGTGCAGACACAGACATGAGTCTAAGGAACATACATGGTTTCCCTGTAATGACTGTGGCTCTCCCACGGCCGTTCATGCTGATCGCCCCAGCGTGTGCCCCGGGGCGAGGACACGCGAGCGGAGAGACCGAGGGAAAGGCAGACAGCCCTGCGCCTGTGACAGGCTGGCCGGCCTGCGCCAGATGGGCTCGAAGCAGGGCATAACTTCATTCTCGATGTCATCATCAGCGCCCCCTCTGGCCTGGCCCTCTGGCACGTGCCAGGGGGTGACAAGAAATCAGAACGAAACACGCCCTGGCTTCACAGAGCAGCGTGTTATTGGAGCTGGAGATTAAATTGCAAAGTAAATCGTGTATCCTGTCTGTGATGGGTGTTGTGATGGGCACCACAGGAGGCGACAAGAGCATATAAAAATGTCTGGATCAGAACAAGTTTAGGGAAAAGCAATTTCAAGAGACAAAGATGCCAATGTGATGGTGCCCTCAATAAGAGGATTTCTGGAGGATTTAGCAGACTTTGGGGGGTAGCAATTTAAGCTGAGCTGGCAGGCGCAGGTGACACCAGAGACCCAGAAGTCCATTTTGTTGCTCTACTTTCTAATATGGAATCAAGTCTCCTGGTTGATTCATGGTGAAAAAAAGGCTGCTGGAGTCCAGGCCATCACATTCAATTGCAGCCCCCAAAGAGCAAAAGGCAGAACAAAACAGGCATCTCCCAGGTGGGTCAGCTGCCTTGAAGCAGCCTTCCCGGGAATCTCACACATCAGCTCTGCTTTTCTTTCACTAGCCAGAGATACTCACTGCACCCCAATTGACTGCAAGTGAGGCTGGACGGTGAAGTCATCTATGCCAAGTTATTGAGGCTCTGTGTTCAGGTATAAAGCGAGGTTCCTGCCGCAAAAGTGCAGACTCTCTAGAAGTGTTTGCAGTGGAGGGGAGGGAAGAAAACTCCAGCTCAAGCCTCCTCCATCTCTTACCTGCTGTGTGAGCTTCAGCCATTCACTGAACCTCTCTGGGCTGCAGTTTGCCTACCAGTGACAGGGACCCCCAGTCCTCACTTTGATGTGGTGATGGGGTCTTCCTTGTGGGATATAAATGTGAACGCGATTCCTTTGCAGCATCTAAAGCCAAGTAAGCAGGGAAGACCCCATTCTGCCTCCAGAGACACGTTTCTCCTCCTGTATTCTCCAGGAACTGGGAAAGCTAGAAAATTTCCTGGGAACCACTGTTCTTGGCCCTCTCCTCTAAAAACCTTGACAATGACGTCCCTGCTTAAGGGGCTGCTCTTTGAAGTTGGGGAATTTCTACACCAGTTCTGAAGTCACGGAGACCCACAGTCATGCAGGCACCCCTCTTGGGGACAAAAAACTTTAATGAGGGCTCAGAGACTGTATTGGGCATCCCAAATTGTGCTCAGAAGGAAGCATCCTTGGGGCAAGAAGGGGCGACTGCTGTGCTTTGTGGGCTCACAACACGTCTGGTGTGGCAGCTGGAAGGAGCTTCAGAGGGCAGTGGGCCCAGCGCCATAAGGGGTCAGGCTGGGTCTGGGTAGCTGGAAAGTATTTGAGCTTCACGGGGAAGAGGGCCTTCGGCGCAGCAGGAGAAACAGCCCCTGGCTGGGAAGGCGCCTGGCCTCGGAAGGTTCTGGGGCCTGCCCTCCGCATGTGGGAAGTTATTGATTCCCAGGGAGAGGACTCTGTGTTCGTTATCTTAGGACACCCTGCCTTGCTGGCTTTGATAGCAGAAAGCTTGATAAAAGAAGCAAAGTAGGCTGGCCAAGGCTGTGCCAGCTCGCAAGGGGAGCAGGACAAGGTATGACAGAGCAGAGGTGGGACAGGCAATCACGGCCCTGGGGCCTTGGAGCAAAGACGGGGGTGCTGGAGGGCGGGCAGGGGGCTGTGAGGAAGCAAGTTTAGATGGAACAGGTGGCTCACAGGTAGACATGGGGTGGGGTGAAGGAAGGCCAAGCCACGGAACGAAGAGCCTTGAATTCTGGGATAAGATGCTCAGACTTTATGCTGAAGGCACAGGGAGCTACTGAAGGTAATGGAGGAGGACAGCGACACTATGGAAGAAGATTGAGGGGAAGCTCTGTCCAGGCACAACGGATTCTCTAAGTTCTTATTTGCCCCTTGAGCAGGCGAGGGAACCGGGGTCGATTAGTTCTCCTCGGTGACAGAGCTAGAACATGGCAACATCAAATTCAAAGCCGGATGGACGCTGCACCCAGGGAGCAGACAGCGGTGTGTCCGAGGGGAAAGTCACAGGTTACGTGAGCACGTGGTTACATCCGGGGCTGCAGAGCCTGCCACCTCCAATGTCAGGTGCTGGCCCAGATGAGAAGCCCAGCACAGGCTCTCTCCCAGCCTGTGGGGGAGACTGAGCACGGCCTCCCCAACCAGCCTGCCTCTTCCCAAGGCATACCCCCGTGCCCAGCCCTGCCTGGCCTTCCTTGCATCCCAGGAGGAAGGATGGAGCAGAGAGAAGCTGCTGCCTTGGAGAAGCAGTGGAGGGATACAGAAACCCCAGGCTGCAGGCCCAGAGGCCAGTGTTCCTAACAGACACTTGCTCTATTATTTAAACTCTGGCCACTGAAATAGCTCGTGAAAAGGACAAAGGCAATCCTGAGTGGGATTTTTATCTGGGGAATTTAAGAGAAGTACCAGGTCACAAGTTTAGGAAACCTAAGGGCCTGAGAAACACAGCCAAGCGCAATCACAAGGCCCAGACCTGGTCGGCAGAAAGCCTTCTTCCCCTCTTAGGGGCCCTCTGTCCACAGGCATGGTCGTCAGCAGAGCCACATTGCTGGGCATCTCCCATTCCCCAGGGGTTGTGCCAAGTGTCCACTTAACATGCCTTTGCAGACATATGACAGCCTCAGGAAGGATGGACAAGTGGTAGCCCCACTTTACAGGTGAGGAAACTGAGGATCAGAAAGGTGATGTCACTTGCCCAAAACCCTTAGGCTGGGGGTAACGGTGCCAAAACACCGTGCATGCGGCTTGCGTCTGCTGTTCACAACAGAGCTTCAGTAATCAAGATCTTTGCTTCAAAGCCCAGCCAAGAGCACCCTCAGTAAAGCCTCGGGGATCTATAATCACAGTCTCCTGTGACCCAGAGTTGAACCCCAGGCCCCTGGGGCAGGCTCAGAGGTCCATATGCAAGTTAACACTAAGGGTACAGCTGTAGCCCCAACAGATGAAGGACCTGCAAACTATGGCCTGTGGGCCAAATTCACCACTACCCATTTTATTGTGGCTTATGAGTTGAGATTTTTTTTTTAAGATTGATTTTATTTATTTATGCATACAAGAACTGGCATGCAGGCCAGAGGTGCGGGGGTGAGAGGAATCACCAGAGACAGAGTGGGGAGCAGAAGAGGTGGATCTATTGAATGAAATACACTTCTGAGGAGAGCAGCGGGCGAGGCAGGAGAGGTCTGCTGCGCCATGTGGGTCAGTTCCCTGGCAGGGATCGAACTTGTGCAGGAGTGGCTGCGGATAGCTTCATAGTGCTGAGACGTAACCCCTGCGCCACCAGGGAGACCTGAGAATGGTTTTATCTTTTAATTGGTTGGAAACCATAAGAAGCAGAAAAGAGGATGATATCATGGCATTCCACAGAATCCAAATTTTAGTGTCTGCACATTGAGGTTTATTAGAGTACGACCACATTGTTCTGTCCACTCATACCTCACCCATGAGGACAGAAGTCTCTCCGCTCCCGGGTGAGGGGCTGACACAGTGGCGTGACTGTGCTCCCACAACCAGAACAGCCCCTTCCCTTCCCATGTCGGTGCCTTTGGATTCAAGGCTAACAAAACCAAGGTAAGTGATTGTAATGAAAGCTACGTAGCCAGCAAAACCGAAATTATATGCCACCCAACCCTGCAAGAAGAAACGCGCAAACCTGCAGTCTAGCGGTGGAGGTTTAGCCTGCGGGCATCAGCTTGACAAGTTCAAGGATGTGCCAAGGTGGAAAAACCCCAGCTTTTTGGGAGAGGAAGAGATGGAGAAATATACAAAGCTCCAGGGCACACAACACAAAGGATCGCAGCCCACTGGGGCCCCAAGCAGCCCAGACATCCAGGTATAAACCCGCAGCGAGACGCAAACATTCAAAGGAAACAGAAAGACAGAGGCAGAGACCAGTATCTAAGCGGACACACTCAGGACCATGGAGCCATCCAGGTGTGCTCAGACACTGAAGCACCCAGGTGAACACACGCACAGGAAGCCCATACCTCCAGAGACACACCCAGGCCCAGGGTCCAGAGGAAAGCAACTACCAGGTGTACAAATACAGCTCATGTTCCATAAACAAGGAAATGTACACAGGCTGTCCAGGCAGAGGCACACACAGAGGGAACCCCAATGGCCCAGGAAGCCAGGTATCACACCATCACAGGTAAAGGGAGCAATGTCCAGGTCTATAGAGTTACACAAATATTTAGAAAGAGAGAGGGAGGGGAGAAGAGCAAGAGAAAGATACAGAGAAGAAGAGGAGAGGGAAGAAGGAGGAGGGAGAGCAAGGAGGGGAGGATCAGAAGTAGGGGGAGAGAGAAAGCAGGGAGGGGGTGGGAAGGAGAGGGAGATGAGAACAAAGGGGACAGTGGCGGGAGACCCAGTCACCCCAATCTCTCCTTCTAGAAGTTCACTCGTCCGTGAGAACTGATTTCTTCCCTCTCCAGTGAGACCCTGACACAGGAAGAGGAGGGCCGTGTTCCCACAGCAGAACGGTCCCTTTCCTTCACGTGTTGGTGCCAGGGGTCCTCTCCCGGAATAACACTGAAATGATTTAAAACGATGCCAATTCCATTGAGACTCTGCCTAGAGTCCTACACGGCAGTAATCACCTCCAGTGACCCCAAACCCGTCCCTTCCTTCGAGGGGCTCCCTCGCTCGTCATGACCTCATCCCTCTTCCTGCCACTTCAGAGAATTTCATTGCTGGGGCATTTATGGAGTGCCTGATGTGGGGGAGGAGAGGGAGGATGTCACAGATGAGTGGAATGGGTTCCCACTCACATGGAGCTCCAATTCTGCAGGGTGAAGAAGGGGTACCCAACAGGGATACACGTCAGACTGCAAAAAATTCTCAGAGACCAAGTGTTCTGCAAACCTGGATGAGGGGAGGGGGTTCCCATGTGGGTGAATCAGGGCAGATGCAGTAACAACAGCTAATGATTCTCCCCCATCTACTGTGTGCCAGATAATATTCCAAGTGCTTTTCCTGGATTACCTTATTGGGTACAGGTACTGCTATCATCTCTATGTTACAGAAGAGACTATTGTAAAGGGGGTAAGCAATGGGCTGCAGGTCACATAGCTAGGTATATGTAGTCTGGCCCTGGTATCTGAATTCTTAGTGACTATACTATGTTAACTCTACATTATAATCAGGTGCTGCATAATGACATTTCAGTCAACAAAGGACCACATATATGACAGTGGTCCCTATTATATATAGCCCAGGTGTGCAGCAGGAGGGTCCACCTAGGTTGTGTAATTACATTCTGATATTCACACAACAATGAAATCACCCAAACACATATTTCTTTGAATGCACCCTAGAAGTTAATAAACAACTAACTCTACTGTGTGGAGACATTAATGAAGAGCTCTAGACTGGAGTTTCTTATGGCCAAAGTGCAGAGGCCATTCTTTGGTACTAGGGCCTGGAACTTAACAAGGAATACAACTCTAAAGAACAACCAAACAAAAGAGACCAAAATAGTTAAAGCAAATTTGAGGAAAAATGGAGTCTTCATGCTACTCATTTTAAACTATATTATAAAGTAATAGTTATTAAAACAGCATGGTATTGGAATAAAAATAAACACATGGGTCAATGGAATTTACTCAAGAACGCAGAAATAAAGCCACACATACACTGGCTCCTATTCTATGACAGAGAAGCAACAGCTATATAATGGAGGAAGGAATATCTCCTTAACAAATGGCATTGGAAAACCTGGACAGCAACAAGTAAGAGTGAAACAAAATCACTCTCTAACTACATATACAAAATTAATTCAAAATGGATTCAAAGACTTGGATGTAAAATCTGAAACCACAAAATACACAGTAGAAAACACAGGTGCTATATCTCATGACATTGATAATAGAGATATCTTCGGGAACTTGCTCCCAAAAGCAAGGGGAATTAAAGTAAAAATAAACAATTGACACTACCTTCACTTGAAAAGTTTTTGCACAGCAAAAGAAAATATCAACAGACTAAAGACAGCCTGCTAAATGGTAGATATTTGCACATCATACATTTGATAAGACATTAAAAGACAAGGTATATAAAGAACTTATCCAATTTAACAACAAAAACAGTAAACAGTCTAATTTTCAAAAGAACAGAATATATGAATAGACACTTTTCCAAAGAGTATATACAAATAGCCAACAGACTGTGGAAAAAATGTTCATGAGCACTTCTTATGAGGGAAATGCAAATTAAAATCACAATGAGCTATCACCTCATATGTCTAAGAATGGCAGCTTACATCAAAAGACAGTGGGTGCTGATGAGGACGTGCAGAAGAGAAAGAAAAGTATAAAAATTTATACACTGTTGGTAGGAATGTATATTGGTGCAGTCATTTTGGAAAGTTATGGACTTTACTAAAAAACTAAAAATAGAGCTACCATATAACCCAGCAATCCCACTTCTGGATTTCTATCCAAAGAATACGAAATCATCAACTGGAAGAGCTATACTGAACAAAATGCTTGTTACAGCATTTTTCACAATATTTATCCCATAGAAGCAGCCTAAGTGCCCACTGATAGATGACTAGATAAAGAAGGTATGGTATAGGTATATAATGGAATACTACTCAGCTATAAGGACAGATGAAATTTCACCTGTTGAAGCAAACTGGAAGTTAACTAGAAGGGATTACGCAAATTGAAATTGATATGAAAGGTAAAGACAAACATTGGATGATTTCACCTATATGTGCAATATAGAAACTAAGCAGATAAACAGACAAAACAAAGTAAACGTAAACTAGTAGACACTGAAAACGGAAACGAAGTTAACAGTGGTGAGAAGGGCAAGAGATAGGAGACAGGACAGAGGGGGTATATTGGATGAGTTAGTTTTTGTTTTAGTTTTTGTTTTAAGAGAACAAAAAATAACCAAACAAATATGGAAAAATTAAACAGACTATGTGTTTTCCCAGTGGCTCTCTGTGCTACCTAGTAACAGCCTACCTCCTACTCCACAAAGCCTTCTCTAACCCCCAGAAAAAGAACCCGTATCCAACCCCAATTACAGCCTTGAGCATTCATTACAGCCTGAGTCTAGAGTTAAGCGGAATGAGAAGTACAAATCCATGGAGAGACAGACTACTCGTTGAGTACCAACATCGTGCCAGGCATTGTGCTAATAATTCTCTGCCGAGGTAAGCATCATCACCCAAATTTCAGATAAGAAAACTGAGTCTCGGGCCTCCCCAGTGGCGCAGCCGTTAAGCACTGCGCTGTGGAGCTGTCGGCAGCGGCGACACAAGTTCGACGCCTGACCGGGGAGATTCCCACATGGTGGGGCAGATCTCTCCTGCCTCGCCCGCTGCTCCCCTCAGCAGTGTATTTCTGATCTCCCTGTTCTGCTCCCCGCTCTGGCTCTGGTGAACCCTCTCGCCGCCCCATGCCTCTGGCCTGTACCCCAGCTTGTATGTATAAATAAAAAATAAATCTAAAAAAAAAAAAAAGAAAACTGAGTCTCAGAGATATGAGGTCATTTGGAGAAATCACTCAGGAAATAGATTACAAAGCAGAGATTCAAAGCCAGTCCTGAAAGATCCCAGAACCTACCACCTCCAAACATTCTCCATTGCTTGTTTCTTCCTCTTACAAGCTTGGAATTCATTCTAATTTATCTCAGAAGCCCCTCAAACAGTGTATTTCCCATCATAGTGATGAAAATAAAGAATTCCCCCTTCAGGTCTTACCAACTGTAGGGCAGAAAAAATAATTCAATCTTTATCCTTCTTAGTTCTTGGCTGAGACGACCCCCCACCCATGTACTAATAGTTAAAAAAAAAAACAGATTAGCAGGAGAAAAACAAACAGAAGTTTGATAACATATATATACCTTCTACATGGAAGAGACTCAGGGAGACAGTAACATCCTAAAATGGTGGAAGCCACATCTTTAATAGCATCTTCAGCTAAAGATGAAAGAAAATCTTAGGGGAATTAGGGGGTTGGGAGGGAGGGTTGTAGTTATGGGAGCTTATAAAGGCACAGTAAACAGGGTATGGTTATTATACAAATTTAAGTTGCTGCCTTCTCCACTGACAGGAGTTACTAGAGAAAAGGTCTTCCTTCATTTCCTGGTACAGAGAGGGAGATACCCTTAGATATGGAGATTTTCCTTATAAAAATGTGAATGTCTCTTATTTAACACTTAGTTTTCAGAGCTTGTCTGCTGTTCCTTTAAAATAATCAGCCTAAAATAATCCTTATGCCAAAGAGTCATATTCAGGGGTGAACATTTATCCATGGCCAACAAAAGGAGGGATGATCTCCTTAAAATTCTTATCAAGTATCAGAATGTCTTTTATCTAGTGCTACCACTAGGTAAACTGAGGCTCTGAGAGGTGATGGCATGTTGGGGAGCCAGGATTGCAATCTGGGTCTGTCTCATTCACAAATACTGATGCCTTTGTATTTTTACACAGATGGTACCAAACTTATGATGGTTCGATGTACAATTTCTTTGCAGTGGTACAAAAATGATATGCATTAGTACTTCAAATTTTGATTTTTCATCTTCTCCTGGGCTAGCCACGTGCTGTGTGATACTCCTAGTCAGCCATGCAATCACAGGGAAAACAACAAATACTTACAGTATACTGAAGTATTAGTGTCCCGAGTGTGTTTAAGGCAAGGTAGACGAAGCTATAATGATCAGTTGGATATGTATAAAAATGCATTTTTGACTTACGATATTTTCAGATTACCATGGGATTTCATCCCAATAAACCCCAATGGAAAGTAACCCACTGAAAGGCAAGGAAGATCTATATTTGGCTTGAGATGGTTAAGATCAGAAGGGAGAATTTGTTAGGTTGTTTTTGTTTGTTTCTCAGTTACAGAAACTCTCTTGCTGGAGCGAAGAAGAGAAAGTCAACAGAATAATACTACGAGTCAGCTCTTGCCTCCCCCATCCACAGCAACCTGGCCACACAGGGGAGACCATTCTGCCTGCCTTCCCCTGTCCCTGGGAAACTGGGTACCTGACAGAGCCAGGCGAGATATCCTGAGTGTTGGGAGTAGCAGTTGCTTCCTGTCTAGGGAGCACCAAGCACAGAGGAAGATTCAAAGGCAGCCTCTCAAGCAGCAGACAGCCCCTCAAGGAGACAGGGACGGTGGAGAAGGGCAATGATTGAAAGTCTCCTCCTCCTCCCCTCTGCTCCCTCCCCTCCCAGGAAAGAAAGATGAGCATCCCTGCCCAGAGGTCTCAGCTACTCATCTGTGCTTCATCAATGCCCAGGATCTCTGACTCAGTCTCATTCCCACCACAAGCTGGAGCACACCCTGAAGATAAGATAGCAGGGGTCAAGGTGGTGCAAAGCTCCCTAACAGTGGCATCTGCCTCTGACCTTCCGAGGGCAGACAGGTGGCACATGGGCCAACCGGGCACCACAGGGTTTGTTTATTTCCCTTCCAGCCTGAACTATGCACCCAGGTCAGGGAGGCCATCTGATCTGGAGGTTGGTGTGCTGGAGGTAGAGACGGCTCTGCCCTTCTCTGCGCCGCAAGCCATGAAGAGGGAAGCAAGCAGGATGCAAAGGCCAGCCACATGCTTGGAGGCACACCTGGGCCCTTACAACCTCCTGAGCGCATGAACAAGCTGAAGCTTGGAGAAGTTCAAGCACTGGACTTAGTCACATGAGAAGTCAGAAGTTCTGATAGGGCCCAGTGTGAACTGAATGAAGGCTGGAGCTGAGGTCTCATCTGAGACTCGACTGGGGAAAGAAGCTCCCAGGTTCACATGGTCACTGGCAAAACTCCAGCCTTCTGTTGGACGGGAAGCCTTCACCTTCACTGGGTATCAGTTGAAGACTGTTCTCAGTTCCTTGACATATGGGCTTTTCCAAGTGGCTGCTGGCTTCCTCCAAGCCAGCAAGGGAGAGTATCAGCCAGAGAGGTAGGAGTTACAATTGCGTGCAACTTCAGCACAGAGGTGACATCCCATCCCACTGCCTTACTCTGTTTAGAAGGAAGTTACAGCTTCTGCACTCAGGAGAGGATTATACAAGGGTGTGAACAATAAGAGAAGGGGGTCATGAGGCTACCTTAAGACTATGTCCTCCATAATTATAATCCTGATTGTTATTTTTGTTGCAGATATTGGAACATCATAAAATCTCACTCCCTTACTATAAGAATGAGTTCAGGGACTCCCTGGTGGCACAAGAGGTTAAGTCTCAGCACTATGAAGCTATAGCAGCTAATGCAGCACGAGTTCGAGTCCCAGTTAGAGAGCTTCCCATATAGCACAGCAGACCTATCCTGCCTCGCCCGCTGCTCCGCTCAGCAATGGATTTCAATAGACCTGCCTGTTCTGCTCCCCACTCCGTCTCTGGTGAATCCTCTCATCCCCACACACCTCTGGCCTACACCCTTGCTCTTGTGTGCACAAATAAATAAATCTTTAAAATAAAAAATGAGCTCAGATGGGTGGGCAGAAGTCACCTGGATCTCGCATACCAAAGTAAAGATTGGTATTTTAATCTTAAAGTAGTGGGTACCGTTGGTGAATTTTTAAAGAGCTTGTTGACAGTCATATTTCAGAGTTTTTTGAATTATTTTTCATTGTAGTAAGATGACATAACATAAAATTTACCATCTTCAACATTTTTAAGTGTACCACTCAATAGTGCAAAATACATGTCCAATGCTGTGCAACTATCACCACCATTCATCTCTAGAACTTTCCACCTTGTAAAACTGAAACTATTCAATAGTAACCATTTTCCTCCTCCCTCCAGCACCTGGCAGCCACATTCGACTTTCTGTCCCTATGATTTTGACTACTCTATGTAAATGAAATTACAAATATTTTCCTTTGTATTTATTTATGTGTAGAAGGACTGGGGTGTAGGCCAGAGGTGGTGGGGGGTGGGGGGGTGAGAGGATTCACCAGAGACAGAGTGGGGAGCAGAACAGGCAGATCTACTGAAATCCACTGCCGAGGGGAGCAGCAGGAGAGACAGGAGAGGTCTGCTACGCCATGTTGGTCAACTCCCTGGCCAGGGGATGAACTCAGGTCATGCAGTGATAGCGCTGAGACTTACCCCAAGGCCACCAGGGAGGCCCAGATTTTTCGTTTTTTGTGACGGACTTACCTCACTTAACATAATGCCCAAGCTTCATTCATGTAGTAACAGGTGTCAGCCTTCCCTGCCCTTCCCTTGAAGGCTGAACAAGCTCCCCTTGCATGGAGAGACCCCAGTGTCTGTCATTTCGTACACAATGGACACTTGGGCCCTTTCCAGCTGTGGGCTGCTGTGAATATGGACATGAGTGTGCAATTATCAACTGGACACTCTTTGTACTCTTTTGCATACCTGCTCTGGAGGGGACTTACAGAATCATCTGGTAATTCTAGCTTTAATTTTTTGTGACACTGCCCAGATCTGTGCTTTTTCAAAGGATACTCTGGCTGCTGTGTGCAGAGTGGACAGACAGGAAGCGAAAGTGAGAGCTGAGGCTCCAGGAGAGGCCGTGAGGCCTGTCCATTAAGAAGACGGAGTCTGGCTCCAGGATGGTGGCCGCAGGCAGGGAAGGTAAACATGGCTGAGAAGCAATCACGACCTTCCTATGCGAGCACTTTGGGTTCCTATTTAGAGAAAAGCTATTCGGAGAAGAGCAAGATTGATGAGGTGAACTGCAAGCTTTCTGCCTTCAGAAAGCGACGCTCCAGGCAGAGAACTGTGTGGGCTTGGAGGTCAGACAACCCGCATTCAAACCAAAGCTCTTTCCTCGGAGCCTCAGTTTTTAATTTGTAAAAGGGAACTAAGAATGCCAATATCTACCTCTTGGGGCTTGTGAGGATTCAGTGTGCTAATCTGGGGCAGTGTCTTGATAAAAGAGAATGGTCACTAAAATCTAGATGAACACGTTCTGCCAATTAAATCTAGAATGCCTATCTCAGCCCCTCGGGCTGGCTTCAGGCTGCCCACAGGCCCCACGGCCTGGGGGGCAGTGCTGTGCCCCATGATTCTTGCGGCGTCAGCACGGGTACTTGGCTGAGTGACCGGGGATCAGTACTTCAGGGCCTCCTTCTTTTCAGACACCCCTCCACGTGTCCCCTCTCCACCTCCAGACCTTACCATGGTCCCCTTTAGTTGCTAATGGCACCCAAATTACGGAAAAGGATGAGAGATATTTCTATGTCTGCTTGGTCTCGCCCACCCCCACACTTCAGAGGCAGTGGGAGAGCTCTCTCTGAGGGGAAATCTATAAGTCCTCTGAAGAGACAATTTTCCTGCCTTTCTCGGCAGCCTCCTCCAGCTCCGACCCCTCTCAGACAAGTGGCTCCGGCTGTCTGTCCCGGTGGAAGAGGGAGCAGAGAGTAGAGAAGCGGGGATGGGCAGCGGGGGTGGGGGAGCATCACCTGCCAATCTCCACCCAGCCTGCGCCCTGTCTTGCGGCCTCCTCAGGGGAAGCCGTACTCGCTGTTTTTCATGCTGTGCTGAAGCCCAGCCAAGCCTCTGGATGTCAGCCACCTGCCTTTCCAGTCGTCTCCTCCTTCAATCTCCTTGACCACCCTCTCCCTCCAAGCCAACTCAAGCAAAGAACAAGGCACTCAGGCTCAAGTAAGGCAGGTTCCCTGAGCCTTCTGCGTCCTGGTTCAGGACATGGGTTACGGGGTCAGATGTCACAAGCTTCCAATTCCAGCTCCAACGCTGGCTGTGTTCACTTTGGGCAAAAGGCTTAAGGACAAGACACGTTTCCTCTTGTTACAGGTTGAATGGCGTGCCCCCAAATTTCGTATGTTGAAGTCCCAACCCCAATACCTCAAAATGAGGTCTTCTTTGGAAATAGGGTTTTTACAGATGTAATTAGTTAAGAAGAGATTAGCCAGTAAGTGGCACTTGTTCTATAATCATCCTAGGAAATGAATACACATCTCAAAAACAAGGTTTCTGCCTTGCCCTGTCTTGGGTCATTTAATTTGGAGAAAACCAGTTGCCATATTGTGAGGATTCTCAGGCAGCTCTGCGGAAAAGCCCACATGGCAAGAAACGGAGGCCTCTTACCAAGAGCCACACAAGGCGCCATCTTGAAAATGGAGCCTCCAATCCCCGGTCAGGCCTTCAGATGATCACAGCCCCTGCCAACATTTTGACCGCAACATCCACAGGGATCCTCCGCCAGAACCGCCCAGAGTCACTTCTGAATTCTTGACCCACGGAAATGATGATGTTAGTAAATATTTTCCTTTCTAAGCTGATCACTTTGGCGCTAACTTGGGCAGGAGGCAACAGATAACCAATACGGTAACTGCCCAGTTGCTTGCCTTCTCAGCCTCCATGTGACCATCTGTAAAATGAAGCTAATAGAGCTATCTCTGGGGACTGAGGTGTTGAAATAAATCATATTTTAAGTAATAGTAATAAATACTAGGCCCTTAACATAAATTAACTCCTTAAAGCATCAACGAATGGCCAGATTTCTAAAAACAAGGAAACTAAGGTTCAGAGAGGTAAGTAACTTACCCAAGGCCACACAGCTGCTCAGTGGCAGTGCTCGGACTATGAACCAGGGGATTTGTTCTGAGTCCTTGCTCTTAACCATACTCCACCTTTGCTCGTAGATAAAGGATTTAGATCACAGGCAGAGGTGCAGGAAGTGCTCAATCGGTATCAGCTAGGATCATTCAGTAACTTTTGATATTTTGTAATTAACTGATCATTTCATGCTCTACCATGGGAGCCTTTTTTTTTTTTATCACCAAGACCTTTGTTGGTATGTCCTGTGTACCTCCCAGCTGCCAGAAAACTCAGACGAGTACTTGTGAAACATGCAAGCATCATACTGTGCGTGGAGAGCGCCATACATCTTCGATCTCACTTACCCCACCACAACCCTTTGCAGAGAGGTAACATTATTTCGATTTTCCAGGTGAGGAAACTGAGGCAACGAGGAGACTCAGCAGATATTCCCTGTCCCAAAGTTCTGGAAAGTGGCAGAACTGGGCTTTGAAACCACCACCTCGGACTCCCCCGCCCAGTGCTCTAACTCCGCACGGTGGCAGATCTGGCTGGCTGGCATCTACAGAAGGTTGGCGGGAACAATCTTTCAATTCAACCACGCAAGGGACTCTCTGAATCCGGTCCCTCCTACACACATCTAGTGGTTTCCACTGAAATGCGTTTCCCTGAGACCTTCAGAGCAGCTTCTTGGCTCTGGAAAACTCCCCAGCTGGGGCCTTCCTTCCTGTTTTAAGAAGTGAAAGCATGGGGACACCAGCCCAGGCCCAATATAGTTCCAGATCTAAATTTAACAACAATAACACGGCTCCAGCCTGACCCTGCAGAGAAGAAAGGGGAGGGGGAAAGAAGAAAAAAAAAAAAACAGCAACTAATTCTTCACAAATTAGGACAATAATAAAGGTTCCTTTCAAGTGTCAGGGCATATTCTTAGCAAGAGCGTAACACCTAAATCAAGTCCAGGCTGTAAAAATGGCATAATAGCAGGAAGCCCGGCTACAGGCCTGACTTCCTCCAGGGAGACAGGGGATTTGGGGGTGTCTAGGGCTGGGCGGGCGGGACAGAGCCAGGCTGTCCTGACTCACTGGGAGGCACACACCTCTGTCTGGCCTCCCACCGGGTTCCAGCGGGAGTCACCTCACAGCCCCAGCCAGGTGGGCCAGGGGAGCGAGGGCCATCAGGGGTCATCTGAGTGACCCCCCGACCTTCCCAGCCAAGGGCGCTGCCACCGAGCAAGTCAGGTGGGGCAACGTGAGAAGACCCCAGGCAGACCAGCAACTCCAGGGGGCACGGTGGACCGAGGGCCCCAGCTGCTGGGCTGTGGAGCCACCCCGCATTGGCTGAGAGGCCACGTCTCCTCTGGGCCCTGGTGCCGGGGAGCCCTGCTTCAGCCAATGCCCGAGAAGGGCAGGCTCACTCAGGCAGGCCTGTTCCTCTGGCAGCTCACACTTGGCCTCCCTGTGGCTTTACTGACTCTTCCTTCAGCTGCGTGGCAGCCAGACAGGCTGCTCCCCACCCGCCCCTCCCTTTCTCCTCACTCGACATCACACCCGAGTTGGAGTCCAGCAGCAAACGCTGCCTGCTCTGGGTCCACCACTATTTTCTCTCAGTCAGTCACTTCCCCTTATAAAACCGTGCACATGGAATCCCATCTAGGCATCTGCTTTTTGGAAAACCCAGACTAATACATTGGGTCATGTCCCTTCTCTACTTAACACCCTTCTAGAAGATTCTCAGCTTGTCAGAAGAAAATCCAAATTCCTTACGCCAGCTTCCATGGGCCCTGCCCCCTCTCTGACCTCATCTTGTGCTCATGCCCTAGCTCCACAGTCTTCTCCGTTCCTCAAATACCCCAAGTCGTTTGTGCCCCAGGGACTTCGCGCCGCTGTTCCTGCTGTCTGGACCACTCTGCTCCAGTCACTCAGCCTCCAGGTCTCAGTTCAAATGTCACCTCCTCAAAGAGGCCTTCCTTGACCCACTTGATCGAAACAGGTTTTTTGTCTCTGATCCTCAATCACTATCTCCTTCTCAGACTGAGAAAACATAGCACTCTGTCCCTGGCTATCTGGCTGACAGCCCTTCTTGAAAGGAAGCATCCTGAAGTACAACGGGAGCGGCAGTCACTGAGTGACCAGAGGCAGACTCTCCTCTAAGAGCTCCCGTGTTTGAACTCATTCAAGCTTTCCCAAAGCCCTGTGGGATGTGGGTCCTAGTGAGGAAACTGGGGCACAAGGAGGTAAAATGAACTCCCAAAGGTCATACAGCCAGTGGACAGGAGAGAGGGACTGAACTGAAGCTCTAGAATCCACTCCCTTCCCAGGATGTCATTTCACCTCTTATGAAGAGAAGGTGCCTCTGGTTCCTTCACTCACGTAGGCACTCATGGTGCCATTACTCAACCCTGGGTCATCCTGAGCAGGCCCGTAACAAAAGGTCCATGTCTCTCCTGGGTCTGTCTCCCAGGGGACAGGGCTTTGCATAAGACACCCAACCCCTTCCACGGGGACCCTGAAGGCAGACACTAGTTATTCTTCGCGTTCCCTCTCCCGTGCCTCGCTCTTCTCCGTCCCACTCTGTGCCCAGAACCGCGACCCCTCTAGACTGAATCCCCCCTCTTTATGAGCAACCCCTTGACTGACCTCTCAAAGTGTGAACTCTCCAGGGCAGACTGTATTTCCTGCAGGGAACCTGACTAATAACGCGCATTAAGATGAAGACATAGAGGCTTTTCTGGAGATTAGGGGCCACCAGCCCCTGGTCTCACAGCCTGGCTGAGGACAGAGCCACCATTGGCCTGTCCCAGTGCCCAGCTCCGGACACCCTCCCGAAGCCAGGGCTTGAGGGCATGGAACACAGAGACCTGAGTTCAAGGCCAGCTCTGTGACCTTGGGCCAGTTACTTCTGCCTCCTGAGCCTCATTTTCCTCCTTTGAAAACCAGGCATATAACAAGTTGACCTCCTTGGGTTATTGTTAGAATTGAATGTCGCTGTGCATGCAAATAGTGTGTCCGGGGCATAGTAAATGCACGATAAATATAGCTATCATCCTCCCCCTCTCCGTCATCCATGTCAGCACTACTATTATTGTGGTTATTGATAGAAACGTCTGCGAGGATCATTTGCAGACTTGCTGCTCCCCAGATGACAACAGAGAACAATTCACACAAGACAGGATGAGCGAACCCCAAGGTATTGCTCCTTTATTCTTACCAGCTGGGAGGACAGAGGACCCTGGGGTGACTTAACTGGGTCGAAGTTACACCTGACCCCTCCTTTCCTGCCCCCCCCTGCTCTGGCACAGGGATTATCACCGCCTCCATCGCCTCTGAAGGCCATCCCTGCTGCGAGGCTTTGATAGGGAAAGTGTGAAGAACAAAGGCCATTGTTTGCAGAGGCGCTGGTGCCTCCCAGGCCCCAGGCCAGCTTCCCAGGGGTGAGGTCTGGCTCCAAGACACAAAGACGAAAGTCATTAGGACCAGGGACAAACAATGACGGCATCACTCTGTTTACCTGAACCCCCGGGAGCTGCCAAGTGGGAACAATGAGGTGGGGATGCTGGACTGGCTCCCCTGCCTGGCCCTCACTGAGCTTCTTTGCAAATAACAGGGCAGGGCGCTGTGTGGTCCTTCGGGCCGGGCTTGGGATCTGCTTCAGATCCTGAAAAGACAGCACCAGCCGAGGCACCCAGCTGCCTGGATTCGTGTCTCAGCTTCACCATCATCTCCCCTGTCACTTGGGCCCTGCGGCTTCACTCGCTAAGCCTCAAGTTTCCTTATTTGTAGTATGGAGGTCATCGCGGTGCCATCCCCTTCCCCTTGATCTGTGTAATCGTGACCTGTTGATGGCCCCCTCTGATTCGCTTTATCACCACATCGGTCCTCTCTGAGCCCTGGACAAGCCTCTGTGCTGAATCTTGGTTTCAATCATCTGCCATCCAATGGGAATAAGAAACCTGTTCAGAAATCGGGCGAGGGCCAAAGAAGGGAGCCAGGCTGACAGTGGAGCGGGGCCCATTGAGAAGCAAAAGCTGGTGAACATCTCGTCCTGGCTCACCTCCGGGCCACCATGGCCTGTCACCTTGGCCTCGCTCTTCCTTTCTGAGCCACACTCCCGCACTAGGTGGGGACACAATCCCATCTTCATCTGAAGGGAGGTAATGGCCTTGGTAAGCACCGAGCATCACCAGTGAACCTTCAGCTCTCCTCTTAAGAGCGGGGAGCTTTCACGAAGGACGGGGCAGACCAAGTAATGAATGGGAACTACACGCTGCCCCCGCAGAATGGCTAGGGTGTTTATGAAAGAAAACACTGGGATCCGAGAGACAAAATGGGGGCTCGGATCTGTGCCTTTGAATGTCGCACAGGATCTGGTGTGATCAGGACCTCTTTGCCAGGGTCCTTAGCAAGCAGGAAAACTAGCCTGAGTCCTGGTCACCCTCTTCTCCCGTCTCCCGGGGAGCCTCATCCACACGCCCTCAGCCATCGAGGTGCTGACGGGGCTGTGGGGACAGACAGACGACCTGGTGCAGACAGAGACACCAACTCAAACTGGCCTGGACCAGCCCGTCTCCCTGGCCCAGCCCTGCCTGTGTCGACCTCCTTCTTGGGCAGCCCTGTCTGCCCCCAGCAGCCCCCGCTGACGTCCAGCCCATCCTGCCACTCGCTGAGGAGAGCCTGTCCTCATGCCGCAGCCGAAGTCCCGGGACTGCTGGTGCCTGGGGTCACGTGACCCTCCCTGAAGCTACCCTAGGGGTTCAGGGGCCGAAAGTGCTGTTGGTCAAAGCTAGAACAGGAGATAGAGCCATTTGCCTTGAATGGCAAAGATCAAAAGTCGGGGAGGGATGAAAGTCCAAGGAAAAGTGGGGTGCTATGCTCTGGGTGCTGCATGGGCACAAACAATAGCCATCACCCCTCAACCACACACCCAACACAGGGAGCAGCCCCTTTGCTCCTCCTGTCTGCTGCGTGGGGGGCTGCTTCCCATGCGCATGCTCAGACAGGCTCAGAGGAAGAAGGCAGATGGCTGCGCTCCCTTCACCGACGCGGCTCCTTCCTCCTCCGCCACACCACTTACGTGGCCAGTCAGTTAGGAAACAAGATATAAGGCCTCACCCCGCATTGGACTGGCACTGCTCTTTGGGGGACAGAACCTCAACGTGAGCCCATTTACCCTTCCCAGGACACTCGGCACAGACCCACCCAGTCCCCAATAAAAACTGCAATTTAGTGATTTGTAAGGTAGCTATCGGGGTGTCCGATGGCCGAAACAGCTCTCGTGTGTATTTGGCCTTGACCCTCAGTCACAGCTCCCAGACCTCTGCAGTTTCCTGAGATAGGAGCAAGGGGGGATCTCTGCTCAGTGCATTTGGGCTCTTGTCCTCAGTTCCTGAAACTAAAGTCGCTTACTGGTGTGAGGAAACCCTCCCCATGTGCACACGTGTACACATGTGAGCACACACAAGACTGTGTGTGTGAGTGTGCACACACGTGTATACACACGTGCAGCCAGTGCACCGGTGTGTGATCGTATGTGTGTGCACATACATACGAACATGTGTGCAGGACTGCACTGTGTGGTCGTGGGCATGCGCGTGCACACATACACACACGTACATACACACGTGTGCACACGGTTTTCATTCGCTCAGTCCTCACTGGGAAACCAGGAGAGACAGGCTGTGTGAATTCCGACCTCATGAGCCAGGAAGCTCGGTTCCGGAAGTGGTTAGCAACCGACCCACGATGGCAGCGCTGTGACAACAGAACCGCTCTGCAGGGACCAGACACATGCCTGTGTGGCCCCGGGTGAGGCGTCGCACCCGGCTTTCTGCAGACCAGAGACATTCAACTAACTTACCCAGCACCTACTGTGCACCAGACGCCATGCAGAAATGACTAATGCCTCGTCTAGCCCCCCAAAGAGCTCGATAAGTCAGGGGGCTCACTTGGGGGCGACTGTGCTCCATGAAGACAGTCGCTGAAGACTTGTCATACTTGGGACTGGGGGTGCTACCAGCATCTAGCGGTGAGAAGCCAGGAGCGTGGCTAGACCCCAAGAACTCCCACCTCAATGTCTAGCAAGATGAGATTATGAGACCCTGATTTGAGTGAAGAAAAAGCACAAAATTCATCCGGCAATTAAACTGCACCCGTGCACAACAGTTCTTGAGGACCCCTAGACTGTCGTGGACAAAACATTCACATGGTTGGAACAAAGCCCGGTGAAGACAGACACTATTGGAAGGACACGAAAGCCAGTCCCAGCCCTCAGTCTCTGTTTCCACATCTGGAGAGTGGACATGTCCTTCCCTGGCCCGGTTGGGGAGGAAGAAAAACCCGTGCAGGCCGCAGCGACACAAGATGACAGTCTCAGAGCAGCAGCAGTCTCAGAACCAGACGGCTCACTCTTGACAAGGGGCTCATAACCCGGACCCACCCCAGGATCCTGCAGGTACCCCCACGCCTCGCTCACCCTATCTGGTCCTTATCCTTCCAACGCAGCTCTTGTCCTGAGATTTCCCCAGTTTCCTTTGTCCCTTTGAACTTTAAATAAACAGAATCCTAGAGCTTTATTCTTGGTGTCTGTCTGAGTTCATTTTCTGCGTGGGTGTGATCTAGCCAAGGGGTGGCGGGGGCGCAGCGCCTCATCTTGACTGCCACGTCGCCTCCTCCCCGGGACTCCCCACTACCCCCCTCTCCACCGTGCTGCTCGTGGGGGGCATTTAAGTCCGTCCCCCTCACTGGATGCTGAGAACATCCTGGCTGTGCCTTGGGGACAGATGCACATATCGGGGGGCAGGGGAGAGAGGCAGACTGTGGTCTCCCAGGTCCTGTTTTAAAATTCCAAAAACCTTTTCTACTGAATTCTACCACCAGTCTGCCACATACACTCCTGCCTGAGAGTTTCTAGCCTGGAGGCCTTCCCGCAAGCCCTCAGATCACAGACTGACGAAGCCCACCACTGGAGAGGCAATGCCTCCAAATCAGTCCTTTCTCTCACACACGCACGCGCACATGCACGCGCACGCACCTATTGGCTCATTCCTCTCAGAGGAGAACACTGGCTGGTGCTGACGGAAAAGTCCCGGCCCCACTCCACACCCCACTGTGCTCCCAGAGAGATGTACCCCGGCACTGCTGGCAGCTGGTTTGAGAGTGAGACTTGATGGGGAGCAAAACACGGTGGCGATGCCAGGAAACTGGGAAACTCCAAGAACAGCCCAAGCCGGGCCTCGTTTCTCAAGACTACACACAGCCGGTAAGAAGAAGAAACGATAGATGAGCCCTTACTGTGGGCCACTGTTATAGCCGTTCCACAGAGGAGGGAAACTGAGGCTCAGACCAAGTACGCATGCGCCCCCAACTCGGACAACTACCAGAAGTCGAAAGCTAGATCCGCATCTTCAAACTGCACGCGCCTAGCCACGAAATTTGGCTCCCGCCTCCCCCGCGAGGTGTAGCTTGGCAAATCCCTGGAGACCAAATGCCGTGGCTTTCTCCCAGGGGCGCCCAGCCTGTGTGAGCAAAACCATCTTCATCACCAGAGAGTTGGGTGGCACATCTAATTCTTGACCCCGGTCTTATCCCGAACCTCCAGTGACACGGCCAGCAGCACCCCGACCATGTCACGCACATCACGTGTCTCATGTGGGGTGGCAAGACCTGAGACGCAGATGCTCCACGGCACCGCCTCCTGCGGGACAAGGATCCGCAGCCTCGTAGCACAGCCATCCCCAGCCACACAGCCCTCCCCTGGTGCCACCCGGGACGCCACCTGCAGACTCCTCTGTTGCCACTCGTCTCTCCAAGGCCAGAGCCTTCCATGGCCCCCCATGAATAAACACCCACGTTGGTCTCAAAGACCCTCATTCTCCGACCGCTGCATCTGGGTGTGGGCCCCTCTCCCCTCGTCGGTGGACATTTCTCCCACAGAGGCCCTGAATTAGTTGCGGTTGCCATCAATGGTGCATTCTTTCAAGCATTCAAGTCTTTGCACTGCTGTTCCCTCTGCCAGGAATGCTCTGCCTTCATCCAGTCTACCGGCCAACTCCTCTTCATGCTTCAAAACCCTTCAAAACCCTTCTCGTTTCAAAGCTTAAGCATCATTCTTTCTTCCTTCTTTGCAACCTGACCTCCCCATGGGTCCATCCTGACTTTTTTGAGCACCATCCCCCCACTGCTGTCTATGCTCCCCATCCTCACACTAACTCACTCACTTAATGGGACTCGCTGGGCGCTCTGTCTTCCCAGCAAGGCCTGAGCCCCCCTGAAGACAGAACCGCACCGCCATGTCTATTGGCAGCTACCCACTGCGCAGCACGTAGCACCCAGCAGCCAGTGTTGCATCAATACTGTTGGGGAAAAGGGAGGAAGAAAGGAGGGAAAGGAGGAAGGAGGGGAGAAAGGACCGAGTGTGCCCGCAGGTCGTAAACTTTCTCACTGACAGCCCCAGATTGGGCCCAGACACCAAGCAGGCCTTCTGCCCATGTCTGCGAGCTGGACCAGCCGGGAACAGAGGTCTGCAAAGGCAGCAGAGCGCCAGCACTGTGGGCCCCAGTCCTGTGTCCTCACTCCCCAGCGAGCACAGCCCCAGCGTACCCTCAAGCCTTCCTCTCCGAGGCCTGCAAGTCAGAACGCCTTTGTTTTCCAACTCAAGGCCCCTTCAGTGATTTTGTTTTTCACAGAAAAGCGGGCGAGTTCATTACATTGTGTTCCTGCCTCGGAGATCATTGTGAGTCCTCCGACATCAAAGTCAGAGTCTCCATCAGCTCGTTGAAGGCTCGGTCCACCCTTATTTTCTCACAACCAGGAAATGGGGAATTTCCTTCATTTTTTAAACCATCCCAGCGAGTCTCTGCCACATGGCTTCCTTTACAAACGTTTCTTGAGACACAAAGATGGAATCAGGCCTGCCCCCACTGCGGGGCCATTCCAGGCCCCCCGTCTTCCTCTGATCTTTATCAAACGCTTGTCCAGCACATTGTCATGACAGTATTTTTTATTTATACAACACCTTTCTTTGGGGGCCAGGGCTGGGCCAAAAGCGGGCGGGAGCCAGATGAAAGCCTTATACAGATTTGGCTTCGTTTCTCCTGCAGCCCTGGAAAGGATCGTTTTCAACAAAGACTCAAAGCTCAGAGAGTGGAGGCTCAGAACCAAGGAATGTGCCAAGGCCGAGGGCAGCCCGACCTTCTGATATCGCTGTTGCATGTTAATTGCTAATTATTTGCCCTGATTCCTAAGTCTCTAGATTTAAGCTCACGGCCAACAGCCCACGTTACCATTTTCCTACAGGGCGCCCCACCTCTCCTCCCTCTGGGGCTGCACCACCACCCCTTCCTGATGGGCCTTGCCAACTGGGAATAAAGTCTCAATGATAGTTGGGCGAAAAATGTACTAGATAACCAAAGTGAGGATTTGAACCTGGGAAGCGGTCCAAATGGTTTTACTCGGCAAGAAAGTTTCCAACAAACAGGAGTTTGAGTTTCATTCATACAGGTAGGAACAGTGAGTCACTGACGTTATAATTTTAATTATACTTGATGGGGGGCTTCTAATTCTATGTCGTCCTCACCTAGGATGTGCTTGTGCTGTCTGTGTGCAGAAGGAGGTAAAGCTGGGGTTTGATCTCGTCCTTTCTTAAGAGTACGTGGTGGAGACGCAAAGGCTGGGTGCCCGTGGTCCCCAGATTAAATCTTCTCTATCCACTCCTTGGCCATCGATGGGGGTGAAAAGACTGGCTGTACCCATGCGCTTCAGACTTAGCACAGCTGCTGCAGACTTCAAGTCTATGCAGATGACCTTGCTCTCCAGTCTGCCAGAGCGGGGAGGAGTCATTTTCCTAGAACACTTCACAGTATGTTCACATCCATTTACTCCTGGCTGGCAGCCTCCCCTGGAAACTCCTCCTGCTCCTTTGTCCATGTCTTAAAATGTCCTCTTCCTGAGCCTTCAGGCCTCGGGCCCTTTCTCATCTCACTCTTCTTGGGCATTCAGGATCTCTCACAGCTGTGATTGATGACAAGTCCAAAGTCTGTAACTCCAGCCCAGAGCGAGATGAGCTCCAGATGTGAGTGGTGTAATAGTGTAGGCTAAGCTGTTGTAATGACAACCCCAGGTCTCAGTGGCTCAACAAGGCGCAAGCTCATTTCTTGTTCACATCAGAGCCCAGCGTGTATCGGCAGGGTGAGCTCTGCTCCACACAGCCCTTCAGGGAGCCAGGCAGTTTCTGCCTTATCATCTAGGGCAGAGTTTATCAAACAAGGGCATCTGGCACAATCTGAAGATACTTTTGGTCCCTGGAAGCAAGAACAACTGGTATCCAACTGGTAGAAGCCAGAGATGCTAAGAAATGCCCTCCAGTATACAGGACAGCTTCCCCACAGCAAGGCATCACCTAGTCCACAAGATTAATAGTTGAGAACACTAAAGAGTCCATTACTGGATTTGAGGCCTCTGGCTCACAGGCCCGAGAAGGCAAGATGTGAACGACTGTATAAGAAGGTTTAGAGGCCAGGTCTCGAAGAGGCACATGTCATTCTTGCTCACATGCCATTGGGCAGAACTCAGTCACCTGATCCCACCTACTTCAAGGGAGGCTGGGAAATGTAGTCTAGCTGTGTGGCCGGGATTAGATGGCACACAGAGTGCCCCTGCCATCAACGGCCTAAACGGGATCTAACCAACTCCAAGTGAATTATCTTCCCCTGCCTCCTAAACCTCCCCCAGTCCTGCAGAACTCACCTCCGCACCCACTCACTTCATCCTACTCACCTTATCGCCTTCTCTGGACAAAACCTTTATGTCAAAGGAACAACTTCCTCCCTGAACACTCTTCCTGTCCCCAGGTCACCCAGGGTCAGCTCTGGACTATGCAAAGAGCCCCGGCGGTCAAGATCACATCGTTCTGCTCATTTTTCTTCACGTACTTAGCACCACTGACCTACATCTACGTGGATACAGATACCAAGGTTTTCTTGAGGACCCTCTGTCTCCGACACTAGAATGAAAACTCAAGAAATGCTTTCTTATCTTGTTCACTACACACCCCTGCCCCTAGTAAAATAGCTAACATAGAGTGGGCACACAATATATACTGGTTAAATAAATAATCGTTGCTTTGCAAAACAGCTCTATTAGTATCTCTAATATACAGAGCTGGGTGTGTGAGTTCCCTATTCTAATCGCCAAAAATACTTAGGTCCCAAATCCTCAGCCTGTTATTTAAGGCCACTGGGGAGTCTGACCCCATCCTACTCTCCTCCCCCTTCTCATACATTTGCAGCTCTGCACCCTATACTTTGAACAGCCTATGCTTTAATTCACTAGTCTGTGTGTAATGAGTTTAACATAGTGTTGTTTTGTACATGCCATTTCTACTGCCTGGAATACTTTATCTGCCTCTACTTGGCAAACTCCAACTCATACCTGAAAACGCTGTTCCATGCCACTGCCTCTGAGAACTTTCCTAAGAACTCAGGAAGTCACACTCTCTTCTTCATTCTTTATGTGCTTTGAGAAAAAAATATGCTCATTCTTTTCTCTGTGGTCACGCCCTCCCCCACAGACAATGGGTTCCCCAAGAAAAGAGAGCATGTTTTACCCGACTGTGTGATGGCCTCCTACTCCAGTGCTCAGCAGAGTGCTAGGCTCTAAGCAGGTGCTCAGAGAGAGTATGAGGCAATAGAAGATGGATAGATAGATGGTCTCTGGCCAATCTCCCCATGATCTCTAGGCATTTTCTCAAAGAAGCCGAGAACCCAGTGTGGCTATGATACCCATGTTTGGAGTCACAGCCACTTTAACTGCCGAGCCAACTGGTGCTCAGAAATGTCTGCGGCTGGATCTGAATCACCCAGATTGAGTGCACTGGCTATCGATCACTGCAAGCAAAAGGCACACAAGTGCCAGGAAACAGGGAGGGCAGGGAGGAGCCCAACCCAGCCCCGCTGGCTAACACCACTAATGGCAGTGGGCAAAGGGCCACCTCTGCCTCCCAGCTTGGGAATGCCAGAAACTTCCCCAGTGCCTAACTCCTGCTTACCCTAAAATGCTACTCAAAGAGATCCTTCCAGATCCCCGGGACAGGGTAGAGCTCCCAAGACTCTGTAAGGCTCCTTCTTGGAGCAATGCCCCTGTAATTTGTCCTCCCCAGGAGAGGGTAGGTCCTCAAGAGACACACCCATATCTGGCTCATTCTTTTCTGTATCCTGTGTTTCCACAGGCCTCAGCACAGAGCAGACTCTCCACATCAGTCAGGGTTCAATTATAAAAACAGAAGGCACTCTGGGTACTTGAAATTGAGGAAATTTAGGGAAGGGAATGGTTACCCAAGGGCTGGCAAGATCTGAGAAGCCCAAGGGGATGGTGAGGAAAGTAGAGATTAGCAATAGCAGTAGGGTCCCTACCCTTAAGTCGAGAACTAAAAGAAGAGGTGATGTTACTGCTGATAGGGTTGGGGTCTCCTGGGGAAAGAAGGACCCACAGTGGACCTTGTAGAGAGAGCTGAAGACAAAGGAAAGAGGCATTTTCTGCTAGAGCTGCTGCCTGAGCCAAAACCAGAGAAGAAATACCCTGACCTCGCCCCTTCTCCCATTCTCCAATATGTCACAAGATCTCCCCAGTAGAAATAAATAGAAAGCTTGGGAACTTCAACTTCAGTTTCCAGTCCCCCAGATACAGAGCAGAGTAAGAGAAGCTGGATCTTACAGCAGATGGGTTCTGGATCAACCATGAAGAAGACTTCGCATTCCTTCTGACCAGGGATGCTGTATTAGTCAGGGTAAGCTAGGATAGCTGCAGTAACAAAAACACCTCTCATCTCAGTGGCCTAAAACAACAAAAGCTGAGCAGCTGCACTGGCCAAGCAAGTCATATAGGCATAGACATTTCAAGTAAGTAATCCTTTCATATGCTCTAATGAAAAAAACTGGAAGTCCAGGTGGGCAGCAATAATGTCTACCACAGCTATCTTATCCAATTCTAGAATATCTGCCCATTATTTTTACAACCTAAAATATTCACCCACGCCTACACACACACAAATACATTTCCAACTGCACCCCAAGGGCCAATTAAGAAGGATGGTATAAAACTATATTTTCTTACAGTCAAAGATGATCTCAGTAAACTGATTCTGAAAACAGCAAGTCATAGAAACTTAGCAGCTTTCACTTAGTTGACCAATCTGAGCTCAGGATTTCCCACAAAGTTATAGTCAGGTGCAATCGGGACTGCAGTCTCCTCTACAGGCCTCCCTGGGTTCTGCTCCACAGTGACTCACTGACATGGCTTGCCAGGGGTGTGCATGCACCATGTCATTATAAAAAGATACATGGGTATCATGTGATGTTATATATTTGCTGACAGTGGGCCACCAACCACCATGGCCCCTCCATGATCCCTGCCTCTTTATTCATGGGTAGTTTGCGCCCACCTTGTATCAGGGTTGGTCTGTGTGATCACAGACTATGGCAGAAGTGCTGGAGGATGACTGTGCAAGTAGGTGCAAAATGCCATTGCACCTCCTTTTTGTTCCTGCCTGGATAACCCCCTTTGGGACAAGCCAGCTGCTGTACTGTGGGGACATTCATGCAGTCTTTGGAAAGAAAAGTCCACCTAATAGGAAGCCAACATCTCCTGCCAACAGCCAGCTATCGAGTGAAACATCTTGGCAGCAGAGACTCCTGCCCAGGTCAAGCCTTCAGATGAGATCGCAGCCCCCAGCCACGTCCTGCCTGCAACTTCGTGGAAGACCCTGAGCCACAACTGCCCAGACAAGTTGTTGGTAAATTCTTGAACCGCAGATAATGTCCCACCATTTTTTTATTGTTAACACTAAAATGTTTTTGAGATAAATTTGAGATGCTTATATAGGCATATATATTTATATATTTAGAGAAAAATCTAGAAGGATAAGATTATGGGAGAAGGTATTCGGTTCTTCTTGGAGCTTATCTGATCTCTAATGTTTCTAAAGTGGACACATATTACTTGGAGAAGACGAGAAGGAAAAAGGGGAGAAGGAGAAAGGCAGCAGAGTAAAGTGCTTCAAGCGCTGAAATACAACTAGGCAGTGCCAGAGAGTCAGGACAGCTGCCAGTTTAGATAACTTGTTAAGGAAGATGGTTGAGCTAAAGGGAGAACCACCAATGTCTACCTTGGGCTTCTCCAACCCAGAGCGCTCTGCTCTGAGGTGCTTGGAGGATGTGTTTGGAAGGAATCTGGTGCCCGAGAGCAGCCGCCGGGAAGGGGCGGGGGTGTTGCATTTGGAAAACCTCAAGGTTTCTGAGCTGGCAAGATATGTCAGCAAAAAGCGCTTGCCTGTCTAGACAAAAGTTTGATTTTGAATCAAAAAAGGGAACGTTTGCAAATAGGAAAGCAGTTTAAGCATTTTTTCTCCTTTGAAAATAACCATGAATTTTTAACCATCAAGCGTAAAGAGAGACAGTGAGACTCCAGCGGCGACACCAGGGATTTTAATATTGCTCCCCCCCAACCCCCCGTGGATGCAATGTGAGATGAGGCCATTTCTGAGAGTGGACATTGACTCCTTGAGCTGGAGAGAGAGATTTAACAAGGCCCCAGGGCATCCAGGAGAAGAGACAGGTTTCCTCTGAGCTCAGAACACGAGGCTCGGAATCGGCGTGACTCAGGCAGCCTGAGAAAATGATCAATTTGGCTGCTGACAGAGGGAAATCACCGCGTGAGGTTTTGCTGACCTTGGGGGTTACGGGGAGTGAAAAATCTCTGCTGGTTCACCTGGCCCCTTGGGGGAAGGCTCCTGTGGGCTGCTGTCTGCAACCACAGTTTCAGAGTAGGGTGGGAGAGGAGGCTGCTCTGTAGGAGCCCGCCCACCCCTGCTGGGATCACGCTCCTGCCCAGTACACTTGCCCCAGCTCTGGGCACAGAAGTAGGGCAATTAAGGCCAAGCCTGGTGGGAAGGTCAGCCTGGTATGGTTAGAAGTGACAGAAATGTGGTTGGGGTTTCTTAAGCAGAAAATATTATAAAGGGCTAGGAAGTCGTTAGGAACCTGATTGGAATGCAGTTGAACTTGCAGAGGGAGTAGAACAGGAATTAGGGCCCTCCGGGACCCGGGGGTACCCTTTCTTTACCCCTTAACTCTGGCTCTCTCTGCCAGCTGGCTACCTTCCTCTCTCCTGAATAGGAAACAGACTGGGGGTGCTCTTACCGCATAAAGGGCCACCCCACAGCACCCAGATTCACTTGTCATTGCTTCAACCACTGTAAGATCACAACAGTGTGAGCGAGCGTGTGTGTGTGCACGTGTGTGTGCATGTATGTGAGGCTTATTTTATTTCCTCTCAGCTCTAAAGTGTCTCAGCCCTAAATTATCTGATTGGCATTTCTTGGGTAAGGTAAGTGCCCTGGTCTCAGCAGGATGATCCCAGCGCAGACTTAGCAGGCATAAAATGCCCACAGGGCCCTTAGCTGGGACAGAGCGGGGATTGTGGTGGACTAGGTACGTCTTCCAAGAGGGTCCCACTACTCTACGAGAGACCCATGTCCTAGGTGGAGGGCTGTGAATGATCATCCTCACTCCGAAGATTAGAGACGATGACCTTATTCACCACCTCCTCACGTGTCTCTTCAGCATTTCTCTAAGCGCAAGCCCCAGCACAAAGATTTCCTTCTGTTTTTAGTGAATCCTTTGTCCCCTAGACCTGGCCTTATCCTGGACAGCAATTCCAATGATATTACAAACTTATGGTGATGAGAAGCAATATTATGTGGACTTCTACAGTCAGACAAACCAGGGTTGAATCCCCGCTCTGACACTCTCTAGCTATGTGACCTCAGGCAAATTGCTTAACTTCTCTGTGCCGCTTTTTCTTTAACTGTATAATGGTTTAACTGATATAACAGTGGTAGCTGCATTATAGAGAGGGTTTGAAAATTTAATGTAGACCTGCTTCATATAATGCCTGGCCCAAGATAATGCTTAGCCAGTAGTAGTAAGGATTGAAATAGTAATAGGAGCGGTAATAACAGGGAGGCACAGAGGCAGTGCTGCCATTATCATTCCGTGTTTACTGTATACTTTGGGTAAGGTAAGCACCCTGGTCTCAGCACGATGATCCAAGCATAGACTTAGCATGCATAAAAATAAATAAAATCAGTAAATAAAAAAAACCTCAAATTTTATGAATGGTCATCTGTGTGGTAACAAAACGATTCCTGACATTAAAATTCCTAGCAAATGATCCTTAACATGTTAAGCATAGGGGCCTCCCTGGTGCCGCAAAGGGCAAAGCCTCAGCACTATGAAGCTGTCCCCAGCCACTGCAGCACTGCAGCACAAGTTCGATCCCCAGCCAGGGAGCTTCCCACATGGCACAGCATGCCTCGCCCGCTGTTCCCCTCAGCAGTGGATTTCAGTAGATCTGCCTGCTCTGCTCCCCACTCTGTCTCTGGTGAAACCTCTCACCCCCCTGCACCTCTGGCCTACACCCCAGCTCTTATATGCATAAATAAATACATATTAAAAAAAAAAAAAACATGTTAAGGGGCCTCCCCGGTGGCGCAGCGGTTAGGCGCTGCGCTGTGGAGCTGTCGGCAGCGGTGACGCGAGTTCGATGCCCGGCCGGGGAGAATCCCACATGGTGCGGCAGACCTCTCCTGCCTCGCCCGCTGCTCCCCTCAGCAGTGTATTTCTGATCTGCCTGTTCTGCTCCCCATTCTGTCTCTGGTGAACCCTCTCGCCGCCCCTGCACCTCTGGTCTGTACCCCAGCTTGTATGTATAAATAAAAAATAAATTAAAAAAAAAAACATGTTAAGCAGAGTCCTCCGATGCTTCACAACAATAGGCTTTGCATAAAGCACAGAATCAAGGCCTAGGGCTAAGAAGGTGACGGAACAAAAGGATGAGGAGTAGATGACAGACAGATGGAAATGTCAGGGGGTGATGGGAAGGCAGTGTGGGCAGTGGTCGAGGGCACTGGTCTAGGAGGAAGGCCACCTTGAAATCAACTCACCCATCTATACTATCAACTGGACAAGGAACTTAGCTTTTCTATATCATCATTTTCTCAACTCTAAAGTGGTAATTGTGATACTATTTCTCTGTTGTAGACATCTGTGGTTGGTCAACATCCACTCACCCTTCCAAAGAGCAGATCTCTGGATTTCGCTGGAAAACATCTCTCCCATTCTAACCCAGACGTTTGGGTGGGGCCATCTTTCTCCACACCCAGGCTACAAGGATAAACCCGGATTAGCCTAAAACGATCTGCACAATGCAATCCCCCAGCCACCATGACTAGCTTGGAGGTGGACCCAGAACTCTCCCTCTGAGACAAGGAGCTACAGCATGACTTCTGCTCCTGGAGAAAAGATTCCAGTTTGGGCTCTTTAGGGTTCAAACTGGAAGGAAGCAAAATGGGAGTTGTACACTTATCTTGTAACCTTGAAGAGAAATTCTGTGTGAGAAAAGTACCCACATGCAGGAGATGGAATCAGTCAGCCCTGAGAACAACAGGGTCCTGGATCCAGCCATTCCTGAAGCCAGTATACCCCAGGAATTTTCAATTTTAGGAGCCAACTCTAATTGACAAAAAAAACAATTTACAATGATGCCTTTGGCACAAGCCAACCAGAGTTGGGTCTCTGACAAAATCCCTAACTACTGCTCTTACGATTTAATGAATGGGGAGGCTGAAAAATTAGTTAGTATATAACAAGGCCCCCACCCACGGAGTTGCTACATTTTCAAGGTGACTGGGAGAAATTCTTTCACTTAGTGCCACACAAAATGACATACTAGCTGAGTCCTGAAGTCTTCCCCTCCCTTCTAAAACCAGCATTTTCAGCCTGCCTAAGAGTTCCAGCCTACCAGCTGTGACCTGCTAGCCTAATTAGACCAGCGTTACAGGCGTTACTCAGACTTGCTAGAAACAATGTTTTGCAAATTCGGGGTGAAATACTTAATTAATCAAAGCTGCTCAGTCAGTTGTCACACCGAGTCAGAATGCACTGGGCGAGGGCCGGGGCTCCGTGGGAGGGTGCCCAGGGCAGCCTTCTCCCAGCCTTCCACGTCCTTTGCCCCGGAACCCGAATGAACAGCATCATCCATGCTGGTGCATTAGCGCACTTGCTCTTGGCACCTGACATTTCACAGCTTTGGGGTGTCTGGGGTGTTCAGAGGCAGGCGGGCAGCTGTCCCCAGGGTTCCTGCAGCACCAAGCAGAAGCACTGGACAGGGCATGTTTGGGAGAGTGGCCTGTCACCCTGCAGGACCAGGTCAGGGGAGAGGAGCCCGATGGGGTGTGTGTGTTTGTGTGTGTGTGTATACGTGTGTGTTTGTGTGCACACCTGCACATGTGTTCACCAGTACATACAGAAAATACTCCAGGACAGACAGTGATTGCCTCTGAGAAGGAATCTTCAGACAAGAAATATTTGCATACCTTTCTAGCTTTCTAATTAAGTGACAAATGAATGAGAATATGTCAAATATTTTTAAAAGCATCAAAAATAATAACAGTCTCCATATGCACTCTCACTTTACATATGTATTTTTAATTGTGATCTCTATTTTTTAATTTTACTTTACTTTTGATTTGATATATTTTAAGTAGTTAAGCAGAGTTGCACATTGCAATATCTTTTTTTAAAGGGCAAACAGTGTGACAGAAATGTGTTTTTACATGCACAGAAGTTCACTCAGCCCTCACAATAACCCTATAAGCCATGAGTTTAGCACATCTGCATTTACCAAGAAAAGAACAGAGGCACAAAGAGGTTAAGCAGTGTTCCCAGTCACACCGTCGTGAGCAGTGAATGAGGATTCAAACCGAAGCAGCCTGTCTCAGAATCTTCACTTCTGGACTTACCTGCCTCATGATACCTCTGTGTTTCAGTTTACAGATTATAAAAGCAATATGCTCATGGAAGGAAAAATCAAAGTACAAAACTAGGGAAACAGGATCACCTGAAATTGCATCATACTCAGATATTTCAATTTGCATATTTGCCCAGCCCTATTCTATGTGAGTGTGCATACGTATTATTTCTGTTAAAATGGGATAACACATGACAATCATTTTTGCGAACTGCTGTCACTTAGTAACTTGGAAATGTAAATATGTGTTCAGCACATACGTCCCAATGCACAAACATATTATGTATGATTTTTCTGTTAATTCATAAACAGTAACCTACTGACTACCTTTATCTTTTACTTTTCATTTCTTGCTCTTTTTTCCACTTAATTTTTCTTGGAGACTATTCCAATGCGTATGGAAAGCATTTTTTATTCTTCTACTAAACAGCATTGGCTCTCACTGTGTTCTTATACCTGAATTTATTTCATTAGTCCATATTCATAAATATAATGTGATTTCAAATCTTTACTAAGGAGGTGATATTTGAACTGAAACCTAAAATAAGGCAGAGAGGTGAAGGTCAGGAGAGAAGGGAGAGAGAGTAGAGCCAAATACGGGGAGTGGCACATGCCAAGGTCCTGAGGTCCATGACATGGGGAGAAAGTGAACGTGGCAGGTGCCCAGAGGAGAGCAGGGCACCGGATGGTGTCTGAGAGGGGACAGATAACCGTGTGGGGCATCGTTCTCATAAAAAGTCCCATTTTCAGCCTAAGAGTAATTGCAAGCATTTGGGGGAGTTAAACAGAAGAGCCCAACTTCCCCTCTCTAAGAAGCCCCACCCAGGTCTAAGCACCCCACAACCCCAACGGCGGGGTTCACCAAGGAGAAATCTTGATCTCAGGGCTCTGCCCCAGGAAGCCTACCCTCCGCTACTTCCTTCCAGTTAGCCAGACAATCAGAACTCCAGGAATTCCTTCCTCCTGCCAGGCCTCCCCTGTTTGCCCCCAGGGCAAATGGAGTGTGTTGGGAATTCTTGTCACTTCCCACCCAGGACTGGTATAGAAAGTATAGAAAGATAGAGAGAGGTGTTAAGCCTTCAGCGATTATCACCTCGGGGGAGGGAGGAGGGAGTCCAGATGGGGTCAAGAGGAGAGTGAGTTTATTTTCCCTCCGAATCCTGGTGAATTCCACCTTTTCATTAAAACCCAATGCCTGGGCTGGGATGTGTGTGTGTGTGTGTGTGTGTGTGTACGCGCGCGCTCGTGTGCGTGCATGTGCGCGCGCACCCCCAGATCAGAAGAAGAAGAAGGGGCATTGATGCCATTGCTGCCAGGTGTTTTCAAACAGGGGAGTCACTCTGGCTCCCCAGAAGCGAGTTCACTTGGGCTGGGATTTAAGCTGGGTGTCCTGGCAGTTTCCTTCCAACAGAATGGCCGAATGGCTGTTATCACTTGCTTGCACTGGAAAGGCCTCCGCCTCTTATTTGGGGATCAAGACACTTCCTCCCAAGTCTCAGCTCCAGAACGAGGCATGCTCAGGTTTTGAATAGGATTTTCCTATTTTAGGAGTTGCACAGTCTCCCGAAGTGCCAAAATAAACAAACAAACAAACAAACAAATACAATAACACCAAGACAGAGATCACAGTGGATCCCGGATTTTAGAACTATCCCAAGACCTAGCAAATCAAAGGGAGTCTGGGGCACAATGATATTCTGGGACCCAAGCCATGTATTGGGGACCATCTTCTCCTCTAGGTCTCCAAATCTCTTTTGCTGAGAAAATGCCAGTGGCGAATGTCTAACTGGTCTACCTCCCACCACGCCTGGCCCTTGCCAGGGAGTCTCTATTTTTGCCAGGTGATGGCTGTTTCCAAAAGGTTATGATTCTAATCGTTACTGCATGTTTAGGACGCTTTAAAAATGTTGACTTATGCAATTTTCTCAACAGTGCTGCTAAGGAGGTCTGATTATTATTTCCACTTTCTAGATGAGGACAGCCCCCTGCAGGAGCTCAGTCAGGGTGAGCAGCTAATTAGTGGCAGAGCCGGACCTGCACCTAGGTGGTCTCGCTCTGGAGTGCATGGTCACATGCCAGCTGCGAGTCACCTGTGAGTACGTGGAAGAGGGCAAGTCCCCCACTGAGGTCTGCTTTAGAATACACGCTGGACAGTGAAGGCTCAGCATCAAAAAGAAAATGCGAAATTTCTCATTTTACTTTAATTGACAGTATGTTAAAATGAGACTACTTAGGACATTCTGGACTCCATAAAAGATGTTTTCAAAATTGATCTATCCTGTTCCTTATTTTTCTCAATGTGATGGTTTGAGAATGAAAAATTGCTTGCGGACCTCATGCTTGATGTCTGCTGGACTTAGCACTGGGCCAGGCTTGACCCTCATGCTAGTGGATCATTCTAGAGCCCTCAGCATCTGCCTGCTTCTCTTCCAATAAGTTGACCCACAGGCCACCCCACGCTCCAGCCCCTGCCTTCTCTGTCCACACGTCCCTCAGCTCCCCACCACACCCTGCAGATGCTCAGCCTTGTACACACCTACCTACCCAACCTCTGACCCACAGGTCAGTGGGTCAGTCTCTCCTGCTATTCTTGCCCACGGTCTTCCTTAACTTAGAGCACAGCTCCTGGCCTTCTATGAACTCCCGCTTACTCTGACCCCCTCGTACCCCATAAACACTCATCTGGCACACACACACCCCCCAGCCTCTCCTTAATGGCACGATCACCATGTATAATAGCACAGAAGAGGGAATTTAAGTTGACCGCTTTATCAGACAGAATTCAATCAGAAGACAGAAATCACACCCATTATTTTAAGAGAGAGCATTTAATATAAAAAATTGGCCAGCCTGGTCCGTGGAAAGACAACGCTGAGTGGGTGCAAAGGGAGCCGCTGCGAGGGGCTGCTACCGCCCCTGGGACTGGGAAACCATGGAGAGCTATTGGGATTATTGAAATTTAGAAGCTTAGAGGAGAGACCTCACAGAAGCGACACTCGGCTGATGGCTGAGCTCAGAGACAGGTCCCCATGGGGCTGGACCCCTGACCTCGCAGGAAAAGCTGGGGTCTCCAAGGGGAGGTGATGAAGCTGTCTCTGCAACTACTGAAAAGAGTGCAAAGGGGGTTCAACTGCTGCTTCCAGGAGGCCCCAGCACTGCAGGGGTAGACACTGTCCTGGGTGATGTTCCAGGAACCACTGACAGACAAGTCTCGGCCTCCTCCAGCCGTCCTGCCTCCCGTACGGCTGCTCCCAGGCAGGGCCTAATAGGGTGACTGGCAAAGCAGATGTGAGGTTGACCTCAGCACCCCAGGGCAGAGTTCCGAAGGTGGGCCTGGAGCTGAGACACAGTGAAAGCTGGTCTACGGGAGACTTCTACCAGCTCGTCACCTCACTGACGGGCAGTGATGGGCTGCAAGGGGCCTCCTCCAGAGAAAGAGGAACATGGGAATAAAGGATGAAGGCCTCTATCTTCGAATGGGGATAAGGGAAGTCTCTCCCGGTCCCCAAGTCCCCAGGTCCTATAACGGTTTGCTTTGGGGGTAGCTCAAGGATGGCTGAAGAGGAGCAAGGAATTCTGGAATTTGGCACTGGCTTACATGCTGTGGCCGCAGCTCTCTCCTGCTAGGGGGAAGGACCACTGATCCCCTCAATCGGGGTCAGTGGGCTGCCTTAAGCCAAGACCCCATCAGAAATGTGGAGAAGCATGGGGGCCACAGCCTGTGCCATCTGCCCCAATGACTAGCCACACCAGGCGGCCTGTTAGTATTCACTGAATAATACAGAGGAGGAGAAATGGGTAGAAAGGATTCGCCTAGAAGGTCTCCAGTCTAGTCACAAAATCTCAGGACTCCAGGGCAGAGACAACCTTGAATGGGATCCAAAGAAACAACGAGATCCCCTTTTGATGCCTCAGTAACAGTTCACACCATGGGACACAGATTCTCAAGATCCTGGGATTTGCTGGGAAACTCAACGAGTGCAAGCTCTCTTCTTTGTTACCAATATTCTTATTTTTCAAGTTAAGTCTGAATGCCTCTTAAGGACTATCAAAGTGAGACTTTTAATAATGTAAATATTTAATTTGTTGCTGCCCACTTCACTCAATAATGTAAGAATCGTTTATTTTTAACTTCCAATGTTTAAAAAATTATGCTCATTGATTTTTCACTTGCTTGTTTTTTGAAAGAAATGTGTCAGAGACACTAATATTGTTATATAGGTGCATGGCTTTTCCCAGAAGTCACTTGTGATAGCTAAGGAATTATGAATAGTCAAAATTGGAACGACAGCCACTCATATTAATCCCAGGGACTTGGGGGTGGGATTCAATTCTCTTGGTCCTGGGGCCTCCCTGGTGGCGCAAGGGGTTAAGTCTCAGCACTATGAAGCTATCACCAGCCACCCCTGCAGAAGTTCGATCCCCATCCAGGGAGTTGATCCACATGGCGCAGCAGACCTCTCCTGTCTTGCCCACTACTCCCTTCAGCAGTGTATTTCAGTAGATTCACTTGTTCTGCTCCCCACTCTGTCTCTGGTGAATCCTCTCGCCACCCCCATGCCTCTGGCCTATACCCCAGCTTGTATGCATAAATAAATAAATCTTTAAAAAATATAGTAATTCTTTTGGTCTTGATTCGCTCAGAAAAGAGATCCACAGATTTATCCCAGGGACTTGTAATGTTAATCATATGCCCCTTAACAAGCCGTGTGACCCTCCCCATCCAGGGCCTCAGTTTCCCCAAGTGTAACTGTTAGCCCTCCTCAGCCAAAAACAACTGTTCAAGTCACTGGAACGATTCACGTCACTTAACGCAATCCCATTGTTTTCCCAGCCTCATTCTTACTCCGAATGGTAGAGATGAAATGATTTCAGAAGCCCAGAAAGGAGATGTTGGCAGCCTCCACGCGCCAGTAATAAAAGAATTGGACTCACACACAGAGGAAATGAGATTCCCAAGAAATGCCCCCATTTATGAAAGGGCAGGAGGAAAAGAGAGAGACTGTGCACGCTTTGAGGCTGAAACACTCAAGAGCATACCCAGGCATCGGATATCTCGAGAAACAAGGAAGCTGGCGTCCCGCTAGGTTAATGCACATGTGGAAAACGTTAACCGGGGAGGGAGGGAAGTAGGCGCATACACGAGTTCAAGAGACACCTCGATTTGTTTCTGGGAAAGGAGGAAATTGGCGTACATGGCAAGCAAGCCGAAAGGTTGAATTAAGCTAAATCTCCACGGGGATATCAGCACAGACTGGATGACCCTCAGCGCTTTATTTTTTTTCTTTCTTTCTGTGTGTGTGTTGGGGGGACCGAGGGAGTTGGGGGGTAGGCCATGGGGAACCACATTGTCACTATTTCTCCTACTTTTCCATTAATAAAATTCTGCTCAAGAGAATTGACCGACACACCTAATAAGAGGTCATGAGCTTCTAGTCCTAATATCGCCACCAGTTTGTTGAGTGACCTCCAGCAAATTTCTCAGCCTCTATGGACCTCAGTTTCCCCTCCTGCCATCAGTGGTGCTTTTGCTGATGTGGAACCCCCACTCCCACCCAGGGTGGAAACCAGGAAGATGGGCGTTAGGGTCCAAGATAGGTGTTGGAAAAGACCAGAGTTATCCAAATTTCCATGTCCATGCCCCGAAGTTATCCTGAAATTCACTCCATCCCCCGCAGAGAAGATGCCGTGAGGACCGCGCCTTCCCCACTGCCCGTGGGTGGCCCGAGGTTGCTCTGGATTTTTGCATGAAGACAAGTGTCAGCACACTCTTGAGAGTAGGTAACGGAATCTCTGTTTTCCCTTAGAAAGTATAGCTACAATGCAATCACCATGTGATCCACGACGGCCAAAGAAATGGAAGCAATGGTTAAAAACGGTGGACAGGCCTCCCCGGTGGCGCAGCGGTTAAGCGCTGCGCTGTGGAGCTGTCGGCAACGGCGACGTGAGTTCGATGCCCGGCCGGGGAGAGTCCCACATGGTGCGGCAGACCTCTCCTGCCTCGCCCGCTGCTCCCCTCAGCAGTGTATTTCTGATCTGCCTGTTCTGCTGCCCGCTCTGTCTCGGGTGAACCCTCTCGCCGCCCCACGCCTCTGGCCTGTACCCCAGCTTGTATGTATAAATAAAAAATAAATCTTTAAAAAAAAAAAAAAAGGTGGACAACAAGGTACCAGAGCACTGAGCCAGTCTGCGCTTGGGGAAGTGCTCACAGACACAAGTGTGACAAGTAGAACTCAGGAGCGTACACCAGGCTGGAGTGAGAGCATATCGCACATGGAAATAGTCAGCACAGATTCCGAGACTGGCATTGGGTGGGCTCCAGGGACACTGAGTCCACTGTCCCTCTCGGAACAGCCGGTGAGCGCTACGCTATTATTATTATTATTATTATTATTAACAGTTTTAAATGACTGAGAAAAAAAGTCAAAAGAGGAATAATGCCTCAGATCACATAAACACGATGTTAAATTCAAATTCAAATCTCAAGTGTTGGAAAATGGAGTTTGGCCGCATGCGGCCCTGTTCTTTCCGCTGTGACTCACCAAAGGCAGGTTCTCGCTGCGGTGGCGGAGCTGAGCAGCCGCTTCTGCAAGGGCAGGAGGAAATAAAACGCTTCTGTCTGCCCTTCATGGAAAGTGTGCCAGCCTGGGCATGAACCGGGACAGGAAGGAGGCATGTGAACAGTCTGTTGTGGAATGGTTGGGTGGTGGAGGTGTTTCCATTCATTCTTAAAAGTTTCTTGTGATTTCTGCCTTTGCCTAAAAACGACTGTTTTAAGCTAATCCAAACATGTCCATTTGCTAAAAACCCTTCATCTGCAGAACACATTCTTCTGGGACTGGAGTGAGCAGTGGATGCCACCACCCTCTTACTCTGAAATCTGCAGAGATCACTGTCGTCTATCAAGAGCCCACGCCCTGGACCTCGCTCAGGCCTCACGGTCATCGTGCCTGGGAACCGCTGCTCTGTCCCCCTCACAGCCAGCTAAACTGAGGCTCAGAGACACAGAGCTACTTTTTCAAGAATACCCAGCAGGGGAGGGGGCTATTGGTTTCTCTGATCCCGGAGCCCAGTTTCTAAACAGGAAACTGGCCTTGTGGCATGGAGATCATGGCAGCTGCAAACTGGACTCAGACTTTCTTACCCCAGAGGGAGGGGCAGCCCAGCCCCCCGGCCACATCCCTCCCCTGGCACTTGCCAGGGGGCCTCCGTTTGTCACTGTGGGAGCTGTTGGGTCATCTGAAAACTATCAGGCCATCACGTGTGGGGCGGGCAGGAGACCCGCACCAACAGCAAGCATGAGCTGAGCAGCTGGCCAGATGTGTCTCTCCTGGAGTACTTAACCCGTCGACTCGTAACAGTTAACACGGGCTCCCCTAGAAAAGCCTGCAGTTAATAACATCCCTTCTCTGCTCCCCAGGGACCCCTGCTTCTTCCATTCCTATTTCCAACACGCCCCCGCCAAGGCAGGCCAAGCACATAAAACAAAATGGGCAAATGCCCACGGGGACACACGTCCATTTGGCATCCCCACCGAGGGGAGAGGAAGTGGACGTGGGTGTGAGTGGGGTCTGGGATGGGGGTGAACGGAGCGCCTAAAGGTGGCTCAGGGCTCTCACAGGAGACAGACACAGGGAGAGTTTTCAGGGAGCCAGATCCCTGGGGGCTGATTGCTTAGCCCCCAAGGACTCATCTGGAGCTAGTCCCAGCTCTACTGTGGACAGGTCTGGGGACCCCGGCAAGGTCCCTTAATCTGTCAAAACCTCAGTTTCCTTGTGAGAAATACTAATCTTAATTGCCACTCCCTTGGGCTGTCATGAGAATGAATTCAGAAATATGAGCATGGAGTTTGGTACCTACTACTGAGGAAGCACACGCTGTATAACAGCACGGTGCTGTTATCATTCCTCTTTTTTGTCATTATTATTATCATCACTGGGACCTTAGACTCGTTGGCTGGGAGGTGATTTCAGTGGTCAAGGTTCCTGGTGATTCAAGCAAAGAGGTGAAAGGGAAAGGCGGAAAGCTTTTGAAGTCACGTCAAAAACTTGGCGGAGGAGTGCAGGGGGACCTTTGCCCCCCACGCTCATGCCAGCTGAACTCCAGCCCTGCACCCAGCTTTTCTGGGTTTCAGTTTCCTCATCTGCAAAATGGAATCCTAACACCTTCCTCGCTGGAGTGTCGCAGAGATTGCAACACAGATTGAAAGGCTGTCAGCCCAACACCCCAGACTGTCGATGACGCCATTGTCACCGGGGCGATGAGCAACTGTATTGCGCGTTGCCCCCCCAGCACCCATAACTCAAGCCTATCAGATTAGTGCCCGAACCATCGTGTGACCCGGCCTCAGGCCCCAGGCAAGGTCTCAGGGAGCTGAAATCCTTACTCATGGTCCCTTCAACCCCAACCGTGTACCAGGACTTCTCCGTGCTTTCTTGCAAAAGTTGCCAGGCCGAGGGAGCCGCCTGCTGCTGCAAGGGGAGGTGCCGAGGTGCAAATGGGAACCAGATTTCTCTCCTTTTGAAGGTCGCAGACTACTGGGTTGGTCTGTCTTTTGTATTCTGAATGACTGGGCCAAGCTTCAGCCAACAAAACAACATCCTTCCAGACTAGAGTGAGAGCGTGGAGAGAGAAGTAGTTACATCTTCCAGAAACCTCATCTCAGGACCGGTGAAGTCAGGATAGACTTGGAAGTAGGGGCTTCTCTGGGCAACGCTGAACCTGCTCTGAGGTACAGGGAAGAGAAAAGTCAACTGCTCGTGGCCTAGATGGGAGATTTCTTTTCTCACAGAGCAAGAAGGCTGGAGGAGGCAGTTCTGGGCTCACTCAGTGGCTGAGGGTGGCAGGAGACAGAAGCAGAATCCATGAGCCTCTCAACCCTTCCTCATGGGCACAAAATGGCTGCAGCTATTTGATATCATGCCCTCACAAGATAAAGCCCAGTGGGTAGGAAAGGGGGTGGTGTCAAAAGACTCTCCTCCACCTCCATATATCTCATTTAACTGATGTGAGTCACTTGCCCACCTTCTCAGTCAGGGTTCAAGGGGAAGGGCCAATATTGACCTAAGTCAGCTGTGATCATTCCCTAGGGGTTGGCTCGGTGGGACCCTGAAGGATACCGATGTTTTGTTAGCAAAGACAAAGAAAAGACGAGGAGGTCAACTATTTCCCAGAGATGCTCCCTAGGGACCAGGTGTGATCACCCTTTTTGTCTGCCCTGACTTCTCTGACACCAAGTCAGGGCTCTGTAGGCATCTGTTAAAAGAATGAATGAATATATCCAACCTGGCACCTACTATAGCACTAGGACTTACTAGATACCTAGTAAATATTTGTTGGACAAATGAATACGCCTGTCTCAGCACCTGGACAAATCATAACTTGTCAAGTGAATTGTAACCCCCCCCCATTCTCAGATTCCTCATTTCTTTTTTTTTTTAAGATTTATTTTTATTTATTTATGAATAAAAGAACTGGGGTGTAGGCCAGAGGTGCAGGGGGTGAGAGGATTCACCAGAGCCAGAGTGGGGCGCATTTACTGAAATACACTGCTGAGGGGAGCAGCGAGCGAGACAGGAGAGTCTGTTGTGCTCTGTGAGTCAGCTCTCCAGCCGGGGATCGAACTCAGGCCATAACAGTGATAGCGCTGTGATTTAACCCGTAGGCCACCAGGGAGGCCCCCAGATTTCTCATTTCTTAATGCTGGCATCATACTGTTTACGCAAACTCCTCTTGAAAAAATAACTAGATGTGTTTTTCTAGACCACAAAGTGGCAACTTTTTCCACAAAGGACCAGACAGCAACTGTTCCGGTCTTAGAGGACCATCTGGTCTCTATTGAGACCACTCAGCTCTGCTGTTGTAGCACAAGAGCAAGCACAGACAGCACATACCCAGGAGGACCCGGCTGGGCATCACTAAAGTTTTATTGCAAAGATAGGCGGTGGGCCGGATTAGCGCGCAGAAGCAGGCTTCCGGCCTGGCCCACAGCCGCCAAGCTCGGAGGCCGAGGCAGAAGCCAAGGGTGCTCTGGCAGAGTTCAGTGTGCGAGTGACGTACTGAGAGAGGTGCCCAAGAAGTATTAAGGGGAAGAAGCAGGGAGAGTGGGGAGAGAGCCTTCGGACCTAGATGTGGCCAACACCACTGAGAGGAGAGGGGGAAGGAAGGCAGTGTTTGCAGGGGGCCTCCAACCCAGGGCAGGGCTGTGAGGTCTCCGGCAGAAGGGAAACCACAAAGTCAGGGTCACCTGCCACCTGTGGAGTGGCCTGAGGCAGTGTCCCCACAGGCCAGGCCCAGCCTCTGGCTGGGAGCAGCCTGGAAGAAAGGAGGTTGAGGCCTAGCTGTCGAGTGCCAGGGAGTTCTAGAAAGTGGCCCCCACAGAGACCCTCTCCCAGCGCCACTGCTCAGAGGAATTACCAGAAATCACACCCACAGGGGCCCAGGGATAAAATGTTCTTGGCACTTTGAAAGGCTCCTTAGTGGTTACTTATACTGCTGTTCTAAGAACCTCCACCCAACCTCGGGATATCCCGGTGGTGATGAAATCCAGCCTCATTCCGGGAGAGTCTGGGAGCACGAGAGACTAATGCTTTCCCTGGAGAGACTTGGTCTCTCTCACAGGAACTGGAGCCATGCTTCCCAGAGTGTGTTCTGTGGAACCCTGGCAGTAGATGACACGCTAGGCCAAAGTATTCCGGGCTCAGTGAAGTCTAAGAAACACTTCTGTCACGAAAATCAAACACGTTCCCACCTACAAATCCTCTCAGAGTCTTTGGCCTGAGATTCTGAGAGTTTTTTTAAACTGTTAAGCTTCTTTCACCCAGCAGCTCATGGAGAAACCCATCAAGACCCAGTGAGATTTTGACAAGTTTGTCACACTCTTCAGGAATTTCTGGACAATAATAACCACCATGGATGTTGAGGGTCTTCTAGAAAAATGTCATCGCAACAACATTAGAGCAGTGGTCTGGGTGACCCAGCCTACCTGCCTCAGTCTCCTCATCTGTAAAATACAGATAACAAGGGTTCCTGCCTCCCAAGGTTTTGGAAGCATCTGAGGAACTGTTATGTGTAAGAAGACCGAGTCAGGCTTTGAAGAGTAGTACTGGTTACCTACTGCTGCCGCCGCCATTTTATTCCAGTCACACTTCTCCCCCCCCCCCCAGAGAGTTCTCAGAAATTGGCTCAAAATGCAAAACTGAACTCAGTGGAATGGCTGTGACTCTGAAAAGGTTTCAGTGAAATCTGGTACCTGAATTGAGGCGAGGTGATTTCCTGGAGGAACAATTACAGGTCACAAAACCACCAAGAGGATGCGGGGTTTGCGGCTCGGAGCCAGGTGGTGGCTGGACTATTCTCTTAGGGGCCCAGATGCACTGGAAACTCTGCAGGGGGACACGAGAGGCCAGGGCCCAAGCCACACTCACGACGTTCCCCAGAATCTCTCCAAAGTGCCAAAGGATATTGGAACCGTGCTGGGGAGCTCTGCGTCGTTTTAAACATTGTGAAAATTGGCCACTTTGGAAACAATTTAGCTCTACCCTGAGTATTAAATCATTTTCCTGTTTTATGAGGTATATAGAAAAATAATAATAAATTATTTCCCCCCAAGGTACCAGGAGGAATTGTGTTGCAGTATTATGTTATGATCTCTTGTACTATATTATAGATATTCGAGGCCTTTTATTTCAATACACAAACACAGAGCTTTAGTGAAAGGTGTGATGGAAAATCCACATTCCCAGATTGGGGTCCTTTCCACCCAATGCCATAAGCAAAGCTCTATGTCAACTGTGGGAGACTGTAGTGCACCTGTGTGCAGGGTGAGGAATTTACTCTGTGGGCTTGAGTTAGATATTTGGGCAAGTTAGATATTTGGGTTCATTTAGTGACCCGGGCTATGGTAGCGGTGGTGGGAGATCTTTTCCATCATCAATTCTGGCTTTATTCTGTTAATCCACACAGCTGCAATAAGGAGGGCCCCACAGAACCTGGAGTGACCCTAAAGCTGATTCTAATGGAGTCTGGAAAGTCTATTTCATAGATATTTACTCCTGTGCCAGGCAAAATGGAAAGGGAAAATGGGACAAGACAAAGTGATGGAAATAATGGAACGGAAGCAATGTTGGGGCCACGTATGTGCTGGATTCCAAGGATTGTAAACATGATGAGCACAAAGCCCAATGTCTGCCCTAGTGGGGACTGGCGGGAGAGACTCGGGGGTGATGTTGAAGACATCTGACCAGCATGGTTGGTAGACTTCTAAGATGGCGCCCATTATCCCCACCTCCTGGTGTTCACAACCCTGTGGAATCCCCCCCTTTGAGTCATCAGTAGCATCCATCCTCACTGGATACTAAAATAAATGTGGACACTTGATTATTTAAACACTTTGGGACGTGAAGAGAAAGTTCTGAGAAAGTTAACACACTTGGAGATAAATAATTGTAGATGAGACAGCTCTCATGAGAAATAGCCTTTCTCAGAGATCTTACTTCTTAGACTCTCCTCCTCTAGTCACGCTCACACGATCTCAGTTCCCAGACCCCAGCATGAGAAGGAAGCCCATAACAGTCTGTCTATCTCTGGTCCCGATTGTGTAGCCTGATCAGAGGGCTTGCCTGACCGTGACCGTGTCCTGCTTCCTCAGTACAAACTCAGCCACGTGTTGGTCACTGAAAGCCTGGCCCTCGGCCTCCTCCCACGACCTGCAGACACATGAGCTGCTTCCAGCCACAGACGCCCATAGCCTGGCTCCCAGGGAGACTGGGAGTCACCAGACATCAAAGCGCAATGACTTCCAAACAATGTCACCAGGTGGGACATGGTCTCACCTAACCCAATCACGGGGAAACAGAAGGAACCACAACGACTGGCATAGGTCAGACATGACCCAGAGATTCACTTGCTTTCTTGTGGGATGGGGGCGGGGGGAAGACTTATCTTCTTGTGAAGCACATGACCAATCACCTGATTCTTGAGCAACTTGGAGCTCCATTTCCAAGCAGAAGGGACAGCATGGCTATTAAGAAGACACTCAAGGGCATTTCGTATCTACACCTCTTGCCCCCTCGCTGCTCCAACTCTATTCTCTAACATGCATTGAAAGTTTGGGTACTACATACTAAGCGAAGCATTTCGAGACATTAGCTCGAAATACATGACAAGGTAGGCGCCATTTTTATACTTGTTTGCCAATGAGAAAACCATAGCTCAGAATGGCATAACAATTTTCCCAAGGTCACAGTTAAAAAGTGGCAGACTTGGGACTCTGGAAATTGACATGGTCCAGTCACTCACCACATGTGACTTTAATTTTAAAAGTTATTAAAATTAAAAATCTATTTTAAGTGCTTATAGCAACATGCAAACTACCATTTGCAACCATACTGGAGAAAGGAGGTACAGAACATTCCCTTCATAGAAAGTTCTGCATTGTTCCAGAATCCAAGACCTTAACCACGCCACCCAAAGGGCTCCACAGGATTCTCACTACAGACTGGTGGTCTTTGTAGAGGTTTCCAAAGTAACACCATCAAAGGCAGGAAGATTCCCACCTCTTTCCACATCACATCCAAGGAAAAGTCTCAGTCGCAACATGACTTCTTAATTCTTTGATGAAAAACTTCTAAACAACCAAACTAGAAAAGGGAGGGAGAAAACTGAAAGGCATTTCTCACATACTGGGTGTGACTTAGAGGAGGAAGAACTAGAAAAGCAACAATACAGTAGTGGCCTTTGAACTTGGAGACACTCAAAATTGCGTTGTGGTTACCCAGTTCCTCCACACCCGTGTCCAGCATGGCCTCCGCCAGACCCAGGCTCCTCCCTGTTCTCACTCAAACTGCCAGTCTGCAGCAAATGTGTTTCCCAATCTAAGACAAGAAGACATTGTGTGATTTCCAGGTGACAATGTGGTGTGAGATACAACACTCGCTGAAAACCTAAAATGCTCTCATTGTTCCACCCTCGCAAAACGTCCTCAAGGACCCAAGCTCGTGAGTCAGTTTGTGGTCTGGTTAATCCAACTTGCAGACACTGGCGAGCTAGGGGACTGGGCGCGGTGCCGAAGGTGGTGTGACGGCCACAGAGAGATTTCAGCTAGTACATGAGTAGCTTCCTTTATTCATCTCCATTCATCTAGGCAGGGTGCCAATTTGGAGCTGCCAGGACTGAGGTGCCTTGAAGATGGTGGGCGGTGTCCAGGAAGAAATGTACACCTTGGGGACCCAGTCTTGAGCTTCTGCCCCCACTTACCCACCCTCCAAAAAGAGGAGGACATACCTCTTTGTGATCCCATCTTGATAAAAGGATCTAACGCGCACACCATACAAAGTGCTTAAGAACGCCAGAGGTGGTGATGATCAGAAGTGTCTGGCACCTAGTAGGTCTTCAAATCAATGTCATTTCTCTCTTTTGTCTCACTACTGGACACTTGCATGAGAACTCTGGGCAGAACTGGGGGTAGACTTAGTAAGTATTCCGGACAGAGAACCAGAAATGCCAAATCCAAACAATCAGCCTTTCCCAAAGGGTAATCAAAGAACCATGCCAGACAAGTGGAAAGCAAAATAGCACTGTGTTAACTGAGGCATTGGTGTCAAATGCCAAGGCGGGGTTTGCGAGTCACCAGGCAGGGTCACACCACCTGGGAAGCTCCTTCTCGGAGACTGGTGCAGTCTGTATAGCCTCCAGCCAAAGTCAACCTCCAGTCCTGCTCTAAGACAAAAGGCTGGAGCACTACGGGACCCAGCCAGAACGACATAAAAGAGAAGAGAGAAGCAGACAGACAGACAGACCAGGGCCATGCTGGCCTGCCCTGGGAGTTCCAGCCCTAGAAAATAAACCCACTCAATGTCCTCTAGTCTCGCTGAGCAGATCCGCGGCACTCCCAGCAATCCAGGGGCAGCATTTCTTGCCACTGGTTTCGATTAAGAGCACGGAGGTGAGAGGAGAAGCCTTCGCCTCCACTTGGAAGACTCCAAGTCGATGTTTCTCCTGGCAGGGAGATACCAAACACTCGCCCCACTGTAAGAGGGGGGCCCTCAGGAAAGGGGAGTGTCCCAGGGCCCCACCCCCACCTCAAGCCAGAGAGATCCAAGACACCCAGGACTACGAATCCCAGAATGCCATCATCACCGAAGGAAGGATGCTGAGGACTGAGGGTGGAGTTAAGAAATGGTTTTGGGGTTTAAAAACCAGACCTGTGAGCTTGGAGGGGGGGGCAATTGCTTGTGGTTGTGGATTGCCAGGTTTTCGAGTGTGCCATTAAGATTTCAGCTCAGGAACTGGTAGGACGCATTCACCAATTTATTCTTTATCTTTTTCTTTCCCTTTTTGTAAATAAACCCTCTTATTAATTTTATTGTGTGTGTCTGCAGTTGAGTCTTTTAAGTCCCTTTTAAGCGCACGGGTGAGAACCCAGAGAGGCACCCCCATTCATATCGGGGCTGCCCTATAACACTACAACGGCTTCCGGCTGGTTCTACCACGTCACTGGGCAGAGGCAGGTAAAGTGCAGGTTCCTGGGTCCAGGCTGGGGTCCATGACCAGCAGGTCCGGACTAGACATGGGGACTCCATTCTGCACGTGATGCTCGAGCACGGCAGGAAGGCTCTAGAACAACAACTGGTTCGTCTAGCTGTTTGGGCCCATCTCCAGGGACCAGTCCATTTCTCCAGCCGTGTCCCTTTACACTGCCCTCCTGCGGCTTGCCAGTGACACCTTCCTTAGTGAATTCTGCCTCTTCCCGGCTTCCCCTTGAGAAACCTTTCTCCTCCAACCCCCTTGCCCAGCACGGCATCACTGGGCTTTAGTGGGGTTGTTACTTCCACACTGACGTTTATTTCAGGCCCGGCGTCGTTGGGACCCCGGGTGTCTGAGGCCGCTCAGGTCCATCTGACAAGCACATTGGAAAAGTCTGGTGAAAACTTATCATGGAAAAATCTACATCTTCGGAGCGCCAGAGTGAGTTGAAGGATCAAAGAACCACAGGCTGAAGATTCACACATGCACACACAGAGGGAAATACAACCCGAATGTGGAACATTCTGTGCACGCACACGAGGCCCACATGCACCAGGGAGAAGCCGGCACATACCCTGACCTACATTTCTCGAGGCAGCTGCACCCCACAACTGCAGCCAGCCCCCCTCCTCAGGGACAAGACAAAAATGAGCTGCAAAGGCCACGAGCATCCTTCACCTGAAGCCCATTTCTCAGCCCACCCGATCCTGACCCTGTCCTGGGCCCAGCCATCCGCTCGCTGGGCTTCCGCTCCAAAGCCCGTCCTGGACTGCTCTGTCCCTCACCACCTCCCCACTCTGCCCCCCTCCTGGCTGTCCCGGATCCTCCCGCAGAGGGGGAGGCTGAGGACCAGGCGGCCCTGGGGGTGGTATGAGAACATCTGCATGTCGTTCCTCTCAAGACACCATTTAAATAAATGAATGAATTTTTAAAAAATAGAAAAAATAAAGACCACATCCAGAGGAGGACAAATACTATAGGATTTCACTCATTTGGGGCATATTAAAAAAAAGGCAAGCAAACAAAACCAAAACAAAGCAAACCCTTAGGCCCTGACAACAGAATGGTGATTACCCAAAGGGAAGTGGGGGGCCAGGCTAGGGGGCCGACTGGGTGGTGGCTAAAGACTAGCTAGACATTTGGCAGTGGGTATGGGGTATTGTCAACAGTTGTGGAGGTAAGAAACCTAAAACCTACAGTGTTATAAACTAATGTTACTTCAATAAAAAGGAGGGGGAAAGAAATCTTTTTGCGAGGACAGGTCTAGTTATAGAAAACAGGTCATGATACAGGAAAAAAAATACACAGGACCACAGAAACCTCAACCCACCTGGGGAACATCAAAAAAATAAAACACCCCAGACTTTTCTTCTTCATGCCTATCCCCCTCCCCAAGTATTGACCCACCTCAGAAATGCAGATGGTGTTACCTACAGCCCAGCATTGAAGCCCAGAGGCGCCAAGCCATGCTTGAAGTTGGACAGTCATGTCTGTGATGGGAGGAAGGCGTGCAGGCTTACATGTGTGTGCCACGTGTGCCGTCTGCAGACAAGGGCCCTCCGAGGCAGCGGCGAGGGAGACCTGCGCTTTGTCTGCGCCTGCGCACATCTGCGAGCCCGCACAACGGGGATAGACAGAAGATGGGAATAGACAGAAGACGCGGAGACGGTGCTGCTCGGGGCCGGGATGGGACAGAGTCAGCCCTCTGCAGATTTCCAGAACTGTTAAATGTTAAAATTGAAGACACTAGTGTGCCCCCCTCTCCCCCATTGTGTCCTCGAGTCCACCAGCTACCTTAGGTGTAACCTGGGGTAAAGGTAGGGGCAAGGGGTGGGGCATTCTATCATAAAGAAAATGAAAGAGGTTTGAAGTTTTTTGCAAAAAGAAACTTCAAAAAAAGAAAGGTCAAAAGGAAGAAGTCCAGTTGGGCCATTTCCCAGTTAAATTCTGGGAGGTAGTGACTTTAAGTGCCTTAGTAAATTTTTTTTTTTCCTATAACAGGTTGGAATAAAACTTCCCAAAGTAGGGGTGTGTGTGTGTGTGTGTGTGTGTGTGTGTGTGTGTGTGTGTGTGTGTAAGAACTGGGGTGTAGGCCAGAGGTGCGAAGTGGAGGGTGAGAGGAGTCACCAGAGACAGAGTGGGGAGCAGAGCAGGCGGATCTACTGAAATACACTGCTGAGGGTAATAGGGGGCGAGACAGGAGAGGTCTGCTGCGCCATAAGTGGGTCAGCTCCCTAGCCGGGGATTGAACTCAGGTCATAGATGTGATAATGATAAGACTCAACCTTAGGCCACCAGGGAGGTCCCAAAGTAACTTAAACTCTAAGGAAGAGTTGGGGGGAGGAGAGAGGAGTATCTGGCAGAATAAGGTGCAAACAGCTGGCACAAGCTTTCAAAGAACTAGAGAAGCATTGGGGTTCAACTCATCTCTCTCCAAGATTCTCCTCATCTCTACTTCCTTCTCCCTCTCCATGACACCCAGAGTCCCTCTGTCTCTCCCTGTCATACCAGACACGATCACCCAATTAGTTGCAGCCACCAACACAAACTAGCTAATGTCTTTGCCCTGGGAAAAAGAATCTGATTGGCCCAATTCCTTTCTGGGTTTATGCCTGATACAATCAGCTGCAGCCAGGGAGGGTCTTATCACAGCAACATGGCTACTAAGGGTCCTATGGTGGATGAGAAAGACCTCAGAAGTGAAGATTTATGGACTGGACATTCAAGAGTGTCATTACTGTACTTGGTTTATTTTCATTTTAAAAACTTAGAGATGGCACTTTTTATGTGTTGGGCACTGTTTTAAGTGTTTCCTTCACTCAAATCTCTGTGACAGACTCAGTTACTGCCCATTTTACAGATGAGGAAACTGAGGCACAAAGCTATTAAGCAATTTTCCCATGGTCACAAAGCTGGTAAGAGGCAAACTTGGTATTGGAACCCATACAGTGTGACCCCAGGATCTATGATTTTGACCACTCTGTCCTACTCTGCCTCAAGTTTAGGTAGAAGAGTAGTCTCCAACCCCCTCTTCCTGAAACCCTCCAGAGATCAAGGTGAAGGAGACTCAACAATCCTAAAAAGTTGTGTGCTAAGTCTAGAGTAAATTGAAAACCTGCAATGGCAAATTGTTCCCCCAGACTCACCCCATCTCTTCTCATTTCCCTGACTCAAGCCATGAGTTCAGAGAACAGAAAGCGGGACCAAGAAAAAGAAGAATTCTCCCTCTGCTGATCACCTGCAAATCGTCAGCAATGGTATAATACAGAAAGCAAAGCCGGACCACAAACTACAAAGGCAAGAGACTGCCTGAGACCCGTGGTCTTAAGAGTCCATCTTCCAACGGGTGATGTGGCCACAATCCACGGCACCTTGGCGTCGTGTCCCACATCCTGTTCCAGTTCCCGTGCCCACGCAGGGCACCCCAGGCCTGTTCTTATGAGGAAAACCGGTCTTCTCCTTGGGAGACCTCGTCCAGCCCCTTGGCTTCAATTAGGTACCAGATGTTGGTGACTCATAAATCTTTATCCAACCCAGATCTCACTCCGTGAAGACCAAGAAGTCAGCTGTCCAGTGGGCTGGTCACTTCCACTCATGGACCCTCAATATAGCCCAATGCCACCCCTATCATCTTGCACAGATTCGTCTGTTTTCGATTTGTCCCGCACCTAAGGGGGATGGTTCCACCACACAGTCATCCACTGAAGTGAGAATCCTTGACCTCTTCTCCCGCATTTACCCTCCTCACAGTCTTTCAAGTCCTGCGTATCTGACTCCTAATTACCCCTGGAATCCTTCCATTTCCCCTCATCTTCCACTTCACCCTCAGGCCACCATCTTGCCTGCTCTTGCCTGCCAGCGACCTTGTAGCAACAAGTCACTCCCTCTCATCTATCTCCCAAGCTGCATCTTGCTAAAATACAAATTGGATGACATTTTAGCTTTGCTTCAAAGTCTTCCCAAAGTTTCTGTTACTTTTGGAGTAAAATCTCAATCTTTAACGTGGCCTATGAGCCTGCACGATGTGGTGCTCACCTACCTCTCCAGACGCCTCACACTACCCTTCCTCATACCTGCCACATCCCACGGAGACAGAACTCTCCATCCTTGCACTTGCTGTTGGTAGGAGGCTCTAACGTGGTCCTGGTGATCTGCTGTCCCTCCCCCCACTATTCCCATGCTTGTGTGACCCCCTCTTCCCTGGGTACATACTGGACCCAGGGGTTCCTAAAGAGCAGAAAATGGCCAAAGTGATGGGATACCACTTTCACGATTAGGTTACAAAAGGATTCCGGTTACCATAACAGTCATATTCATATTCATATTCATATTCATATTCATATTCATTCTCTCTCTCTCTCTCTCTCTCTCTCTCTCTCTCTCTCTCTCTCTCCTTCCCCCCTACCCTCAGCTGCCTTGTTGTTCTATGGAGAGGCTCAAGTGACAAGTGGCAAAAAATATCTCCAACCTACAGTCAATGGGGACGTCAGACAACGTCACAGAAGATTCCTAACCCAGAGATACTGACATGATAAGTGCTTTTTGTTTAGGGTCATACATGGTTTAGAGTAATTCACTATACAGCAGCAGAGGGCTGATAAAACTCTACAGACTCTTTATTATCTGAGCTATGGTACATGCTATTCCCAGCTCATGGAGCATTCCTCCCACTCCTCCCAATGCAGACCTGGATGACACCTCCTCCAGGAAGCCTTCCCTGACTTCCCTCAGTAGAGCACTGACCACACCAGACAGTAAGCTCCATGAGGGAAGGCACTGTGGCTGTTGTGATTCACTTTGGATCCCTCGTATCTCTAAAAGGATTGGCCATAGAAGGGTTGTAAATATTTTGTGAATGATTGAGGCCCCTAGGAAGTTTTCCATCTCCACACTGAGTTGATTTTTTTCCCTGCACCCAGACTCCATGTGATGCAGAAATCGACTCAGTCCTGAGTTTCTAGAAGCCAAGCTTTTCATTTGCACAGTTATCATATTGAACTCAAACCTGATATGTCCACTGAGCTTTAGCAGCTCCTTTTCTCATTCTTTCTCTTTTTTTCATTTTCGTGGTCACTGTGAGGGGCAGCATTATCTACATTTTACACATAGGAAGAATGACACATAACAATGTGACTAAGTTTCATAGACAACCAAGCACAAAAGTCCTGTCTCTCAACTGTTCTCCAAACCCTCAGCCTAGAACTGTACCGGGGAAAGCAGTGACATCAACTTACACCCTCGTGACTGAACAATTTCATCTAAAAAAATAAATGAATGATGATGTAAAATATATTTTTATATAGAAATAAAAAGTGTATGAGCACAAATAGAAATATCTTTGTTTTTTTAAATTTAATTCATGTTTGTAAATTTTTCAGAAAATGTGAAAAAATATAAAAAAGAAAATAAAAGTTACTTTTTAACACCCCCCAAAAAAATTAAGTAAAAAAAAAATGAAGATTGTTGTCCCCCCATGTGACTAATGGTTTCCTTCATCATCCAAGCATCTCAATAAGCAAATAACAATATGAAATTCTCAGTCTCTAAGGGAAAAAGACAGCAGAATCAAGGAAACGAAGTAAAATCTAATTAAGTTAGATCTGGAAAACGGGAAGTTATGGGAGGAAAAATCAGTATATAGTACAACATTTGGAAAGAAATTAGTGTTGATGCTTTCAGGTATATATTGGGATGCTTATAAATTGTGAGGGGGGAAATTCAGTAGTAATAAGCAAAATAGGTTAATAAGGAAAAAAAGGGCCATTCACAACAGGCTTCTTTCCAGACCAATACATCAAATATGAGATTCCAGGCTGGGCTTCTTGTCTCTGAGGAGTCGTGAGACACTTGCTTTGATTTTTTTTTTTTTTTTTTAACTCATAAGGATTCTATTCACCATGTGAATTCAGTAGTGGGAGTAACAGCACTGAGTAAACCAAAGTTCTGAAGTCAATACAATCCAATGGGAAAAATCACAGTCAGACCAGTTTCGGTCTGTACAGAGAGAAAAGGCCCCAGGACCAGTGGCTCTTGCTTCTTCCGCAACTAAATGCCCGTGGGTCACTCACAGACCCCTGCCTAACGCTGAACTCCACTCCCCCAGAAGGAAGGTCCTAGAATCTGTGCCAAACATGTTTTGCCAAGAGTGAGCCATAGGGTGCAGCCAACCGGTCATCAGGTTTGTTTGGCTTGGCTCTCGCCATGTTTTTTAATTAGTTATTGATATTTAAGTATTAAAGGATTGATGTAAAATTCAAATTTCTAGCATCTGGGCCCACAGCCTTCCACGGCAAATATGGACATGGGGCCTCCATTTCTCCAGACTCCATCGCCCTGTTTCTTCTAGGCCCAGCCTGTCTCTGGCATTCACAGTGTTTTTCAACCCCACTGTGGATGGGGCTGCCGTCCCTACACTAACAAGGTGGCCACCATTTTCTTAAAATTCCATCGGTTGGACCACAGGGTCTTGTCACTCAAGAGACCTTTGGGCAAGGGGAAAGGAGTTTTTGGTTTTTTTTGAGAACTTGCTCCCAAGAGCCCCTCGGGTGCCTGTTTCCTGGCTCTGTCGCTGACCCTCAATCACAGTGTTTCCCCTCTTCAATGCCTCTGCCATTTCTTCTGCTCTCTGAAGTCAATTTCTTCATAATGTCGATTGTGAGTGACCGAAAATAGCCAGCCTGCTCTGGCATCTACTTCCTGGCTTTAACTCGGCTCTCGCCTCTCATAGTCCCCCTGGCCCAGTGTCTCATTTTCCCAAATCCAATTTGCCCAAACAGGAATCAGATTGAGGCAGTCATCAGGGGAAGTCAAACCCACCAATTACTGCTCCCGGCGGCCGGTCACTCTGTGCATCAAGGGGCTGGGGGTCCCGCCCTCATAACAAGGGGGGATTATGTGACACACCACGTGGCTGCCCAGGGCGTCGGGGACTCGCGGGCAGGCACGCTTCCTTCAAGGGAAGGCAGGTCAGGTCCCCCAACCCAGATACAGCCTCCAGCTCCCCCACCAAGTCCTTGGTCTTAAGCAATTTGCCTTTCTGCTCCCACGAGGTGCGGCCTGGCCTGGCCTGGCTTCCCGAGAGCAGAGGCCTACACAAAGGAATTATGCCTTCACTTGGCCACCGAGCCCTCGGCCGCAAGCACAAATGGAAGCAGTTAGTCTCTGTAATGAATTTGTAATGCTCCTTCGCTTGTTTCCTCTCGGTGCCGGCTGGCCTTTCAAAACAGTGTGAATTCACTGTAGAACAGTAATTGGGCTTCTTTTTAGCCATGCTGGGGTTCACGCCCGCTGCATCCCCCACCCAGAGGAACCGCTGCACCTCCTCTGAAGTGGCCATAACAAATTTGCCTTTATTGGCTGAATTTGGAAACTCCACATAATTTGCCTTTGAGATAGAACAAAGAGACTCTCTTTTCTCTGGCTCCTCCCAGCTCTGAGATAGCCAAGAACAGAGCGTGATTCTCAAGCCTCAGGTCATCCTGCAGAAATGAGGAAATTCTAATGGCAAGAGAGGCAGAGGGGCCTGGCTCCTATTCTAGCTAGGCCATAAAAGTGCTGTGTGACCTTGGGTAAGTAGCTTGACATCTCTGAATCTCACTCTCTCCATTTGTTAAATACAGACAGTAGCACCTCCTTTGTAAGCAACCCACAAGGTCTCAGTTCATATACAATCAATACAAGTTTTCCCTCCTTATCCCAAATATCCCCTTCAAAATTGGTATACCAGACCCTCAACAGATATGATGGAGTACAGAGAGTGCTCATAATCGGACTGGCACCACAGGGAAAGACCTGAAGCAGCTCAACATTTCATGCCGGGCCCCACGTTAGCTCTGGCACTTTCTGGCTGTGTGTTTGGGCCAAGTGACTTGGCTTCTCTGAAGCGTGTGTCTGGAATGACCAATAACAGTTAAACCTACTTAATAGAATGGTCTGGACCACATCTGCCACTTGCATTCCGCACCCCTGGCCAGAACTTGGAGTGTACTGGTTGATTCAAACAGAGAGAGATTCTCAAAGGGCAAATGGAAATTTTCTAGAGTGGAGAAAATGGGACAGACATTCCTAGTGAAGGGAAATGGTGGTGGAGGGTGTAGGGGGAATCACAGAGGCACAAAGATTTCCAGAATAGTAAAAAAGGGCTGAAAGGTTTGAGGTCTTTCAGGCTGAGATGCGGGATCCCTTTTTGGGGGGATGAGAGGGTGGGGCAGGCTTAGGATGGGGTGTCAGAGTCTTTTCAGAGGGAGATGCACAAGTCTTGGACATTGATTTTCAAGGGCTGGTGTAGAAGAAAGTCAAAACCTACAAGCCAAACACCTGCAAGTTCAAGGGGAAATCACAGGGGAAAGCCAACGATTCAGTGTGTATTACATAAAATGCGATCACTTGGAGATCCTTTAAGAATTTCCTTCAACTCTTTCCATTTTACTAGGTGCCATCAACTGCAATGCGATGAGAGTCTTCAAAGAACTTTGAAACAACAGAACAGTTGGTTCAAATGCATCAGGAAAGCCGTGTCATGTCTGCCCCCTGCCTTTGCTGAAACACAGGCAGCCCCAGCTCACAGGCCAGGGAGCCTTGCTGCTCGCTCCATGGTCACCTCTGGTCCCCTTTGCCCATCCTGGCTATCCTTAGTCACTCTGCCTTGATGGAAGAGTCCCTGACCTAGGGGTTCAGCCCCTGGCTCTTGGACATGCGCATTTAACCAAGAGCAGGACTAGGAGCTCAGCATCAGGTGGCTGAAATGGGAAGTGAAACTGGAAAGGGAGGAAGCAGATCCATTAACATGTATATGACTCACTTTTACCAGTGGTGTCAAATCAGATTTTGATGGGCTAGCATCCATTAATAATTAGCGTTTTTAATCTGTTAGCTCAGTGTGGAATTATATTCCAAGATCCAACCAGTAACCAGCAAATACATGGGACCTGGGGTCAGGGTGGGGATGGGGTTTCTTGATATAAAATGGTAGATTTTCATCTTAAAAAAGACGGGCTTTGCCTTCCCCCAACATACCCCAATTAAACCTTTTAAGGCCTGGGTTGGGATGCATAACAATGGAAGGAAGAGGCCAGAGCAAACTGCTAAGGGCTTGGAATTCAAGGACCTCTCTGACCATGGTGGGGGTGGGCCAGAAATTGGGAGCCTACAAGTTTCTCTCTCTCTCTCTCTCTCTCCCCCCGCCCCCCTTTTCCTCCCTCCCTGTTATTTGTGCTGTTTCTCTAGACCTGCATGGAATGCCAAGTCTCTAAAGGAACCTTATGCCTGGCCTTTAGGGAGGGACTTGATCCGCCTCTGCTTCTTCCTCAAATGTCACATCCAGCTGATGACATAAAGGAAATGGCCCTTCGTCATTACTGCGTTGTCACTGTCAAGTTTGCCCTTGCTGTTGCTACTGCCCTTGATAATCATAAGTACGGTGATGTGTATAAGGCAGTCCGGCTGCCCAAACAATCCGTGAAGAGGATCCGTGACTTTCTTTACTTGCCAGTATTCACCAAATTATCTCTCAGAAAGGAGGTAGGTGCCTAATAGCTGAGGACAAGGGTCAGTGGGCATTGTTTGGAAAGGGCCAAAGAGCAAATATTTTAGGGCTGGTAGAGTGCACCGTCTCCATCTGCTCAGCTCTTCCCTTATAATGTAAAAGCAGCCATTAAAAAAGATACAGGCAAGGGGCATCCCCGGTGGCGCAGCGGTTAAGCGCTGCGCTGTGGAGCTGTCGGCAGCGGCGACGCGAGTTCGACACCCGGCCAGGGAGAATCCCACATGGTGTGGCAGACCTCTCCTGCCTCGCCCGCTGCTCCCCTCAGCAGTGTATTTCTGATCTGCCTGTTCTGCTCCCCGCTCTGTCTCTGGTGAACCCTCTCGCCGCCCCACAGCTCTGGCTTGTACCCCAGCTTGTATGTATAAATAAAAAAAAATAAATCTTTAAAAAAAAAAAAAAAAAAGATACAGGCAAGCTGTCGGGGCCACATTGCAATAAAACTTTATTTTTAAGAACAGGCCGCGGAGGTGGAGAGAGCTAGCCTGCAGGTTGTGGTTTGCACCTTCTAGGTCTTAAAAAGCTTATGCATTACATGTAGGATATGTGGAGAGTGGTGTGCTCACAATTACTTTATGTGAACAATAGATTATTTTAAAATGATTTAAATCAGTATGTGGGAACTTATAAGTCTCATTGATGGACTCATTTAAAAATTTTTGTCATTTGTGGGCTCAATTCTTTTTTACAGTGTATTTCCCAAGTCATCTTAGGAGGCTTACTTATTCATTTAGTTTCTTTTACCCAAAATGCGTCTGTCTTTGTGAAGGCTGCAGATAGCGGCAAACCACACGGAGGCTGGGCTGCAATCTCTACTGAACACAACCATGTATGGAATCGACCAAGACTCACTAAAAATGCGATCTCCCAATTGCAAGTGGTAGAACTTGTTATTAATGAGCCTCTGTAGATCAGACATAGCAGAGAAAACTCTACAGGACAACTAAAAAACTCCATCAAAATGGGAAGATGACAAATAAGTAGGGACATGTGAGAGTAAGATTTCCAGGGAGGGTATAATGTCAGAGCTGAGTCATGAACAGCTGGGTGGGGGTGAAGGAGATCTGCTCGGAGGCCCTTACGGGCACCCCCAGGGGCTGTCCAGAAAAGATCACCTGTGATGAGAAAGACAGAGGGCAAAGATGCAGGGTGAGAATGGGAAGATGCCAGTTTTTTTAGGTGGGAGAGTTGGGGAGTTACAGCAATATTTCTAAAAGAATAGATTCTCTTAACAGAGAAAGTGATTTTAAATATATTTCTATAAGTAAATTAAGATACAAATAGTATGAGGCATTTGATTATTTTATCTCCACATTCTTAAAAACTGGCACATTTGAGTTGTTTAAAAAAAAAACACTATTTACAATAACTAAGACACAGAAACAAACCAAATGCCCCAAAAGAGATGAATGGATCGAGACGATGTGGTCTATGTACACAATGGAATACTACTCGGCGATCAAAAAAGATAAACTCATGCCATTTACGGCAACATGGATGGAGCTGGGAGGGATTGTTCTCAGTGAAATAAGTCAGAGGGAGAAAGATAATTATTGGATGAGTTCACTTATAGGCAGAATATAGAGAAACTGAACAAAGTGTCAGGGGGGAAAAAAAGACAAAAATGGCAAGCTGGCCATAGATCTGAGGCACACAGCAGGGGAGGGGTAGGAAGAGGAGTCAAGTCAGGGGAAGCAAGAGCAGGCGGGACTAGGGTGATGGCTCATGGGGGCCGCAGAGGTGAGACCTACAGGGACTCCACCTGAGGGGAGAAATCAAAGACCATCCAAAAAGTAACAAAGATGTAAAAACATAAAATAATGATGTTTTTTTTTTTTTAAAGTCATCATTTCCCCTTAGGAAAACAGAAGCATTATCTCTAGCTCTTCAGCAGGGTTTGGCAAACAGTGGGAAGCAGTGAATAAAAAGAAGGCGTGAGTGAGTGAATGAGCAAGGGGACTGAATGAATGAATGAACAAATAATCTGACCACTCCCTGTTAAGCACAGGACCTCATAAAAACTCAAAGGCCAGCCATTAAGGAGATCCACATCCATTTGGCCAGAAATGGGGAATTAACTTAATCTTCACCTGCGGGTGCTGCCTCTCCCAGAATTTAGCATGTTAATCCCTTTCTCAAATAGCCGGGAGACAGCCAGCTGGGCCCCCCTGCCCCAGAGCACCCAGACCTCAACTCCTCTTGAGTAGCACAAACCACACCAGAAACAACTTCAGTCCCCAAACGGGGGCCCAGGGCGGGGCTGGGGCAGAAGTGTTTAGGGTGGGATTCTGGAAATCCTCTCCAGAGACAAAGAAACCCATGCAACTCAAGACTTGATTCTCCTTTCAGCTGCCCCTGATGGCTGGGCACAGAAGCCTTGATGGGAAGCAGTGATCAGGCTGAACGAGACATGGGGGCCTCCCTGGTGGCGGTGCAAGGGTTAAGTCTCAGCCTATGAAGCCCATCACCACCCACTGAAGCCTGAGTTCGATCCCCAGCCAGGGAAATTCCCACATGGCGCTGCAGACCTCTCCCGCATCGCCCGCTGCTCCCCTCAGCAGTGTACTTCAGTAGATGCGCCTGTTCTGCTCCCCACTCTGTCTCTGGTGAATCCTCTTATTCCTCCCTGCTCCCCGCCCCCACACCTCTGGCCTACCCCCCAGCTCTTTAAAAAAATACACAAATAAATAGAAGAGAGATGGAAGGGGAGGGAGGAAAGGGAGATCTCTAACAGGAAGGCAGACTCTGGTAACAGTCAAAACCACCACCGTTTATTTACTACGGAGGACTAGCCTGTGCCAGGCCAGTGCCCAGCATGCCACCCGCATCACCCCCTGCACCGTAGCCCCATCTGATGGCAGAGTCAGGCTACTGGACATCACGGCTCCAGGTCGCCGCCAGCCCAGTGGGAGAGGGAGTGCTTCTGGGCTGTCTCTGCAAAGGCTGGACCTTGAACCCTCAAGTTCAAAGTGCCTCTACATTTTCCAACTGGTAACTGTCACAACAATAACAAAACCAAGGAAAGGAACCAACACCAAGACTTCCTACCAGCCAGGCTTTGCAGCCACTCTGCCCCCCATGGTATAGATGAGGAGAGGGCAACCCAAAGAGGCTACACATCTACCCAAGGAGCCAGGCAGCGGGCCGGGAGCTGTCCGGTTGCCCAGGACCGGCCCAAGGAGAGCACGCAAAGCCGCGTGGCCCTGAAAACCTCAGACCTAGAAGCCAGGATGGCTGGTCGCCGCGGCCAGGAGCAGAGCCCGGGCAGCGTGGCACTGAAGGACATGCCTTGAGCCAGCTCCTGGCCCTCCGGGAAGCCGCTCGTGGAACTGCCATGGGCACGGGCTTTGAGGTCAGACCGAGACCCAATTCAAGTTCAGCTCCTGCCTGCACGAGCCCCGGCACCCACATGGTTTCAGTTTCCTGACCTGTGAACCAGGCATCAAGACGCTACCTCCTTTTCTTGTTTAAAGACTCAGCAGGTTAATCCTGGTCAAGAACAGGGCGGGGCACAGGTGAATGCCCAGCTCGGGTAGGACTGTGAGGTCTCCCCAACACAGCAAGTGAGACAATACAGGGGACCCCAGAGGAGGCAGTGTGGGAAAGTCCTGGACAGGAAGGTGTGTTAAGAAAGGATTAATCCCAGCATCTGCCAAGGCCGGGGCTAGGGGAGCCCGTGTCACCCTGGGGTCACACCAGCTGCTGTCATCTCCCGTCCCAGGCGCCCAGATATCCTGGCGGGGCGAGGAGGCATCTGTGCCGCCCACTCGATCCTGTCTCAGTCTTCAGTCGTCAGCAATAACCTCGAGAGCCCAAGGAAAGCGTCTCTGGCTTCCTCCCTCCTCTTTCAGCTATTTGTGGCCTTTGTACTTTGGAAGGGACAGGGAGGTGATGCTGTTCTCTTCCGTCACACATTCTATTCCGAACAATGGCAACCAGGAAGCGCAACACATCAAGTCCCCTGATTGCCTCCCCATTCTCCCAGAACCCCAGGATAGAGAAACCTGTCTGGCACTCCATTAATAACTAGGTCAGCCTCCACCACAGTGAATTATGCTTTCCACTATCTCCCAGGCAAATTCTGAAGCCTGCCCCAAGGAAGGCCATCATTTAGTCACTTAACAAACACAAGGAGGCGCCGTGGATCAGCGTGTGGTCTGGAGCCAGCCTGCTCCAGGTTTCACTGCAATTCTGCTGCTCCCCAGGTGCCTGCCCTGGGTGTCAAGTTCATCACATCTCTGCCCCTCAGTGTCCACATCTGACAAGGGGTTAACAGAACACTCACTCCCCTAACGTGCTATAAAATTTTGAGATCAATGCATGGCAAGCAGTATGTGCTCAATAAATGCTGTTTATCATGCTTCACAGTATCATTTACGTTAAAATGAGTATGTCTTCAAGTCAGCGGCCCTTTCTTTAGAGCCTCACTGCTGGGCCATTTTGAAAGCACAGAGGGAAAATCTTACCACGCTGACATTGAGTCCAGCAGTGTGTAAACACAGCAGCTTTCTCTTGCTAATCTCACCAACCCACAGATCGCTTCACGGACCTGTGACCAGCGTCGTCCCCTGGGTCCCTGCTTGACTGAGATTACTGTCCTGAGGTGAGACATGTACAGACTGTGTGTCCTGCTCTAACGCAACCCACGGGCTCTTTCCGGGATGTCCAGAATCGCCTTTCCCAGCACACTGTCTCCTTGGTATGTGACACTGAGGTCAACCCAGACCCTGTGGGCTTCAAGAGAAACTGCTTCCACAACTTGAAAAGAGTGCAGATTACCTAGATTTAGGGACATCTCCAAAATACCTTTTTACCAGCCAAAAACAACAACAAACCTCTCTTTAGGCAGGGTTAACATCGAGTGGCACAGTTTTATCCTAGGAAGTCATGGTGCCCTTCCTCCTCACCACGGTAGGCCACCCCTCTTTCCATCGTGCAGGCCCCCATCCCTTTGCAGGTTGTCAACCCCAAGCTCGGCCCATTTACTTTAGAATTTGCAGCCATGCCAATTCTCCATGCATACGTTATTAAATCTGATCTTTTTCTCCTACTAATCTGTCTAATGCTAATTTGCTTGTTCATCCAGACAGAGAAGAACTAAGAGCGGGGGAGTGTTCCCTTAGCCCCCAACAGCTCGGAAAGCCCAGCAGGAGGCTTATCAGAAGGCTGGGTGCTGCTGGCTTCCTAGGAGCAGGCAGAGAACGAGAGGACTGGCCAGCCAAAGATTCCCACCATGCCAGACCCTTGATCTCTCTCCATCTGCAGAAATCTGCACCCCGACGTAAGTGAACCTCAATGGGGCAATGGAGCCCACACAGAGGTTTGAAGCTTGGCCTCACGCCCCCTCCTACCACCTCCCCTTACAAGGTGTGAGTGGAGGGCTTTGACATATGACTTTATTAGCAGAATCTCTGCTCTCTTCGTGTTAAATATCCCCTTCTGTGTCAGAGTAAGATGGGGAAAGAAAAAGAAGAGAAAGCAATGAGGAGCAAGGAAATCATACCTTGTCACTGCCATTATTCCTGCATCATCTCCCCGCAAAGCCCGACATGTCCCTAAATCAGGTTCCTAATCTGTAAAGTGGGTAGAACAATCGACCTCCCTCCTGGATTCTCAAAGGATTGAGTGAGGTCACGCTGGACTTGACTCTCTCCTTAGCATTGAATAGTTCTCAGTAAATGTTATTTCTATCCTTCAAACAACAGTCACCAGAATAATTAACTCATCGGGCTGAATGGTAAGTCCCAGGTCCAGATCAAAATTGTTCTCTCTCCAGATTCAACTGGCTCATTGGTTCTTCTGCTGGTGAAGGATGCAAAAACTTATTTTTCTTTCATCCCTTTTCTGTTGTTGTTACTCTCTGGGCCACTTCCTCCCTGAGCAGAGTTTTGGCCCAGAGCTTCCTGGCCCCGGCTGGTCTGGCCACTTCAGCCCACGCAACACCAGTCAAATCCCGGCCCATTGTAACACAGACATTCACCGAGTTTGTATTTGCATCAAATGCCCTGGAGAGAGTGTCATGCGTGTTTTACATTATTTTTGTATTATTACTCCAACAAGAGAAGTTATGATGGAAATATACCTGGATGTATGAATTAAAGGGGGGGGAAGGCGAGTCCTCTGGGGTCAGGCGCTGAACCTTTGTTTACTTAAGACATTAACTTAGCAAATCGTTTTTATGGCTGTCGTAAAGAGGGACTCAAGCTCGGCTTCAATGACAGTAAATTCTCAAATAGAAATGAATTTTCATGATGACTTGACATCTGTCTGGCCAGAGGGCCAGAGATCATAAGGCTCTCCCCTTCATCCAATTCCTCTTCTCCACTCTACATCTCAGAAGGAACTACTACCACTAATAATGGTATATTAATAAGATTTATATTATTAAATATAGGGGTGACTCCTATTCCCTTCTCACTGGAGTGTGAATTGGTTCAACTCTGGGAGAGTAATTCAACAGATTGTTTCATGAGCCCCAACAGAGTCCAGACTTTTCAAGGATTCTGCCTGCAGAAACCTCAGCTGAATAAATAATCTGAATCGGGAACAAAGATGACTTGACTATACCACAGCACTTGTAGTTTGAAGTTTAAAAGTTCAGAATGGGGGCCTCCCTGGTGGCGCAAGGGGTTAAGTCTCAGCCTAAGAAGCTATCCACAGCCACTGCAGCACGAGTTCGATCCCCGGACAGGGAGCTTCCCACATGGCGCAGCAGACCTCTCCTGTCTCGCCCGCTGTTCCCCTCAGCAATGTATTTCAGTCAATCCGCCTGTTCTGCTCCCCACTCTATCTCTGGTGAATCCTCTCACCCTCCCCATCTCTGGCCTGCACCCCAGTTCTTGTATGCATAGATAGATAGATAGATAGATAGATAGATAGATAGATAGATAGATAGA
>PVIJ01000237.1:296220-337940 GCA_004024925.1 Scalopus aquaticus | reverse complement strand
TGAGTGCCATCCTCCCAGGTGTGAGGTGGTAGGTATCTCATAGTGGTTTTGATTTGCATTTCCTTGATTATAAGTGATGTTGAGCATTTTTTCATGTATCTGTTGGCCATTTGCTTTTCTTCTTTGGAGAAGTGCCTTTTGAGCTCTTCTGCCCATTTTTTGATTGGGTTATTGGCTTTGTTTTTGTTGAGTTGTGTGATTTCCTTGTAAATTTTTGTTATCAGTCCTTTATCAGATGTATTGTGTGCAAAGATCTTTTCCCAGTTGGTAGGGTGTCTGTTAGTTTTGGTTAATGTCTCTTTTGCTGTACAGAAGCTTTTTATTTTGATATAATCCCATCTGTTTATATTGTCTTTCACTTCCTGTGTCTTTCAAGATTTTGCTGAGATGTATGACAAATCATATTTAAAAAATGGGAAGTCCTTCAAGACTGAAGTCTCACTTCCTTTTTCTTTCATCTTCCCAACTTGAAGCGGTTACCCTTTCCCTGAACTGTCAAAAAATCACAGCTAACACAGTTAGCTTGATTATCAACCAGGCACCATATTTTGGTAACTCTCCTGTTGCTATCTTAGATTGCTATTTAAATCTCTTACAACTACTAAACTTTCCAATTAGATTATAAGCAACTTGCAATCTCTACATAATGAAACAGCATTTTGCCCATATATTTGGGGAAAAAACAGTGCAACACTTTTTTTTCTTTAAGTATAGTTAACACCACTTTAATATGCCAAGTAAGTAGCAGTCATTCTCAGCGATGTGGTTGAGAATAGAAACAGGACTTAAGAACACTATCCCCCCTTCAATCTGCCCCAGCAATTCGAGGGATAGCAAGAATCTTTGTAAATAAGGGCATTGCTATTCTGACATGGAATGTAGTTAATAGTGACTTTGAGATTTCTAGAAACCACAAAGGCAGCTTGCCCCCTTTATCAAGCAGTTTTCTGCATTGGTTCCTGTTGTAAAAGTTGTTTTTTTTTTGGTATAATTTCATGTCAAGAATGATAAAACAGCATCCTAAACAGGATCCTGTTGAGGATGCAACAGGATGATATTTATAATCATTTCAAGACAACAGGCATCATACAGTACTGTCCCAGGCCAATTATCCATACTTGTACTCCTGAAGCATTGCCTTGTATTTTCTTACCCCACCTTGAAGCTGTCACTGAAAGGTTTGTCTGGTGAATGGATGTCACCATAAAGCAACAGATCTCCCAGTCATTGATGGCCTTGTCTGAGGACACTGTTATTCTCTTGACAGGTCTTCTGTTGCCAGCTGAGTCGCTGAGTCAGACTCTTCCATTCCCTTCCTAGGGGAGTGCAATCAGAGCCAATTCCCAGGAGTAGTACCTACCTGCTTTACTTTGACAAAATAACCAAGTTTTCTGAGATAAAGTAAGTGCTACTGTTACCTGGTTATCTGGTGCTATAGTTATCTGGTTAAAGTATAATCAGTCCTCATATAAGGACACATCAACACAAGGGAGCTTTGCACTTACAGGACTCTACCATTTCCACTTGTGCTATAACCTACAGCATTCCCAGCCCTGCATGAAGTACATCATTGGATCAGAATGCTTTGGGGAGTTCAAATAAACCATAATGTTGCCTTGGCTATGACTCCCCGGCTGTTTTCTCCCATCCCAACTTTTCTCCTGGGGCAGGCGTGGGTGTGTGTGTCTATCTCTTGGCAAAGTATTAGACTTGGGTTTCTCTGATTCCTAGTTTTAGGCACCACTTGACACCAAAATCCTTCCCCAATCATCTATCATTAAAATTTTTCTGTAAGTAAAAGCACTCCCCCTAGAAGGTCATAGTAGACATGCACACTGACTTGAAGGGAAAGGATGTCAATTTCAATTTCTCTCTCTCTCTTCAAAAGGATGAGCTTTTAAGGTGGGGGTTCTCTGGATATCATTTGCCAAAAGGGTTATCAGGATAATCTCATCTCCTTGAAGATATTTCTGATAAGTAGGAGGATAAAATTAGAAAAATCTAGTTTAAAAAATCTTCCTTGAAGTCAGTTAAATGCCCCCTTTCTGGTCTGTACCTCTCTTTGGTGATCACTCCATTTATGGAAGTCCAGGTAAATTCAATTTAACAAGCAATTATTGAAGCTAGTTTTGTGCATAGTATTATACTTGGCACTGATGATACCAAGAAGACACAGTCCTGGCTTTCAATCAACACAAAACCTAGCAGGTCACTCAAGAAAGAATTAGGCATCTGCAGAACTTGTTAGATGGACAAATTCAGTCAAAATGTCAACATGTTGTTTTGATTTTGTTGAAAAATTATATACATATTATTTGAAAAGCAAAAGAATTACACTAAAAATGATCTACCACCCAAGTGTACCTAATGAAAGAGAATAAGTTACACAAACCTCTTTCAAGGAAAATTCCCTAGTAGGTTCTGATTGTCCTGTCTTCTTGAATTTTTTTTGGCTGTTAAGTCTCTATGTATGAAGTAGCTAAAACACAACTAAATTGACATTTATAGTAGAATCAAATACATAATTCTCTCCCAACTCTTTCAGGAGAGAATAGAAAGAATGGGGTATCCTGCCTGTCCTCATAAAACTAGAAGACTGGGGCCTCCCTGGTGGCGCAGTGGGTTAAGATGCAGCACTATGAAACTATCCGCAGCCACTGCAGCACAAGTTCAAACCACGGCTAGGGAGCTTCCCACATGGCGCAGCAGACCTCTCCTGCCTTGCTCACTGCTCCCCTCAGCATTGTACTTCAGTCAATCTGCCTGTTCTGCTCCCCACTCTGTCTCTGGTGAATCCTCTCACCTACCCACACCTCTGGCCTACACCCCAGCTTGCATAAATCAATCTTAAAAAAAAAAAAAAAACAACTAGAGGACTGTCCCCTGCATATGAGAAGCACTCTGCTTTTCTCTCAGGACACATGGATCCAGGTAAGCAAGCACCAATGGGTACATTTGGAAGGAACAGAAGCAAATACCTTCTAATTACTAAGTTTTCTAAAAATAGACTGGTCTGACTTGACAGGTAGTGACTTCTTCACTTTGACTTTAAACAAAGTCAAAGCCAGAAAAAAACTTGAAAGGAGTGCTAAAAAGATGAAGATGCCTGTATATTTTTACAAGTTATCTATGGCCTGCACTCAAACAAGGATAGATTCCTAGGAGATATACTGGACCTGTTTGAATAGCACTGAACTTACTGAAAGGCTCCTTTTTTTGTTGTCCTCTAAAATACAGAGTTTGGAATATTTACTCAATAAAACTCTCTTGGGAGTGGAGGGGAACTAGATAAAACAAGAGGTTATCAACTTGTTTATCTAGGTTTGGAAAGTCTCAAGGCAGTATTAACGGGGCCTCCCTGGTGGTTCAAGGGGTTAAGTCTCAGCACTATGAAGTTATCAGCAGCCACTGCAGCATGAGTTTGATCCCCCGCCAGAGAGCATCCCACATGGCACAGCAGACCTCTTCTGTCTTGTCCGATGCTCCCCTCAGCAGTGTGTTTCAGTCAGTCTGCCTATTCTGCTCCCCACTCTGTCTCTGGTGAATCCTCTCATCCCCCCTCCCACCTCTGGCCTACACCCTAACCCTTGTATGCATAAATAAATAAATCTTTAAAATAAAAAGGTGGTATTAACACTAGGATTGCTCATTGGATTTGCAGATTTTGCCAACTTACAAACTCACATCTGTTTGAGGAGTGATTCACTTTCAAGCTGAAATACTGTTTCTTTAAAAGAGACAGACTCTGGGACATTACTCAGGCATTTAGAACAAAGTTTAAACTCCAACTGGGATCAGTGCCTAGGTACTCATCAACTTCCCAAATGAAAACAAAATAAAATTGAAAACAATCTGTTGCGATGAAGGAAGGAAAAGAGTCATACGTACATTTACATGTTTGTGAAAATGTACTTTTAATGCTTTTGTTGTAATGTATCATTGATGACAATTTAGGTACAATTCTCCATTTTCTTCCCTGTTCTAAATAGCACCTTATCAGTAATTTAAAAAACTGTTTGTATACTGTATAGTTTCTCAAGCACTAATTTAGCTTGGGGTCTGGAAAACTAGCACTTTCAGGCCTACAATGCCAAGTTATAAAGAAATACTTCTCATAGTATGAGATCTTGCAACTCACCCCTGAACCATTTGTAGAGTTGATTAAACTACATAACAATTGCTTTTTTAATGCATTATTAAAAGAAATAAAAATAAATAGATTATACTTGCTGAACCCATATCCTGAGCCAGGCATTGTTTTTTACACGTACTAACTCATTTAAGAAAGTTTACTTTACAGGTTAACACCGTTAAGAAGAACAGAACTTTTTCTTGTATAAACAAGTCTTCACGCCAGTGATATGTCAAGGAAAAATGATCTGTAGCTTTTTGTTTTTTCTTCTGTGTGTCTATTTCTTAAGGAGATTGTCATATTTCACTTTACTTGAGTCTTCTCCCAGAAGCTTCAGAGAAGAGGATTTATTTATTCTAATACTCCTAAAACCCACTGTATCAGAATCTCTGGGGGCAGCACCCAGAAGGCGAAAATATTAAGGCATACCCTTGGTGATTCTTAGGGATATTAAGGTTTGAAAACTACATAGAGTTCTCTCTCTTGAGTTATGCAAAATATCTACTGCCTCTTTCTTTGTCGTCTCCTTTTGGAGCCCTATCCCTTTCAGGGCATTCCTCCTTGTCAGTTTCTCCTTTTTTGTCTGAAGAACCAGAGTTGGTTCTTCAACTCTGTTTCTAGTAAAACAGAAAACCAGCATCATCCTGAGAAAACATATTTGGAGCCTTCCTCCTGTATTAAGATAAATCCATATATTTGGAAAGAGATGGAATAAAGGATGCCCACACTAGGCTAAGGTGGCTTTAGTTAAAGTCAAAAGTCCAATGAAAGAAACAGAATGTCAAACAATCACTATTGCACAAATACATGTTTTCAAGATTTGAGTCTATAACTTTCTTTTCCCACAGATATCAATTACAACTAGCAGAGGCTAGCAAACCCAAATGCTGGAAATCTTTTGGTTACTAAGATTTTCCTATGCCTAATAATATTGCTTATTTATCCACCTAGTAGTATATTACTGTTTTTGAAAACCAGTATATTTATGATAAAAAATTACATGAATACAGAGTGAAAAATAAATGTCTTTCCTCTAGTAGCCCCAATAAATCTCTGTGGCTAGTTTATACTCCTGAGATACTCTATGCATATCAAGCACGCCGCCCCATGCCTCTGGCCTGTTCCCCAGCTTGTATGCATAAGTAAATAAATCTTAAAAAAAAATTACCTCTGAATGAATATGTAACCACCTTTTTTGTACGCAAATGAAAGCATACAGTATAGAGCATCGTACATCTTACTTTATTTATTTATTTTTTTAAAGATTTATTTTTTATTTATACATACAAGCTGGGGTACAGGCCAGAGGTGTGGGGCGGCGAGAGGGTTCACCAGAGACAGAGCGGGTAGCAGAACAGGCAGATCAGAAATACACTGCTGAGGGGAGCAGCGGGCGAGGCAGGAGAGGTCTGCCACACCATGTGGGATTCTCCCGGGCCGGGCGTCGAACTCGCGTCGCTGCTGCCGACAGCTCCACAGCGCAGCACTTAACCGCTGCGCCACCAGGGAGGCCCCACATCTTACTTTATTAATTGAACAATAGCTCACACATATTAGACTGTTGCAAATCAATACCTATTCATGTAAACAACACAGTCACTATGCTAGAATATTATGTTACTATTGGTCCCCTTCTTTTACTTCATGGGTCAAAAGGTATCCTGCCAAGACACTGAAATATTTGATTACTATGCAGATGGTTTTCAGACTTCCCAATGTAGTTCCTCTAAGATATGCTTTACTATAGCTGAGAATTATTTAACCCTACTCAATTACTTGGAGTCATCTTAGGTTGATCTTATGGATCATTCAACAATATTGAACACCTTACAGGTAAAAGGAAGATTAAAGGGATGCATACGAATTGCTAGATTATATACAAGTATTTGCTAAAGCAATGTTTTTCAACTGAAAGCTGTCATTTGTGGGTAGGTTGTAAAATCAATTTAGTGGGTTAAAAATTCAGTGCATATTAGAAGAAAAGTAGGATAGAAAATATGTGTACATATTGTTTTATGAAATAGTTGTTTTAGTTTTACACTTATAGTATGCGTGTACTACTAGTTTATGATATGAAATATCCTTAACTGATATCACAGTAAAAAAGTTAATAAAACTGAAAACCACTGTCCTCAAATGTACTCTGTGGGAAAATAAGTCCGTTGAATCTTAACAAGTTAAGTGGCTATCGTCGAACAAGCTTGATAAATTCTGATAAAATAATTTGCCTTTTAGAGAGTCTAAATTCATATTAGTATAGTAAAAGCCCTGTAAACTCTTGTAGTGAAGACATTAGTTCAAACATTATCCAAAGACTGGCTACAGGATATTTTTCTGTGTCCTAGGGATAGTGTCTATTAACATCCTCCAGCACTGCTACTGGGAAAACACACCTTCATGTGTGCTGTCATGGCTGCCGGTCTCCGTGGGCCAGTTATCAACTTTGAGTGTGCTATCTCCTGTCCCAAAGATTGATCTACGTTAGTCTAACTTAGTTTAATACAAAGAGGATTATAGTGGGTGGATGTGGAGAGAAGTAGAGGCCATTGATAATAACGAAATATGTCACGTATTCAGGATCTAATTGCTCCCCCATATCTTGCTTTTGATCACTCATTTAAATACCAAGATTTCTTTCAGGTCTGTGTCCAAATTTCTTTTCAAGGCTCTTCCATTCAGCTCATGTTAAGGTTACTCATTTCAGGTCAGAGTCCAAGACCCCAGGACCTTCCCTTGAAAACTCCTTCTGCAGCTTCAATAGTATCATATAAGTATTAGGAGTCAAGAGTCGTCATATCTAAAAATTTGGCATTAACTGGACTGAGATATTGTAATCTTGGTCAAGTGGCTTAAATCTTCTGTGGCTACAGTTACCATATCTAAAGTAGGGAGTTTGGGCACCAATTTTGGAGACCCTATCCTGTACCAACTTGGGTCATTATTTAGTGTTCTCCATACTTATTGTAATCCTGAAACAACTTCTCTCCTGCCTTTCCTTCCTCATCCGTTCTTATCTTACTTTCCAGTATTTCTCTTGCTGGAGACATGATGGTGAACAAGTAATTTTTACATTCTGTTCCCAGTAATCACCTGCTTGGGAAAAAAAAAAAGGTGATTCTTAACTCTGTCTGATCTTGGACCAAGTGGATTTTCATAAGGGCATTCTTTCACATGATCACTGTCATTACTATAGAAAGCATTTATTCATTTCAGAGGAACTCATATTTACATTAGAAAATAGACGCTAGTTTCTGTTTGGGATGCTTCCCTACAAAATAACAATGTGCTTTGTTTCCTGAGAAAAAATCAGGATATTAATAAGTGCTGCCACCATGCAACAACAGCTTGCCTTATTATATTCATGTTCTGAATAAGCCCTATCCAGTAGAATTCTGTTCAGGAAAGAATGACTCTGAGTACCTGATAGCCTGCTTTAAAATTTAGTTAAATGGGGCCTCCCTGGTGGCGCAGCGGTTGAGCGCTGTGCTGTGGAGCTGTCAGCAGCCCACGATGCGAGTTCGTATGCCCAGCCGGGGAGAATCCCACATGGTGTGGCAGACCTCTCCTGCCTCGCCCGCTGCTCCCCTCAGCAGTGTATTTCCGTGCATCTGCCTCTCTCGCTCCCCACTCTGTCTCTGGTGAGCCCTCTTGCTGCCCCACACCTCTGGCCTGTCCCCCAGCTTGCATGCATAAATAAATAAATCTTTAAAAAAAATAAATAAAATAAAATTTAGTTAAATGAAAGTGGCGGGCCTCCCCGGTGGCGCAGCGGTTGAGCGCTGAGCTGTGGAGCTGTCGGCAGCGGCGACGTGAGTTCGACGCCCGGCCGGGGAGAATCCCACATGGTGCGGCAGACCTCTCCTGCCTCGCCCGCTGCTCCCCTCAGCAGTGTATTTCTGATCTGCCTGTTCTGCTCCCCGCTCTGGCTCTGGTGAACCCTCTCGCCGCCCCATGCCTCTGGCCTGTACCCCAGCTTGTATGTATAAATAAAAAAAATAAAATAAAATAAAAAAATACTCTTTAAAAAAAAATGAAAGTGGCTACTGATACTAATGCAGCTATTCCTTAAAAGGGTACAATACCCACCTTAAGTATAAATACCCAATATACTGAAAAAGTAATACAAAAGTAAACATCTCATAAACCTTTAACTGTGCATTCTGCAAGTTTTCTTATAAAACACAACACAAATAACAAACAGAAACCCAAAATATTCTGGCTATTCATTTAACAATATTCAGAAATATTGTTGCAGTGCTTTCCACATATATCACAGTCACTATAATATTTAGTTTTTTAAAATTCCTATTTGTTAAACAACATCAAAAAGTATACTCCTCAGATGATGGAAGATAATAGTTGCATTGTACTTGGTACAGGTAAAATCACATCTGGAACACTGTGTTCAATTCTAAGCACTGGAGGAACACAGACAAATGAAAGTATTCTTAGAGAAAGGGAGGGAAAATGTAGAGGGAACTTAAAATCATACATAAGCAGGACCGCTAAAGATGGTGGGTATTTTCAGACTTAAACAGAGGAGACTATAAGGGCACACAATAGCTAGTTAGCTCTCACCAAATATGTAAAAGGAGGTAATATTTTTATTATATATTACTCTGGGAAAGCAAAAAAAAAAAAAAAAAACAGATAAAGGGTAGACGTCATTAAGAGGTCTGTTTCATCTCAATCTAAAATGTAGATTACAACTTTGCTATAGTACCTGATCATCAAAGGCAACTAAGCAGAGGCAAGACTATCATTTGAAAGGAATGTTGTAATTTTAATTCTGTTTTGAATATTAGATGTCCCTTCCTGACCTTTGGTCAATGTGAAAACAAGAATCTGATAACTGAATTAGGCTACATTGTACAAATCTACTTGAAAAGTCTTAACTGGGACAGTTTAATACAGAATTTAGGTCTTTTTGGGATATGTATTACATCTCTAAAGTAATTGCAAAGTGGTGGCTGATTTCATTCATATTTCCAATGTATATTTCTTAGCATAAACAGTGTAAATATGTATAGCTTTTCAAAAATTAAAAATTCAAGTATTTTCTTAAGATAGATTGAGATCACCTTGCCCTGCAATTTTCTGAAAGAAAACCAGTTATCAATTTTTAGCAAATCATCCTGGGACATGCTCTCCTTCAAAAGTAGAATAAAAATCACATCCCAGGCATAACATGTCCTGTGTGCAAGTGGAGTGACTATAAAGTTTCGCTTGCTAATGGATGCATTACTCTCAATGAAGGATGAGGGTGTGGGTGACAGGACAAATCCTGTGAATGCATCTGTGATGAGGAGATGGGAGGGGTTAGGGAGTACATAATAGAAGGTGGAAGGCTGCAAAAAGGGAGAGGAAAGACTGGCAGTGCCATAGCAAACAGTGATTAGAGCATTAAGTAGAGCCATTGAGATTAAGCAGCGAGTCAGAGTCTCCTCTCCAGAAAAGCACTTATATGGAGGAGAGGAGAATTGTATACTCTCAGATTTTAATCCACTGATGTTGAAGAATAGAAAGCTTCCAGATTCTGATAATGGTAAAAAATACTACTCTATGTTTGAATACTATAATATTTACATTTTTCAAAGTTTTTTTCACATTTATGGGAAAAATATAACATTATAGAAATTTTAAAGTATTCCTGAAAATTTTAAAGTCCCAAACCTACTCATGATTGACTGCCATATTCAGGCTATCAAATGTCTTTGTAAACTCGGTGAATTTAGTGGGTATCAGTGATACTCTGAATTTTATTTTTGCATGTCCACAACTTTATATTACATTCTGGACTACTGTGTTGTTTGCAAGGGTAGAGTTAATTTTGTGGTACAGAATATTGTCCAGAGGAAAATTCGTCCAGGCCATTGGCTCAATTAATTAAAATCAAGAATGGCAAGTCCAGGATGCATTTTTTTAAAGTTTACTCTAATGAGCCTTATGTTCAAATGGTTTTAGGACTTGTGCCATGATCCTTCAAATTAAAGGAGAAATGTTGAGTATTATTTTTCACATCAATATTTTTCCTACTTTGTGGCCTCTCTCAGAAGATGCTATCACTATTATTTCCCAAATAGAATGTTAAGAATTTTATTCAAATAAATTGAGCGAGTATTTATTGAAGAGAAAGTAAAAATATACTATGAAATTATATGCAGAATTGGAATAACATGCAAGAGATCAAGTATGGAGTCAGAGCCAGATTGTCAGAATTTAAATTCTAACTCTACCATTTACTATATGGAATTTCTTCGGTAAGTTGGTTAATTTCTCTGTGCTTTGGTTTTCTTAGTTGTGAAGTAGGAATATTTATAAGACCAATTTCTTAGAACTTTTGCTAATTTTCAATTAATTAATACATGTGGAACACTCTTAATAGTGCCACATCTTTAGTAAATGCTCTGTGATAGCTATTATGATGCAGCGACTTCTACTTGGATTTCTAAGAATTAAGTCAAACTTTCCTTAGCCTTGCCATATGCTGTAACACATTTGAAAATTTAGAAATTATAGAAATATTCTTTTTAGAAATTATACTTGCTACTTTTCAGAATTTCAAATTAATAGACAGATGTGAAAATAATAAAGTCTAATGTGAGTTTAAATGAGTTGAGTCGAGTTACCTTACCTTCTGGAAAATGTATCCATTTGCTTTTTTCATGCTAGCAACCTTAAAATGGAATCTACACACAGACAAGAAGGTATGAATAACTCAGCAAAACAAACCATATAATTCAAACCAAATGACCAGTTTTGTATGAATCATGCAAGTAACTATGACTAAATTTGTTGTTCTTTGTCTTATTTTGTTTTCTTCCTTTTGGAAACTGGAAGATCAGTAGGAAAAACGGATGAAGAAAGAACTAAATTCTAAACAGTTGTCTCAATTTTCTACCCAGAGACAGTCAGTGTTGGCCCTTAAAATAGATAGCAGGAAGTTCTGTGTGTTTTGTCCCAAAATAAAAACCCTAGCTCCTGTCATTTCACTGTAATAGCATAACTTTTACTTAAATTTTGTTTTAAAAGTATTGCTAATACTAAGATGTTTACTTCAAGTTGCCATCAGCCAAAACATATATTTACAGTGTCACTATCACCTGTCAGCAGAAAGTAAGGGTAGCACATTGATCTTTAAATGCTTGTCTAGGAGGCGAAAAAGGGTTGAGACGTGATATGTAAGAGTGGATAAGATTTTCCAATGTGCCTGGCTTGGATTTAGGCTAAAATGTTAACCAAGACTCACCAATCAACATGAAAATAATTAAATGAGCTCTTGCACATAGAAATGAAATAGCTAGAGGAAAATCAATCATTAGTTGCCACTACTTAAAAAATAGTAGAAACCTCTTAAAAGTAATTGTCAACACAGTTGGGGCGAACTAAATTATCAACTGCATTAGCTGATATTGACAGAAAATTACACTTAGCAAATGCAGAGGTGTTCTCTTCAATTCCACCAGTCAAATTTTCAAAATTTCTTTTCAAATTCATGTTGACTTATGAATATTGACTCACTGACGCATTAAAAAATCAAATGAGAAAATCATAATCATGTAGAATACATTATCTGACTACTACAGAATTAAATTAGAAATCACAAGAAATCTTGATGTAGCTGCTCAAGCTGCTACAACAAAATACCACAGAGTAGTGACTTAAACAACATAACTTTGTTTTCTCACAGTTCTGGAGGCTGAAAGTTTAAGATCAAAGACTCAAGAAATTTGGCTTCTGGTATTATTCTCCTCTTGACTTGTAGACAGTCAACTTCTTGTTACATCTTCATATGATCTTTCCTTGGTGAGTGGGTGAAGAGAGAGAGCATTAGCACTCTTCTATCTAAGAGTGCATATTACCAATAATAGGAATGAACAGGAATTATTACCACAGATTCTACAGACATTAAAACAGTAATGAAAAAATAATATTTTAAAACATTTGCCAGTAAGTTTAATCAATTATATGAAATGGAAATGGTCTCAGAAAAACATAACTTGGGGGGGGGGGTCAAAAAAAAAAAAAAAGAAAAACATAACTTACCACAACTGGCAAAGTTAGAATAATATCTAAATAGTTCTATGTCTATTAAAGAAATTGACTTTTTAATCAAAAACCTTTCTGTGAAGAAATCCTCATATTCAGTAGTGAATACCTTTAAATATTCAAGGAAGAAATAACACTGTCTTACATAATTTCAGACACACAGTAGGATTAATTGATTCAATTTTAATTGCTTTATGTGGCCAATACAGACACAAAGCAGACAAATAAAAAAAATATAGACTAATATCTCTCATGAAGACAGTCTCAACAATTCTTTTTTTAAAAAGAGATTTATTTATTTATACATACAAGCTGGGGTACAGGCCAGAGGCGTGGGGTGGCGAGAGGATTCACCAGAGACAGAGTGGGGAGCAGAACAGGCAGATCAGAAGTACACTGCTGAGGGGAGCAGCGGGCCAGGCAGGAGAGGTCTGCCGCACCACGTGGGATTCTCCCCAGCTGGGTGTCGAACTCACATTGAGCGCTGCATTGAGCGCTGCCGACAGCTTCACAGAGCAGCGCTCTGTGAATTAAAGAATTAAAGAATTAAAATTCTTAATAAAGTAATAGAGTTAAATATAACAATATACAAGAAGAATAATACATCATGTTCAATTAGGGCTTTACCCTGGAATGCAAAGTTGATGTAACATTTGAAAAATAGTGATTTACTATATTAACTACATAGAGAATAAAGTAAAATCTTATTTCGGTAAATTCAGAAAAGTGTTAGACAAGTGTCAACACCCATTTCTAATTCAGTTAACATCTGAAGCATGAACATAATGATGAAATATCAATGTTTCTTTCTAAAGGTCAGGACAAAGTAAAGAATACTTTTTTGTCATTGCTATTGAATCTTGCAGTGGAGGTCTTAGTCACTGCAATAGGGAAAGAAAAATAAAGTATAAAACTCAGAGCCTCCCTGGTAGCTCAACGGGTTAAGCACAACACTATGAAGCTATCCGGAGCCACTGCAGCATGAGTTCGATCCTGATCCCTGGGCAGGGAGATTCCCACATGGCGCAGGAGACCTCTCCTAACTCTCCCGCTGCTCCCCTCAACAGTGTACTTCAGTCAATCTGCCTGTTCTGCTCCCCACTCTGTCTCTAGTGAATCCTCTCACCACCCCACATCTCTGGCCTATATCCCCACTTGTACGCATAAATAAATCTTTAAAAAAAATAAATTTTAGAAAAGAGTTAATTTTTACTTGCAGATGATGTGACTGCTTACTTATAAAATGCTAGAAACAACTGCTGGAAATAAATGCATTTAGTAAGGTACAAGGTAATATACAAAAGTCAGTATTTTTTTATATGCTAGCAGCAAACAACTGAATGTTGGGGGAAAAAAGATTGTACTTGCAACATAATTACAAAGAATTAAGCACCTAGTAATAAATTTAACAAAAGATGTGCAAGATCTTCTCACTGAAAAGTGCAGAACATTGCTAAGAGAAATTAAAGACCTAAATAAATGATAAAATATGCTGTTTATGTAGTAGAACAGTCAGTATTGTTAGGCTCTTAGTTCTTCCTAAATAGATCTGTACCTGCAGCACAATCTCAATCTCTAATGTAGTTACTATTTTTTTTTAGATTTTGATGAGCTGATTCTAAAGCTTCAAAATGTAAGTGACCTAGAGTACCCAAAATAATAAATGATGCTTACTTTCCACACATTTGCTATTTATTTCTAGCACAGTTCCTTTGTATTCAGAGAACATCTTCTCTAATTGTTCCATATACAGTGTAAAATGTCTTCAGGAGTTGTTGGATGTTTATATAACAATTAGGTTAATTTTAAAAATTGTGTTATTAAAATATTAAATATACTTACTGAGTCTTTTTGTTTTATCAATTATTAGAATAGGTATGTGTTCATTTTTTCTTTTAATTCTTATAGAGGTAGATTTATATATTGTATTTTAAAGAACACTAAATATGAGCTGTGCCATCATAATAATTTTTTTTTTTTGCATAGAACTGTGGTGTAAGCCAGAGGTGGGGTAGGGTGGGGGTGAGAGGATTCATCAGAGACAGAGTGGGGAGCAGAACAGGCAGGTTTTATTGAAATGCACTGCTGAAGGGAGCAGGAGAGGTCATCTGCACCATACGTGGGTTAGCTTCCTGGCTGGGGATCAAACTCAGGCCCTAGCAGTGACAGTACTGAGACTACACCCCTAGGCCACCACTGAGGCCCCATAACAAAATTTTAAGTGTGCAATATATTACTGATGACTGCATATAAAATGTTGTACAGCAGATCTCTAGTGCATACTCATCCTGCTTGACTAATTTTTCTGCCTTTTAACTATAACTCCCCATTTCCTCTTCCCCTCTGCCCATAATAAGAGAAATGTGCACTATATAATAGGTAAGCCAATGAATATTTGCTGAATGAAATGAAGTAAAATAAAATGAAATCTCCACAGTGAAATCAATTTGTGCAGAATCATAAACACATTCATTTATTCCCCTCCGCCCAGCTTTCTATGCTTTGATTCTATGAATTTGACAATTTTGTATACTTTGTGTAAGGGGAATCATGCAGTATTTGTCTTTCTGTGACTTGGTAATACCCTCAAGGTTTATCTATGTTGTTCCATATCTTAAAATTTCCTACTTTTTGAAGTTGAATCATATTTCATTGTTGTATATGACAAGTTTTCTTTATTGATTTGTTTTTATTTGTATTTTTTTAAATTGAGGTAACCTTCGTTGACAAAACAATATAGGTTTAGATGAAGTTTTTTTTTTTAAAGATTTATTTATTTATGCATACAAGCTGGGGTACAGGCCAGAGGCGTGGGGCGGCGAGAGGGTTCACCAGAGACAGAGTGGTGAGCAGCACAGGTAGATCAACGGGAACACACTGCTGAGGGGAGCAGCGGGTGAGACAGGAGAGGTCTGCTGCACCATGTGGGACTCTCCCTGGCTGGGCCTCAAACTTGGGTCGCTGCTGCCGACAGCACCACAGCACAGTGCTTAACCGCTGCGCCACCAGGGAGGTCGTTGATGTAGTTTCTTACCTCAGCAGCTCTATATATCACACAACCCCCAGCAACAAATGTCCATTGACCATTCATCACTGACCAGTTGGCCCCCTCTACCTGTTCTTTTATCTTTAATCTTTTTCTGCCCTACTCTATAAGAAACTATGCCTTTTTAAATAATCTTCCTTCCTTGGTCTTCTCCATTTCTTTCTTATTACTCCCTCTCCCCAATTCTGCTTCACAACTTAGAGGAAAGATTACACAACAGATATTAGAGAATTAGACCTGTGTTATGATGAGCCAAGTATATATTCAGAACCATGGAGAGCAACCCACATGTTTAAACTTCTAATACTTACATGATTGACAGGTCTTCGTTGGCTTTGAATAAACCCTAGCATTTAGAGAAATGTGTAATATATAATAGGTAAGTCAATGAATATTTGCTGAATGAAATGAAGTAAAATAAAATGAAATCTCCACAGTGAAATCAATTTGTGCAGAATCATAAACACATTAATTTATTGAATCATTTTTCATGATTTTTTTCAGGAAATTTATCTGCTCTCCTCCCCATAGTTATACTTTTTATTTTTATCTCATTAACCCAAATGTTCAGAACAATATTGACTATTAATAGTAAATTATGGCCTCCCTGGTGGCGGAAAGGATTAAGTCGCAGCACTATGAAGCTACCCAGAGCCATTGCAGCACAGGTTCGATACTCAGCCAGGGAGCTTCCCACATGGCTCAGAAGCCCTCTCTCCTGACTCACCCACTGCTCCCCTCAGCAGTGTATTTCAGTTGATCCGCCTGTTCTCCCCATTCTGTCTCTGGTGAATCCTCTCACCTTCCCTTCCCCTCCCCACACAGCTCTGGCCTATACCCTAGTTCTTATATGCATAAATAAATAAAAATAAATCTTTAAAAAATAGTAAATTAATGGTCTTATTCTTGATTTTTTACCAGAATGTCTCTGATGCTCATCAGTGTCCCAAAGAGATCTGTGATCTTAAAGATTAAGGACCGTTGCTTAGAATCAATTAATTATTATCATTCATTCAATTTTTAACCTGTAGGTGGTGATTCCTGAGATCAGAAAGGTTAAGTAACTAGCTCCATGGTCTTCCAACTAGGCAGTAGAGGAAACAGGAGTAGAGTTTCTTTCCATTTATGGTTTTGTTAATGTCAAAATTTACCACACAAAATTATAATTTTTCTCTTCTCTGAATTATTTTTTGAGTTAAAAGACATTGTAAATGTACTTTTTTGGTAATAGCTTTATTGTAATATAATTCACATACCATATATTTACCCATTGAACTTACACAACTCAATAACTTTAAGCACATCCACAGAGTTGTATATCATCACAATAAATATTGAAATATTTTCATTATCCCCATAAGAACCTGTCATCCCATAGTCATAACTTCCAAATTTTTCACCTAAAACCATTCCTCCCAAGTCTTATGCAACCAAAAATCTATTTTCTGTCTTTATATATGTACCTATGCTATACAAATGGAATCATACAATATTCGGTTCTTTGTGACTGACATTTTTTAACTCGGAATGTTTCCAACCTTCATCCATTTTGCAGACCGTATTAGTACTTCATTTCTTGTTATTGCCAAACAGTATTCTATTGAATGGATATACCAATTTTATTTATTCATTTATCAATTGAAGAATATTTTTTGGCTATTATGAATAAAACTGTTATGAACATAAATGTACAAGTTTTGCATGGGCATAAGTTTTCATTTCTCTTAGGTGTAAAATTGCTGAATCATATGGTAAACACTGTTTAAGAGTTTGAGAAACTCTACATTTAAGAATTTGGAAACACTTTAGAAAAGTTTGTTATCTAAACCAGTTGAATAACTTTCATTCCCACTAGCAATATATGAAAGTCCAAATTTCCACACTTATTTGTGTCACACTTGTTATTCTTTGTCTTTTTGATGATAGAAATCCTAGTGGGTATGGAGTGGTATTTATTATGTTTTTTATTTCATTTCCCTGGCAGTTAATGAGGCTGAATATTTTTTCATGTGCTCAATGCGTATTTGTTTAGCTTTTTTTTTTTTGAGAACTGTCTATTCACGTACTTTTCCAACTTTTTTTTTTTACTTTGAGGATATTTAAGTGTTTACTGGACAATCAAGTTTCATCTTTTGTGACATAACTTTCTGTCATTTCTCTATTTTTTCAGTTGTATTGTTTGCCTCTTTCTTCTAGTTTTTAGTGCAGATATTTATCTCTTTGTGTTTATGCTTGTAGTTTAACTATCTTTTATGGTCTCCTGATAAAAAGATCTTAAATTTAATGTAATTGATTTTTTAATCTTTTCTGATATGGCTTTCACTTTCTTAATGGTGTCCTTTGTTTTTAAAATTTGATGATGCTCAGTTTATTTCTTTTTGTTGTTGTTGCTTATGGTTTTGCTATTATATCTAAGAAATCACTTCCTAGTCAGAGATTGTATAGATTTATGTTTATGCTTTCTTCTAAAATTCTTCTAAGAGATAAGTTACAGTTAACTCTTGCTTTTAGGTCTTTGATTAATTTTGAGTAATATTTTGGTAAATTATGTGAAGTAGGGGTCTAACTTTATTCTTTTCCATATAGATATCCAGTTAACCTCATACCATTGCTGAAGACTCTCTCCTTCTAGTTATCTTGGTACAATTTCAAGTCACTTCTGAGTGAGAACTATGTACTCAGGAATTAGAATTGCTTTAATTAGTTTTTAAAGCCAGTACCCAATAGCACCATCTCCTGTAAACATAGTGAAATTCAGTAATAGATTTTCAAATCTATCCCATTGATCCCCATCTTATGTTAGATCATCTTGGTTACTATAGCTTTATAGCAAGTTTGCAATTAGCAAGAGTTAGCATTAGTTCCCCAAGTTTGTTTTTGTAAAGCTTGTGTTGATTGTTGAGTCACTTGAATTTTGTCACATATTTTAGGGTCCGCTTGTCAATCTATAAAAAAGCTAGCTGCATTTTGATATGAATTTGTAGATGAATCCGGAGAGCACGACCATCTTAATGATTAAATCTTTTAACCCCTAAATATGAGATGTCATTTTATGTATAGATGTTTTTATTTTAAAATGCCTATATTTTTTAACTTGAACAGAATATTAGCTAAAAAAGAAAAGTTCATAGCGTTTGGTGACTGATTAACAGCTGTAAGTATTCTTTTTAATTTTATGTAGATAAAACCATTTTTAATATGTTAGAATTAAAGGGATTTATAAAGAATCCCTTTAATTAGTGGTGATCTGTAATCACATACAACTTCTAAAATAAGAAGGGACACATAAGTAAAAATAAGTTTTGATTAGCATATAACCTGAGGAAGTATAACGAAATGTGCTTGAATCTGAAAGTTAGTAAACTGGGGAGCTTTTACTAGTTAGGCATATACCTTGGGGAAATCATTTTACCTCTCTAAGATGTTTCCTCACATATGAAATGATATTGTAATTTTTCCTAAATAGAAAACCATGGGTACATGTTAATCTAGAAAATGGCATTTAACTAAGTTTATTTTACCCTAAATACTGAGAATGAATATATTCTCAGTATATTCAGTATATATGAATATATTATAGAATTGTTTAGAAATGAGATATTCAATATTCCCATATACCACCCACACATGTACATTTTTTCATACCCAATTCAACTTTTGGAAGATTTATGTTACTTAATTCCAAGTACTAATGGATGTCATCTGTTTTTGTTAGAATCTTCAATTTAATAAATCACCTTAAAATATCCAGTGCAGTAAATAAAATTAAAATTTTGGGCCAATATAGATTATATATTTAAGCCTTTCTTTTATTAGTGTTTTAAAATAGCATAACATGAAATCTTTGAAATTAAGAATAATTTTTAATAAAAAATTTCTGGGCATCCTGTGACCTCCAATGCTTGCATACATAGGTAGGTATCTTCTATGTGAGAGCTATGTACTCAGGAATTAGAATTGCTTTAGTTTTTAAAGACAGTACTCAATAGCACCATCTCCTGTTAACATAGTGAAATTCAATAGCAGTAAAAAGAATAATAGACACTCACTGAAATGAATATGAGAATCTTTTAGTTCCATCTTTCAAAGCATACAGATAAAGAATGCAAGACTAAGAAAAGTACCTTGTCAAAAACAACGGGTTTCTCAAGAAAATAGTACATACAATTGCAAACTAAAATTTCTTTAGGTGCTTTCATTGCAAGGAAACATGGAAAAACAATTTATTGTAGATATGAAATCTCTGTGGTTAAATTGAGCTTGTTCTGTTTCTGGCTCCTATGCTGACTACCTTTCGATAAGTGAATTAATTTCTTTGTGCTTTTGTAGCTACATCTGAACATTGGTGGCAGGTGCTTATCAGGGTTTGTATGAGAAGCAGAAGATGCAGACAATACATAGAACACTTGGTTTGACATATGGTGACCAATAATGGTGATATTATTTTTAGAACAAGTGGTAGAATTGCTTTTAAACCTAGGTTTCAACTCTTTTAAACCCAGGCTTTTAAACTCTGACTTCAGTGTCAGTGTTTTTTAAACTTGTCCATACCAGCCATCAGGAGAGATTAGCAATATCATACACGCAAAAGAGAACAACCTGTGAATGTTTGATAACATAGTATATCAAAATCAAATCCATCAATATAGAATAAGTTATATGGAATTCTTTGATTGGGGACAGAGAAAGAAGCTGGATCTCACCTTTAGTACTTGGAAAAGAGGTCCAAAGTTGCTTGTATTGTTATTTTGCCCAGCAAGTTTTCTCTTTTGGTGATTGACCCTGTTTTCTTGTCCCTGAGGGTAGGTACATGGCCAACACCTGGCCAATTAAAGCACCTCATTTTTCCTGGAAATAGTGAATGGTCCAGAGTTCATATGATGCAAAAGGGCCAGAGTCTAGAGGAGTCAGAGAAATGAGAGAAGTGTGATATCTTTGATCCAATTCAAATACATTCTACAAGGTACTTGATTCCTAAGAAAGCATGATGGAGACCCTTGACTGTCATCCATGTTCCTTGGTCTATTCTTCATTTAGCAACAGAACCCTTGAAACTACATTTTCCAGAACCCTTTAAAGATAGGTGTGACCAAAGACATAGTGGGGCCAGTGGGATGTAAATGAACTTGTCGAATGTAATTTCTACAATTTGATCTTAAACTATTACTTATGTGTTTTTCCATTTCCCCTCATTCCTGCAGGCTACAAAGCAAATGTGGCAGTGACTCAGCTTTAACCTGTAAATTAAGACAACACCTAAGAAAATGAAAGCCTTAGAAGACCACTACACACCAGGAAAAAAAATAGATTTTTACAGTGAAGTTACAGAAAATGCTGTATGTGGATATGATGTTAGATAATAAAGTCAATGGATAAAACAATAAAATAATCCATTTAGGCTAAGCCGTAAAAAGGATGAAGTTATAACATATGCTAAAACATGGATGAATTTTGAAAACATTAGGCTAAGCGAAAGCAGACACAAAAGTTGACACTTGTTTGATTCCAATTAGGTGAAATGTCCAGAATAAGCAAATCTCAGTCTCTCCTAATGGCTGGTGTGGACAAGTTTAAACAGTGAAGATTAGTGTTTGCATTGCTAGGAGCTGAGGAGTAAGTGGAGAGTGAGAGGGACAGCTAATGAGGTCCAGTTTTCTTTTGGGAGTGATGAAAATGTTTTGGAATTATACAGATAATGGTTGTGCAACTTCCTAAATATAGTAAAAACCACTGAATTATACACTTTGAGGGGTAAATTTTATGGTATGTGAATTATGTTGCACATAACACATTTTAGGCTAAATTACCCTTGAAAGTCCTTCTCAAAGCCTAAAACTGCTAGTTTTGCCCTCAGTGTAAGAAATAAATTATAAATTGTCTTTTAAACTTTTATTTGTAGTTGTCTACTAGATAAAATAGTATACTTGCATTTAGGAGCCCTGTTACCAAAAATTGTATCTTATAATTTGAGTCATATTGTATGAGATTCTCAGATTATAAAGGCTAAGGAATTGAGGTCAGAGGTAGTCGAAATGGAGTATGTGTAGCCCTGGGGATACAATTATTACCAAGAGGTGCTCAGGCACAATTTCAAGGAAATGAATTTCCAGATGCTCAAGTTGCACATACTATTTTTTTTTTAACAGATCGTTGGCTAAAACTGTCTGTCATTATGCCCCATGGTCTTTTCCTGCTTCCCTTTTCTCAACTTAAAGGAGAAAGACCTATTTCTCACCTGTCAAATTCTAACCCTGGTAAAAACTTCAGGAGTCAAACAATGCGGCAGAGATACTGATGTTGGCGGAAGACTCCCGTAAATCAAGGCACCATAAACCCACGACAAAGAGTTGCATTTTTCCTTGCTGATACTTTTGGCACATAATTCTGAAAGAATTAAAACAATTTAGTGACACTATAGCAAATTCTCACATTTATTTATGTAGAGGAGCAATCCATAAAAATGAAAGCTAGGGATGGAAGCCAGGTCAGATACATAATTACTGGCTTCTCGCACTTCTGCTACTATGAAGCAGCCACCCTAGCAGCATGTAAAAAGGAAGCATCTGTCCACGAAGCACTTAGATGTTTGCCGGCAGGCGACCAACAAAAATGCAGCAGTGCAGACTTTTCCCTTACACTTGTGCTAACTGCAGCGCTCACAGCAGCACCCATTTCTGTTCACAGGTGGAGCCCATATTCTTGACTGTCCGTTTCTAAGGGCATGGCTGAGTTCAAACTAGGCGAGGCCTGTTCAGATTAGCCTCAGGAACACCCCCCAACCCAAGCCCCGACCAGCACCAGAATCGCGGGTCAGTACACTCACAGGCGCAGGTGGCCTCGCAGCTCCGCGGTGGCGTGGGAAGGGCGGGGCTAGTTGGCAGGAAGCAGTGAGAACAGTCACATCCTTTGCCCTCTGTTTCCAAGGCTTTATAGGGCTCCAAATAGGTTGGGTGGCGTGGAAGGCCAGAGGATGGTTCCATCACTGTGACAACATTGCTCTCAAGCGCCAGCCTACCCGCTCGCGCGTCACACCTCGTCAGGTTTTGTTAAGAATCTCGGTGAGAACCAAGCCGCAAGCGCCTCGCCTCCCTCGCGGGCCCCGCCCACCACGCTATAGCCCCGCCCCAGCCCCGCCCAATAGGAGGGCCACTCGTAGCACCACTTCCCGAGTCAGTCTCCCAACCGGCCTCCGTCGCTTTTCATTTCCCTTCCTCTGTTCTCTTACCCCGCCCGTACCGCTCTTTTAACTTCGTCACGTGAGGGACGAGCGCGGGGGTTGCTGGGAATAGTACTGCTGGTGGGTCAGGGTTCGGCCTCAACATGGCGGTTCCGGCCGGGCAGTGACCAAGGTTTTGCCTTGGAAAGGATTAATTGGCGATTGTCGGCTTCTCCACCTGTCAGGGTGGAATGCGAGAACGTCGGAGCAAGCGCTGAGGAGCGGCGGTGACGCTGAGGGACCGGTGGTGTGTGTCCCGGGAACCAAGGCAGCGTCGACTGTTCCTTCTATCGGTCTCGAGGCTCCAATACCCGGCCCCGCCCGGCCGGGGCAGGCCGGCGGGCGGCGGCAGTAGCTGCCCTAGCCATAGGATCAGCCTCCGAGAGTGGGCCGGAGGTTGGCCGCCGCCGCCTCTGCCGCGGCGATGGCCCAGTGTGTACAGTCAGTGCAGGAGCTAATCCCGGACTCCTTCGTCCCTTGTGTCGCCGCGCTTTGCAGCGACGAGGCTGAGCGGCTCACCCGACTCAATCACCTTAGCTTCGCGGAGTTGCTTAAGCCCTTCTCTCGCCTCACTTCCGAGGGTATGTGGTCTCCTTTTCTGGCTAAGCTTCCCCAAAGCCAGGGTTGGGAGGCGGAAGTTGGGGGAAAAAGAATGGGGATGTTTACATTCTCTGGTAGTTAGAGTGGCATCGGGGGCCCCTAGTGTCTCCTTTGGAGGCTGGAGGAGGAGCAATGAGTAAGGTTGTCAAGATTGTGCGGATCTTACTTCCAGTTTTTCCAAGCAATTTTTACTTCATCTCCTCACTAGCCGGGCTGGAGGGGTAATTAGTGTAAAACAAAATGTGAGCCCCAGAGTACGGTGTTGAGACTGTTCTCAAGAACCTTAGGGAATTAGGAAGTTATGAAGCAGGTAAGGGTAGGAAGGTGATGATGCTTAAGACTGTCGAGGTATTGGTAAAGTAGACGAGTCATCTGCTGGATGTTAAACTGGACTTGCTGGCTTGTCCTGAACATCGCATTATTCTAGCACGGAGGCTACTCTTTTGCTCAGCTTCTGTTTAGTTCTTTTGTTTTTCCTTTGAACGTTTATACACATTTTCTTAGTTACACACTGTTTAATCTCAAGAAAATAAGACTGTAAGAATAATAAGACTTGCAACAACCTTTTGCCCGATGGTTGGGGAAGTAAGGACGAGTTATAGTTCATCTGGATAGTTGCAGTTATTTAGATTTGTAGTAATAGAAAAGCCTAAATTTTTCATTTAGATTTATAGGGATAGAAAAGTCCTAAATTTTGTTTTATCGGTAAACGTTTAATAAACGGGGGAAATGTGTTTTTTATTGAGGAGCTACACATTTACTCCAACTTTAGGTTCTTTATTAGGGGAAAGGAGCTTAATAAAACTCTAGGATGATTTAACCAGTTTTTACCTCTATTTTGCAAATAGAGCTTAGCTTAGTTAGGTCTGCATAAAATGAAGGGTTCTAAAATAAAGCTGGGTCAAATAGCGACTACGATATTTATTTGATTTTGACGACTCCACAAGTATGTAGGGCTGTGCAATAAGTTTATATAAATGCCACAGATATATAGTCCTTGGAGGAATACTCCATTGAAAATTCATTTTTGATAAAGGAGTAAGGGAGCGGTCCAAAAAACGTTTGTGAACTCTTGAATTTTCTTGCGACCCACCTTAGCCATCATTTCCTCCAGGTATATACTAAGTCAGTGAGAAAGTGCCCCACATATTTTAATTCTTTAAAGAAACAAAACAGTGAGAGTCAGTTTGACTTTGTGCTGTTTTCTGCTTTAATAAAAAGTAATATTACTAGTACCTGATAGTTGTTTGATGTAGCTTTTCTATTTTAGTCCTCATTTAGTCCTGTGAAGTAGGTACTGCTCTGCTACTGTTTTAATTTTGAGGACTCTTGAGACACAGAGGTGTTAACTTGCCCCATCTTATGTGTGGGGCAGATTTAAAGACAGGCAGCATGACTCAAGACGATGTTTTTAATCAAGTCATCACGTGACAATATTTAGCATTAATTATACTAGAGAGCTCTGTCCAAAAGAAATATAATGTGAGTGACATATGTAATTTAAAGTTATTGGTAGTCAATATAAACTAAAAAAAGTGAAATTAGTTTTAATAACTTAGTTAACTCTATTTCCAAAATGTTGCCATAATGAGACTTTCTTACATCCTTTTTTTTTGTTTCTGTCTGAAATTTGGTGTGCATTTTACACTTACATTACATTTCAATTTTGAGTAGACTTTTTTTTTTTTAAAAGATTTATTTATGCATATAGGCTGGGGTACAGGTCAGAGGCGTGGGGCGGCGAGAGGGTTCACCAGAGACAGAGTGGGGAGCAGAACAGGCAGATGGACAGAAATATACTGCTGAGGGAAGCAGCGGGCGAGGCAGGCAGAGTCTGCCGTGCCATGTGGGAATCTCCCTGGCCAGGCGTCAAACTCTCGTGGCTGCTGCCGACAGCTCCACAGCGCAGCGCTTAATCACTGCGCCACCAGGGAGGCCCCAATTTTGAGTAGACATATTTCTAAAGTTCAATGGCCACACGTAGCTTGTACCTCCTGTATTGGAAGCACAGTGAATAGAAGCTCAGATTAGTATTCTTCTGATTTCTTTCTGTAGCCTGTGAATGATTTAGGGAAGGAGTTTGATGAATTGGACTTTAATGAATAGGTAGTGAGTAGGTGGAAAGAAAGGACAAGCATCCTTGTTGCGGGGGTGAGATTAGAGTGGTATGGGCAAAGGAATAAATGATTGGTAGCTGAGGAATGGTAAGGTAACTCCCTATGGGATGTATACACTATAATAAGGGAAGATGCATATATAAGGGAAGTTCTTAAATTCTAGGAAAGGAATTCTGGGTTTCATATCTAATTGTAAATTGTGGCAAGGGTATGAAATTTGGGAGGTCAGAATTGTGTGTTTATAAAGATACAGGAATTGATACAAGTTTTAAAGTTTGAGATGATGCATTAGCATTAGAAAGTTGAAAAGTGGGCCTCCCCGGTGGCGCAGCGGTTAAGCGCTGCGCTGTGGAGCTGTTGGCAGCGGTGACGCAAGTTCGACGCAGGCCGGGGAGAATCCCACATGGTGCGGCGGCCCTCTCCTGCCTCGCCCCGCTGCTCCCCTCAGCAGTGTAGTTCTGATCTGCCTGTTCTGCTCCCCGCTCTGTCTCTGGTGAGCCCTCTCGCCGCCCCACACCTCTGGCCTGTACCCCAGTTTGTATGTATAAATAAAATAAATCTTAAAAAAAAAAAGAAAGTAAGTACAGAAAATCATGTTTAAAAAAAAAAAGAAAGTTGGAAAGTTAAGTACTTCTGAGTTTTTTGGTCCTTTAGTTTTTTTCTGATAGATAAATTCTGGGGCCCTTTACATCCAGAAAAAAAAAAAAACTGCCTTTTTTTGTCTCATGCAAGGGATTCCTGCAAAATAGCTTATTTTTAGCCAGTGAAGATTAAGAATGACTGAAAGGCAATGTAATCTAAGAGTAAAACTAAAGCAAGCTAGAGTTTTCTTAGAAAAAGTGTTTAAAAAAACAGCTGGACTCCATTCCTGGCCTGTGGGTAAGCTGTTTGAGGTCAAAACTTGCTTGAGGTTTAACTTCTGAAATATCTATGCACTTGCCAGATGTTTTCAAGGGACTTGTTTTTTAGATGTCAGTGGGAAAACACATGGTTTAAAGTTAAAATGAAGCAAGGGTTGGTAGAACATATTTGTCTATCATTCATGTGTAGGAAGGGAATTGAAATAAAAGCTTAGAGTTTCTGTATTAGGCAATGGAGAACCATTCTAAGTTCCTTATACACATTTTTAAACTTGAGAAGTACGTACTGCATTATATAATACCATATACATATATACACCATTAAGTAATGTCTACTATGTATATATATCAGATCAGCATGCTTGATATGTTATTTGAGGCTTATATTTATTGCTTGAACACAGGATTCGTGATCCTAAAAACTAGAGAAATTTCCAAATCACCATCGATCTCTAAGATAAATGATTCTTTTTTGCTATCATTGTGATAGTTCTTTGATATTCCTAGCACCGTTTCAGCCTATTATTTAAATGTTTTTAAGTTTAAGAGTATTTCATTAACAAAGTACATTTCAATATTATTTACTTTCACTTTTGGAAATACGATTTTGAAATTGGTTAGATTTATTTTAAGGGTTTGTTCAAAAGGTAAGAATAGGATAAATGTAAATGTCAATCTTGAATACTTTCTGAATAAACTTAGGAAAAGTGGCAAATTAGAGGTGGAAATAACCTTTGAATAATGCATCTAGTTATTTCCTTTTAAAAAGTTAGAAATATTCCATCAATCTTAATTACCATATTGGTGTAAGCAGCATTTAACTTTCAGTTTTTTCAAGTCACAAGCTTAGAATAAAATAATCAATTTTTTAAAATTTAGATGTAAATGTTGTTTGTTTCATTATTGTACAACTTTTTTTTTAAGATTTATTTATGCATACAAGTTGGGGTGGTGACCAGAGGTGTGGGGTGGTGAGAGGATTCACCAGAGACAGAGTGGGGAGCAGAACAGGCAGATTGACTGAAGTACACTGCTGAGGGGAGCAGTGGACGAGACAGGAGAGGTCTGCTGCGCCATGTGGGAAGCTCCCTGGCTGGAGATCAAACTTGTGCTGCAGTGGCTCTGGGTAGCTTCATAGTGCTGCAACTTAACCTGTTACGCCACCAAGGAGACCCGTGTTGTACAAATTTCTTTTTCAGCAACAAAGGTTTTCTTTATACAGTAAAGTTTTGTGTTACATAAAAACATGAAAGAGATTTCTTTTTAAAAAATTTGCCATAGAACACCAGATGCCCTCTGAAAAAGAAAGTTTGCTTAATAAAACATGTGCTAGGGAGAATTAAAATGTTTGGTACATTAAAGGCTCTGGGAAGATAGGTTATAAAGAGACCTTTAAAAACTTAATCCACCATTTTCCAAATTTAATTGAACAGGAATCCATTTTACAAAACAGCTCAACTATATTGAGGAGCCAGTGTTCTACGGAATAGCACCTACTAAGAAATGTTACTTCATAGAACATTACTTAAGCTATATTTATGTGGCAATCTAAAAAAGTAAGATAATGGTAGAGCTGAATTTTATTTTGAAATTGAGATCTTCTTTGATAGATAAATTATATCTATCTACATATCTAAAATGTTGTGATATGTAATCTGTATGTAATCACAATGAAGCTCTAATATAGTTGTTTAGATCTGAAGCGTTAAAATTTTTGGTATGTGACTAAAGAGCACTTCTTTTAATCTTTCTTAATGATTGCCTTCTTTAAAAGAAGGTTTGTGATGTCCCCCGTATTATCTATTGTTTCACAAATTAGCACTTTTTAACAAAAGCATTTATTATCTTTGTTTCTCAGGAATCTGGGAGTGGCTTAGCTAGATGGTTCTGACTCAGTCTCTTGAGATTGCAGGGGCGCTTTATGCTGGGGTTGTAATCACCTAGGGGTGGAGGATCCCCTTTAAAACCTCACTCAAAAGGTTGTTGGTAAGCCTGACTTCCTCACCGGATGTTGGCCCACGAACTAGTTTTGTGCCATGTAGATCTCTACCTGTGTGTCCCATGCATGGCAATTAGTTTCTCCCAGAGGAAGTGATCAGTGAGAGAAGCCAAGATGGAAGCTGTGCTCGTTCATATCCTTATCTAGGAAGTGATATCCCATTGCTTTTGCTGTTTTTGATTGGTCACACATACTAACCCTGAGATTTAGAAGGATCTGACTGCAAGACAGTGTGTATACCAGGAAATACAGGTATAGTTGCTTTGGAGGCTAGCTGAATACGTATATATTGTGTGTATGTATTCATTTCTGGGTTTATTAGTATTGTCCATTTTTCCCAGCGCTATTTATTAAAAAGACTATCCTTTTCTAATTGTGTGGTCATAGCTGCTTTATTATAGATTTGGTACTGGTATGCATGGATTTATTTTTGTGCTTTCAGTTCAATTTCATTGATAACATGTCTGTTTTTGTGCCAATACCATATTGGTTTTAGTACTGTTGCTTTATAGTAAAATTTGAAATCAGGTAATGGGATACCTCCATTTCTCTCCTTCTGAGGGTTGCTTTTGCAATTTGAGACTTTTTGTGGTTCCATATAAATTTCAATTTTTTTAGTTTAATTTTTTTGAAAAGTATTGGTGTTTTGATGGGGATTGCGTTAAATTTACATATTAATTTTGGCAGGATAGTCATTTTGTTTATATGGATTCTCCCCTCCATAAGCATGGGACATTTTTCATCTCCTTATGTCACTAAGTCCTTTAATAACATTTTGTAGTTCTTGTTGTATACCTCTTTTACCTCCTTAGGTTAATTCTGAGGTATTTAATTCTTTTTGAAGCAATTGTAAGTAGAATTATTTTTTTATTTTCTTTTACATCTTATTCATAGAAGAAGACTATGGGAATTTGTATGTTGATTTTGTGACCTGCCACTTTTCTCTGTTCATCTGTTGTTTCTGGTAACTTTTTGGTGGAGTCTTTATGATTTTCTGTGTATAACATCGTTTTGTGTGAATAGTGATAGTTTCACTTTTTTCCCTGTCTTGGATTCCCTTTATTTTCTGTTTTTGTCTGAGAGCTCAAATGGGTGCTTTTGACAATTATGTACTAACTTTAAGGAAAATACTTATATGTTTCTAAAAATGCCAGAAATGTACCACAGTATTTTCATATTTTTTCCCCTCTTATATTTAGACCAGCTGGGAAGTTTAATTAAGGAGAGAGAGCTGTGTGTGTTTATTTAAATTACAAACAATCAATTACAGAAAAATGTAGATTGCAAGAAACACCCAGTTCCTCAATATCCAGAACCAATACATATTAATTCTTTGTCATACTTGGCTTTGTACTTTTTTCCTCTCTTTTAAAATAGCCTACCATTATAGTGGAATTTGCATGTTTACTTTCTCTACATCTGTTTGCAAGTGCACGTATTCATAGCATAAGTAGTGTTTTTAAAACTTTTGCCATTTTATAAAAATTAACAATTTAGAAATCAAAATTATACAGGAGATATAGGAAGACAATTTTTGTGGGTGTAACTTTATTTAAAATAGAGGCAGGCCTGAATTTAAAAGTTTGGTATAAAGCCTTTTCTATTGGGAGAAAGTGTCATTTTTTAAAAATGGGTTGCCACCCAAAGCCAGTTTTCCAAATTTGCATCCTATTTGCAAGAGATGTTTCACAGCGTACTTGAAATTAGTTTATGTTGTACCTGTTTCTTCCATTACTTCTTGTACACTAAGCAATTATTTAGTTATGTTTGTGGCATTCATGGGTGCTCAGTGCTTTACACTTATCTAACTAGCTCATCTAACAATATCTCACTTACACCATTAAAATAACCCTGTGAAGTAGGTATTCTCTTCACTAAAGATGAAATTGAGGGCCTCCCCGGTGGCGCAGCGGTTAAGCGCTGCGCTGTGGAGCTGTTGGCAGCGGCGACGCGAGTTCGACGCCCAGCCGGGGAGAATCCCACATGGCACAGCAGATCTCTCCTGCCTTGCCCGCTGCTCCCCTCAGCAGTGTATTTCTGATCTGCCTGTTCTGCTCCCCGCTCTGTCTCTGGTGAACCCTCTCGCTGCCCCACGCCTCTGGCCTGTACCCCAGCTTGTATGTATAAATAAAAAAATAAATCTTTAAAAAAAAAAAAGATGAAATTGAAGCACAGAAAAACTTTAAAGTTGTTCCAGATAATCTAGTTAATTGTGGTCATTTGGGATTTAAAATGTAGTCTGACTACAAAAGTACTTGATATAATGGACTACTTCCAATCTTATGGAAACTAATCATCTTGTCTGATTATATAGAAAAGTAATGCTTTTCTTACCAGCTGTGCACTTTGGGTGCTGTCTTCATGTTACAGTTGCCTGAGAACCTATTCTCTGGCTTGAAGTTCTGAATCACAGTTTATAAAGCAAAGTGTATAGTAAAGTGAAGGCAAGAGGTATTGGGGTGGCTGAGAGGATCTGAGCATTGATTTCCTTTCTTCTTTCTCTCTTTTTCTCTCTCTCAGACTTTTTTAAAGAGCACTTTTAGTTTCACAGCAACCCAGCAGAAAGTACAGAGATTTTGAGACTACCCCCTTTTCCAGCATGCTCACATTCCTCCCCACTATATCCTGCACTAGGGTGGGCACCGATTTTGGTAGTTTAATAGGGACTGAGAATGGAGATTGTATGCTAGGGGAAGTAGAAGGAAGTTTGCATGCAGCATTTATTTCTACTTTCTGCTGATTTACCGTTTTCAGTATTGATATCACAGACCTCATGGTGCCCTGATCAGTCTTAGTGTAAGGTGGGGATTAGAGATTTGTTATTGGTGATAGTTGTGGTCTCTGGTAAATCCAAACAGGTAAGAAAGGATCTACAGTAGGAAAGTTGTGAGCAGTAGCATTTGCAAAATGTTAGACTGTAACTCAGTTGTATTTCTAGAAGACTGGCATGTTTGGAATTTCTGGGTTTGAATTCAGCATCCTTTTTATTTGTAAACCTTTACTTAATTTTTTAAATTGTTGCTGAAATAGTTGGGTTGTTATGCATTGTGTAGAATTAAAGTTTTTTTCTTTTTTTTTAAAGTTCATATGAGAGATCCGAATAACCAACTTCACATAATTAAAAATTTGAAGATAGCCGTAAGCAACATTATTACTCAACCGCCTCAGCCAGGAGCCATCCGGAAGCTCTTGAATGATGTTGTCTCTGGCAGTCAGCCCGCAGAAGGACTAGTAGCCAACGTGATTACAGCAGGAGATTATGACCTCAACATCAGTGGTATGTAATAAGGTTGAATATTTTTTAAATAAAATTTTCTTTTCTTAGAAAAAGTAATTCTGTAGCTTAGAAATTACTTAGAAAACCTTTTAAATACATGGTGAGTGCTAGAGCCTGGGAATACAATGTTGATAAAAATAATTCTTGTTCACTTAAAGAAGCTATGATGAAGTAAGTAGGCAGTCATTCAGACTATGAATTACATGATTCCATTTTATTTTTTTATAATGAAAATGTTTTTATACTTCTAATTATAAAGTTAAATATGAGCTCCAGGAGGGCAGGAACTTTGACTGTTTTATTCCCCTAACTAAAGTATTGCCTAAAACATATGTTTAATTAATGTTTCTTGAGTGAAAGAACTAACATTAGATTAAAAAAATATTTTGTATCAAGTAATACGTAAAAGTAATAAGTAGTAAATAAGTAATTAATAAAAAGCATTAAGTTTATTGTATTTTTTTGTCTTGCTTAATAAGTAGAAGAAATGTATGAAAAGATACTTAACTTTTTTCTGAGTGCCTAGTATGATTTGAATGGTAAATAAGATTGGTAGGTGAAATTATGTATTAATATATATAGTGAGTTAGCAGTATTTGGTCTTTTCAGCATAAAGACTTAATGAAAAAACATAGATTTTTAAAGAAAAAGGGTATTTTATTTATTTTTTATTTTTATTTTTTTTTAAGATTTATTTTTTATTTATACATTCAAGCTGGGGTACAGGCCAGAGGCATGGGGCGGTGAGAGGGTTCACCAGAGACAGAGCGGGGAGCAGAACAGGCAGATCAGAAATACACTGCTGAGGGGAGCAGCGGGTGAGGCAGGAGAGGTCCGCTGTGCCATGTGGGAATCTCCCCGGCTGGGCGTCGAACTCGCGTTGCTGCTGCCGACAGCTCCACAGCGCAGCGCTTAACCGCTGCGCCACTGGGGAGGCCCGAAAAAAGGTATTTTAAAGAAAAGGTATATTATCTAATTGGGATATTTTAATTGCTCAATAAAATAATCTTTTTAGGTCATATAATTTATATGTAGTATTTTAATACCTCCTAATCGCGTATTTAAAGATTTTCCTAAATACATGAAGAGAACTTAAGTGGTTATGTTGGTTAGTGGTTAGTTGGTTGCTCTTTTATTTGATTAGAAATAGTGTAGAATTATTTTGTATGATCATTCGTAATTTTTCTCCTTTGTCATTAATTTTAATTCTGGCAAGAGAGGTGAATTTGATAAGTTTGTTAGAATGTTGTGGTTATCTTTACAGATCAAAAGAGTTTAACTTTCAGGATACGTATTTGAGAAGTCCCTTACATAGCATGTTTTCAGCATGCAGCAAGATTTGTATATTTCTGGTAGAAAATGAAGGGATTTGACATGTTATTTGCCTGTCATCAATGGAAAATTTATGTTGGGCTTTCAATCAGATGCCAGGTTCTCCAAGTTTTTATACTACTGTAATCACTAGTTAACTGGTTAACTTGAGTAAATCTCTCGTTTAGACTTGGTTTTATTCCCTGAAAATAAAAAGAACTTGTCTAGGTTGTTTTTAATTATTTTCCTAGACCTTTAATCCTGTAATTCTACTTCATGCACCAAATATTTATTGATTTTCTGTTATATGCTTGGCGTTGAGTTATAGAGAGGAATAATCTGGTTGAGAGATAGCATGTAAATAATCAGTAGTCATAATAAAGTCTCACTTGTAATAACCTTATAATCACAATACATTATAATAGAGAGATGGAATATGCCTGGGCACTTAGGGGACACAGAAAGTAACTAACTGCCCTATTTTAAAAATAAAGTATCTTTTTTTGTACTGCAGATATCTTCCTTTTTTTTTTAAAGATTTACTTATTTATACATACAAGCTGGGGTACACGCCAGAGGTGTGGGGTGGCGAGAGGGTTCCCCAGAGACAGTGGGGAGCAGAACAGGCAGATCAGAAACACACTGCTGAGGGGAGCAGCAGGCGAGGCAGGAGAGGTCTGCGGCGCCATGTGGGAATCTCACTGGCTGGGCGACAGCTCCACAGAGCAGCGCTCAACCACTGCACCACCAGGGAGGCCCGTACTGCAGATATCTTCTTAATCTCCAAAGCACATAAAACATTTTCTTTTAAATAGGTTATCAAAATGATATATGCATATAGACATACATACAAAGAAAAAAGAGTGATCAACTCCCTGTGCCCTTGCCTTAGCAGGTTTTTAAGTGGTTTCCTCTGGTATTTATTTTGTGTTTCTAAGTAATATTTTTATATCTATATCTTTGATTTTATCAATTTAAAATTTTTTTTTCACTATTTATGAAGATTTAGCTTAGCTCCAACCTTTCCCTATCTTACTAATGTAAATTTCATAAGTTTTGGTTAATATTTACTGTTTACAATATTATGACTATATGTTGTTAAAGTTTTCACTGCTAAGTCAAATCAGGCTTTCTGTCTATTTTTATACAGCATTTTGTTTGTTTAGTACTTAGTAATTGCCCTTTTAAAAATAATTTGTTCAGAGTTATTTGTATCTCTTGTTAGTTAGTCTTTCAAACTTTCAGTTATAGCCTCCCAGTAAGATTTTGGATTTAACAGGTTATCAGATAATCCCTTTATCAGGAGCTATCTCATGAAATCTTTCACTCTGTTCCATGTATTTTCAGTAGGGAATGTTATCATCCCTCAATGGCATGAAAATTTGACTTATGATGAGACAGGGGGCTGGGAGGAAGGGGACAGGAAAAACTTAGCTATTACAATAGTCTGTGGCTTTCCAAAGTACTACAGTACTTAAATAGGAACACAGTATATCTGTGGAATTATTTAAAAGTTATTTGGGGGGAAAAGGAGGGAGAGGAACGGACCAATTAGAAAAGAAATGTCTAAAAAGTCTCATGGTGAGAGATAAGGAAATGCAAGTTGTAAAAAGCTGCTTTCTTCATCTTCCATCTGATTATTCTTCAAGATAGCTCCACAACTGTTACCTGGGGATTCCCTTCGTTTTTCATCTCCGTATGTTTTCATTCCTGTTTTTTTTGGCATGTGCTTGATTTGGCGAGGGACATTCCCAGTAACTTCCTGAGGAAGGTTGCTTGAAAGTAACAATTTTGAGAACTAAATATCTGAAAATTGTTTTCTTTCTTTCTTGATTGATAGTTTGTAATTGTTACACTTAGCTTCTAGTATTGCTGTAAAAAAAACTGGATATCATTATATTACATATCCTTCCATTTCCTTCAGCCTTTAGAGTTTTTAGGTCTTTATCTCTATTATTTAGAAATTTCATGTTGGGCCTTATTTAACTCCTTTTTCACTCGGTGAATTGAGTAACCCCTTTTGATCATGGCCACATAATATGCTTTAGTTCTGAAAATTTTTCTAGTGTTGTTTCTTTGTTAATTCCGTACTCATATTCTCTGTTCTTTCTGGATTACTGTTAGTTGAATGTAAACTACCTGAGTTGCTCCTCTAATGCCCTTATCTTTCTAATATTTTCCACCTCCATGTCTGTGTGTTTTTATTTTACTTTCTATGGGATATCGTTGCCTTTATCTTTGGACTTTTCTGTTGAAGTTTTAATGTTCACTGTATTTTTGAAACTTTTCTTTGCTTTCTGGATTTTCTTCTGTATTTGACCATGCATTTCTTAATTCTGAGGCTATTAATAAATTATTATTGACTTCTTTTAGTTTTTTGGAACCCTTCTATGCTTTTTCTCTCATTCGTCTTTCTTTAAGTTTGTTTTGTTCTCTTTTCACTTTGGAAACTTTCCTCCATTATCTGGTGAGCCCTTGGCATTATCTTTAATTACATTTGAAGCATGAAAACCCTGACTGCAAGTGTAAGACAAGCTTGTCAGCTAGTAGGCTTCTTTATTGGGTGGTAGCTATGAATAGGTTTGAGGGTTGCCCAGTCTTTATTACGTAACAGTTCCTTATTCGGGACCATTTAGTTTCTTCAGAGAAAGATTCTCAAATCTTATTTCTGACTATCTGTAACTGAGGGTAGACTTTTTTTTTTTTTAAAAGACATAGTATGGTTTGATATGGTTTGGTAAATAGTTTATAGGAACAATGTGGTGATGATTTGGTTGTGAGATACCATTTTGTCTAATTACATTACTTATATTCTCAGGTCCCTGCCAATATCTCTGCATAAGGAGGGATTGATACTTGCCTTTAAAAGCAGGTGGAAGCACCACTGTAGTTTAGGCAGATTTTTAAAAATGGTTAGAATAAAGTACATAGCACTGAAAAAAAGAGTTTCCCTGCTACTTAAAGGCACCTTCCTTCAACTTTATTGTCATGTTGGTCTTGAAATCTGATAATATGATAATGATGAAGTTCTGAATTCATTTTAATAAAATTCCATTATAGCAGAATAATACTCTGGAGATTTGAGTGATTTTATTGATTTTAAGGAAGATCTCTTTTTATGTTCAGAAACACTCGTCTCATTTTTACCATTATTGTAAATCAGCATACTTTTCACTCATTCTGTTTAAGAAATACATGTTGGATATTTACTTGTAAGCCTAGCTTAACAGTGCCATGTTTTCTTCATCAGATCGGTCACTTAAAGCTAGTGTTCCTTGGTACAGTAATTGGAAAGACACATTGATGGAATTGAAAGAAGCCTCGTTATATACAGGTATTTCCTGTGGTAGTCTCAGTTTTTCAGATTGTTCTCACTTTACTCTTTGTCTATTAGCTTTTTTTTTTTTTTCCCACTCAGCTACTACTACTTTGTATTTGTCCCAATTAACATGTCTAAGTTTTCTAAAATGGAGGTGATCTGGTGACACTTGCTCAACTTTAACCTGTCCTATCATGTATTATCTTTTGTTTACTCTTGTTTTACACCATTATCTGCTAAATCCATGCATTGTCATTGAGTAGTATGATTTGGGCTGCTTTTTCTTTTGATAAGAACATATGTTTCTTCTCTCTAAGTGTCAACTATACTTTTTCTGATTGCTACTGCTCTGTAAAATACCATGATATTCTAGAGTGTTATAAAGTGCTTAGCGGGTTTATCTATTCAATTAATACATTACCCTAAGTTTTTACTTAAGAGCAAAAAATCATAAAGAATACTTTAAAAAGTGACAATAACTTTAAAAATTGCTAGTGCAAGTAGGAACTTAACATTGTTATTTTACCAGCATTTTGATGAACTTTGCTTGCTTTTTATCATCCTAGGAATTATTTACCAGTTATCAGTTACTCTGAACAGTAAGAAAGTAGAAGAATGTTGAAATTGTCAAGAAAGATGATGCAGTAGTGACATTAGTCATCAATTATATTACCTTTTAGTTTTTTGTTTTTGCATTAATTTTTTTATTTTCAAGAAAATATTAAGGGACCTCCCCCCAATACACACATACACACACAGTTAATTTCTCATTACTGCAGAATAAGAGTTCTTTTTTTAGCTCTCTCATCTAAAATCACAGTGGACTTCCAAGCTGCAGATTTAGTGAGACTTTTCTAATCCATTCTGGATTCTCTTCGTGCTATTTTTGGGGTGTAAAGGAAATTATACTGTCCCCTTCTCGGTTCTTCTAGGTTGGCAAAGAATCAAGCATCAAACAAGCCCAAAGTTTTGCATCTTTTTTCAAGAAGGCATAAAATAAGTTGGATATAGTATCTTTGCAGTCACTAACTTTGTCTTGTTTTTGTTTTTTGTTGAATAGAGTTAAGAATTGAGAATTTTTCATTTCTAGTCCTTGTTGGCAAACAACAAAAAAAAATTGACAATGGAAGACAGAATTATCAGACAAATCAGAAGATGAATGCTATGAACAGTAGCATTGTAGATTACCTCTGTCTAGTAGAAGTATGAGGCATTTCATGTTCTCTAACTACTATAAAGACCATAAAAGGAAATGGTGAAGCTCATTTTAATAACATTTTTAACCCAACATATCAAAATATCACTTCAAAATATAATCAGTGTAAAACTTTATTATTTTGGTTCTGTCTTTGAAACCTCCATATATTTTTTGCCCCTATCATAACTCAGTTAAAACTAGCCACATTTCAACTGCTCAATAGTCATATTGAGTAGCTGCCTACTGGAGTTACCTATTAGAGTCTAGTTTCTAGACTCTAATCGCAGTGGTGAAATTGATCATATACAGAAATCCCAGTTTATGATTCTTCAGATGACAATATCGAGTGTGAATTTTCTCAAATTCAAGAATTGATGAGTAAGCAAAAAAAAGAAATAAAATATTTTCATTCAGCTAATCAGTAAACAGGAAAGCCACATGATAGCGTTCCTTAATCTTTTATGATGCTTGTATAACAAAATTTACTTGATATAGTTTGTAAGTCGATAAATGTTGAAGGCAGGTGTGTATGTGAAAGTTATGGAAGGAATTAGATGATGTAGAAGTGAAAAATTCTTTGTGTTGATACTTCTTGCTACTTAGAGTTCTAAAAATGAAGATCTTTTGCCATGATGGAGCAAATAATCATGGCCTTTTTATCTTTGACAAAATTATGATCCATCAGAGTTTTCTAAGATGTTGCATTTCAGCTATGCAAATGCAGGAAGAACCTGAAGTAATGATAAACTAGGACTTATTAGAAATGTATTTGAATCTGGAATCAGCATTTATGTAATGAATGTGTTCCAGTTTCAAGAGTAACAATGAACAGTGAATTGCATTCCAAGAACATTGTTTAATTGAGGCATATGTCTTTTAAAGCCAGGAAAACATGGAAAGCAATATTTGACACAATTATCAGTGTTTTTAAGTTCTTACTAAAATTCCTAGTCAGAGTTGTTTTTTAATTATGCTTTTATTCTTAATTCTGTAAATAATCTGAAAAATGAGTTAAAAATAAGTAGTATCAAGGGTCAATTAAAAAATCTTCCGTTGTGTCTGAGAAATTTAAAAATTGGGCATTTTTTTTTATTTGTGCTGATGTTTCCGAGGACACTTGATTGGTTTATAGTCTTCAAGAATGGTATGTCAAGGGTGTTGTTAAAATACATGAAGAATATTTTTTGGTTCTTCATATTATATGTAAGATCTTTTATGATTTGCAGAATGCTCACGAATTTTGAGTCCGGTTTTGGTTTGTTTTAATTTTTGTATTCTAGGCTCTTCTGAATTAGACCGTATTTTCTGATAGTCATTTCTAATGTCACCTGTTTTTGGCTTGTGGCCAATTTAATTTTTTTAATTAAATATGCATATGGCATTTAATTATTTAGTTTCTTCCTCTTGAATATTTTCATCTTGAAAATAATTTGTTTTGGTATATGTACTATTTATCTGAAGTTATACACAGTCAAAGTCCCAGTGTTATTTGGAATTTAGAATTTCTTACTGCTTTTTGTGTAGTTTGTATAACGATTTTGCTTACACTTTGATTAGGAAGGGAAAAATGTGACTTGCAGATGATGTTTCTGTTTAGGATAGCCGTTCTTTTTCTCTTGCATAGTTGGGGTTGCTAAGTATTTTTGATTTCAATAGTGTAAGTACCAGAGTTGCTTAGGTCTAATTCATTGCTTGCAGTCACTGTTTTATCTGTGTTACAAACACTAAAAACTGTGTCTCAAGCTATTGGCAGTAAGAAGGGAAAAAAGAAGAGATTGAGAGAGAGCTGCATTTTGTGAGTGTGAGTGGAATATAGAGCAGTATGTCCTTTTTCAGCTCTTAGACCCTTCCTTACCAAGACAAAGTATGTTCTGCATAAAGAAATTGTAACTGGCAGAATAACATAGTTGCACTTTCAGTTTAAGACAAAGAAACATATGGAAAGAGGTATGAGAAAAATAGTGATTTCATCCCAAAATACAAGAAAATTTTTAAGGGGAGAGAATTGTCACTAAGTGTTCTGTTAGCATAAAAAGTTTTAAACTGTTGTTTTTTCTACCTTCTGCAAACGTCATTTGAAAAAGCAAAAATAGAAAGGTTCCCTTTATTTATCAGAATGTAAAAAAAGTGGGGTGAGGGGGGAGAGAGAGAGGGGACTTCTTAATTAGCCCTGCAAAGAAAGGTGGCTGAAGGGAAAAAATATCTTAGAAACCTGAAAGTGAGCTATCTAAAAGATACAACACACCTCTGACATACATATTTTAAAGTTTTTTTTCTTCTTATCGTTAGTGGAGTACCCAGTGTCATCGTGCACCCATATTTAAAAAATACTATTTAATAACTCATGTATGTGTTTGCCTTTTCAGTTTTAGTTTAATTATGTAGACATGTATATAGTTCCAAAATCAAAACTGTAAAACAAGGTACATTCAGAGAAGTCTAACTTTTATCATAGTTCCTTCTATTTCTTATCCTTTCCCTTAATACGTGATTTATTAGATTTATCCTTCTGCTATTTCTGTTATATTTGACATTATATGCAAATGTATGTCTTTATATTTTCTTACACAAAATGTGTATTTTTCTACTCTTGTCTTTTTTCACATTAACAGTATATCCCAGAGAGTATTTCATAGGAATATGTAGATTTCCCCTCTCTTATCACTACCCAGTACATACATTTGATGGATGTACAATAGTTTATTTAATCTGTTCCCTTCTGATGGACATGTGGGATTTCTAGTGTTTCATTACAGATACTGTTGTAATAGGTAGCTATTTTGAAATATGTAATTTATTCACTCAGAACTCCCCAGATCCAACATTAAAAAAAAAAACAACCCTTTTTATAGGCCTACAATTTTCTGTTATTTGTTAAATTTAAGCACCATTGAAACTACAAAGTAAACAGAAAATTAATCAGAGTAGATAAACTCATTTCCCCATATCTGTGGAGATTTCTTCTTTAACCAAAATTTTCACTATTTCTTATGATTGGCACTAAATAAAAATATACGTTAATTTTCCAGACAGTCTAATTTTGACTGAAGATATGTTATTAACTTGAAGGAAAGTTGGTTTTGTGTTATACTAAGGCTAGTCTGTGTCATTTATTCTCCAATTTTTGCCACTTTTAATTATACATTGTAATAGTTCTGGGAATGTAAACAATATATTTGCTGTATTTTCAGTGATTAAGATGAAACAAAGTATGTAAGTTTTGGTAATTAGCATAAATAACTAGTTTTTTTTTAGTAAAAACTGATGTAGATAATCTGGTTAAATCAGATTATGGCAAAGTTTTAAGTTCAAATAAAGTTAGAATAGTTATATAAAATGCTAAATGGGGTTCAAGACAGATTTGACATTTTAAGGATCATATACTTTATATATTTATGCTATAAATGAAAATACATCTTTGTATTTGATTGTAAGTTTAAGTATGTTTTAAAATTCCACTTAAAGAGGGTTTGAGTACTCTTACTCAAGGAATCAAATTATAAATTAGGGTTTCTCAACCACTCTACTATTGACATTTTGAGTCAAATAATTCTTTGTTGTGGGAGGCTGCCTTTTTCTGTTCATTGTGGAATGGTTTGAATCATTCCTGACCTCTTTGCCTCTTTACTACTAGTGTCCCCCTCACCACCCTTAGTGAAGGCAGCCAAAAGTATCTCCATATATTGCTGACTTCCTGGGAGTCAAGATCATTCTCAGTTGAGATTTTTTAAAATGATAACATTTATAAAAGGAACTAAGGACGGCATGAGTAGTGACAGGAGCACAAAACTTTAGTTCTGAAATCTTTTTACTTGTGTAGGTGATATTTAATTCATAGGTAAGTAAGTTGTTGGGATCATTGTGTTGATTTGGGTAGAAGTCAGTCCTATGTTTGCAAATATATTTGTATTCCCATGTATGAATATATGTGCCTGGCTTAAAATGCATATTCATATTAAAAATTTATCCAAAAAATACATATTTTAAAGCACATATGAAAAACGCATGTTTACTGCTAGAAATTATCTTTCACACCTTTAAGGAATATGGATTGAAATTTTGTCTATTGTAAACTGATTCTGTTGAGGAATTTTAACTATTTTATATATTGTTAATTTTAGCTACTACTCCATGGTTTGAATCTTATAGAGAGACCTTTCTTCAGTCGATGCCAGCATCAGATCATGAATTTCTGAACCACTATTTAGCGTGTATCCTTTGTTCTCTTAAATATTTTGGAAGTTGTTAATCTCACTAATAGTTAACTGAAGGTAAAATTGTTGAGAGAATTAGAGAATAGAATTATTATTTGTTGATGATATTCAAATTTTTGTTACTACTGTTATTCTTTTAATGGCATCCTAGACTCAGAACTGATATAATCAAATTAACTTTTGATTACAACATTGAATATTTAGGGCTGGCTTATTCTTTTTCTTTATTCCTCAGCTTGAGTATTTCATGTTTAATAAGGTTTTAAGGCATTTTAGAAAGAGAAAATCTATACTGTCAGAGTTGTTATTTCTGATTGCCTCAAAATTAATTGCTTATGTAAAAGCACAAATTTTTTAAAGTTTTCAATTTTTTTTTTTTTTT
>PVIJ01000237.1:101536-296120 GCA_004024925.1 Scalopus aquaticus | reverse complement strand
GACAGCTCCACAGCGCAGCGCTTAACCGCTGCGCCACCAGGGAGGCCCCTAAAGTTTTCAATTTTTAAGGTGTTCTATATGTTGACAATTATGACTGTTCAGCATTCTTAATAAGTTTACAGAGTAAAGTTAAGAGGGTAGAGGTTGAAATTGCACTAAGATAGAACAGAGAGAACAAGATTCAGCAGACTTGTTCATTATGTTGATAGTTGTACAATTTTGGTATTGTCCGTTTTAATTTTCACAGATTTCCTTACTGTATATGTGAATGACCCTAAAAAATTTATGTCAAAAAACTCTTAAGATTTAGAACCCTGATTTACTTTGAAGAAATTATTTTGTACTTGCAGAAGGAACTTATGAAACCAGATTTTTTTAACTCAAACTATCTTTTTAAAGTTTAATAGAACAGTATTTATCATTGATTGATAAATGATAATTACCTTAATAATACTATTTACAAGGCATGTTGGTAGCATCGTCTAGTGAAGCTGAACCTATGGAACAGTTTTCAAAGTTGTCACATGAACAGCATCGAATTCAGCACAACAGTGACTGTTCCTACCCCAAGTGGTTTATACCAAATACACTTAAATATTATGTACTTTTGCATGATGTAAGTGCAGGAGATGAACAGAGGTAAGTTTCATTTTTTTAATTGACTTTTTTTCTATTACATGGTTTAAAATTAATTTGGGCATGGCTTATTTAAATTTTAGGTGTATTTTTCATGTAAGGAAGTGAAAGTTATGAATAAAACATTTCACTACACTTTTTATTCTAGAGTTAGATGACAGCTAAGTCATTTTACATTATATTTCATATGCTTACCCAGACTTTCCTTTCAATATGTGTCTTTATTGCTACCATCTTTGTACAGGAATTTTTGCCATTTCATGCCTACAGGTCTTAACTGTTACTTCTTACTTTATATAAAATTATTTCTCATTTTACTTTTTTCCTCCTCCAGTTTTCCTCTAACTCTTCACTTCCTGATTGTTGTTTGTAGGTACTTCTTTCTTCACTCTTTGCTTCTGTCACTTTATATTTTTAACTGTGATGTTTTTCACAGTCTCAAAAACATCCTAACATTTGTTTCTTATATTCCCTTTAACATTTGCTATTAGTGATTTGCAGTATTCCTTTTATCTTTTAGTTAAATAAATAAATTTGAAAAGTAAATTAACATTAAAAGTAATTTTCCCTTTTTGACTGTAGAGTTTACTTTTTGGTTCAAGATAGTGATCAGATTACTCTTTTGTTTCAAATTATTCTGATATCTCAATGCTATTTAGAATATGTAGTAAAATAATCATTTCTTGCCCTTGTTCTGAGCGCAAACCTTGTTCTGAGCATGTTTTTGGTAAATCTTCCTCTGTAAAACCAAAGAATTACTCTGAGAATTAAGATTTTTTTTTCAATCGTCACCTGTTGGATAAAGTATACTATGTAAATAGAACCAATTTGAACTGGTTCTTAAAATTAGCTTCTAATAGTTGAATATAGTATATATTTATCTTCTATATTGAAAGGTTATAACTGAGATAATTTAAATATTACTAAGTAATTGCTAACTTAAATTCAAAATGACAGAATATTTTCCAAGGTTTTTGTTTTTTTCCATCAGATAGCTAAGAAATATCTTTTTCAACTAGAAAAAAATATCTTTTTTCAACTAGGCCTTTGTATCAAAATTTCATTTTCTGTCAGAATATATTGTTTGTTTTTTAAGTTGTCTTACCATTCGAATTTTCTTGTCTCCCACTTACTGACGAGTTTCTGTTAACTTGATAGTAAAGTATGGAAATCAAAATGCTTTTTGTTGCATCTGAGATGTAATTCGTGGACCAGCTATTATAGTTTGAAAGAAAAAATGTGTAAATTTCATGTAATAAATAACCTTGACTGGGTTTCTTTTCCCTTTCTCTGTCCCCCTGGAGAAAGCTAAGGGAAGGATAAACTTTGGCAGGAAAAGATGTTTGCACTTTGTTGGTAGATACACTCTTCTACTTTACTACTTACGTTTTTGATGCATCTTTAAGATCGAATTACTTTAATTCATATTTTTCAAAGACTAGTTAGTATTGTTGAGAAGAAGGGCTCCTCATTTACAAATTTGAAGGTGCTCTTTGGAAATTCACAGTGCATGTTAGCAATTGATAGGCTTTGAGGCTACAAAGAAATTAGTTCCCTGTTGAGTAGAATTCTCTTTGAATAATGTATAGGAATATCTTGTTGCAAAATTTTATTCCATGGAACACACTTTAGTAATTACTTTAAAGGGATATCCAAGCTAGCCAGATTTCAGTTATGACCATGGTCTTTTATTTTAATTTAAAACAATTTTCTGTTTCTTAATCTGTTCTACCTTTCTTTGGGATTATTTTAATATTTTGCACTATTTTAATATCTACTATTGCCTAAACTTCATCTATAAACTTCATGTAAAACCTTCTTTCCCTTTTTTAATTTTAGAGCTGAGTCAATTTATGAAGAAATGAAACAGAAATATGGAACTCAGGGTTGCTATTTACTTAAAATTAATTCTCGAACTTCTAATCGAGCATCCGATGAACAAATACCAGATCCGTGGAGTCAGTATCTCCAGAAAAATAGTATTCAAAACCAGGTATATGTAAAAAAAATGAAGCAAACCATGAAAACTCTATTTCAGTTTTATGACATAATAGTATCACTATAGACTTTTTTTATGTCTTGGTTTGACTAGTAAAATTATTCATATTTATTTAGTAAAACTGATTATTTTTGATCTGTCAGCATGGGGGCTCTTAAGTCAGTGGTTCAAAAGCAGTTTTTAACTAACTGCAGTAATCCCTTACGTGGTGTTCTCCTTTCAGATATATGAGCGTTAACTGATTTTTTTCTTTAAAGGTGGAAAGTGAATTACACATTAAGAATTGAATTAGATTGGCTAGACATGTAAAGAATAGAATTTTTGACTTGTATATTTAATTCATTATGAATGCTCACAGTCAATTCTTTATTATTCACATGCTGTGGGGTTGCCTTCCTTCATTTCCAACATGCTGTTCTTATGGCCACCTTTTGGAGCTCATGCTTTTTAGGTGGGTGGGCTTTTTTTCCCTAACTTTCCTCTGATTTTCTTTTCTTCTGAATTATCAGAAGTGTTGTTTCTTCCTAATCTCTTAATCTAGAGTTCTAGACTAATGTTAATTGTTGTCTGTTGACTGAAGTGGGTGGGTGTCAGATTTCACTGCATCACTTTTTAAGATTGAATTGTATGCTACTTGATAGTAGTTAAATACTATGGTTAGTTCAGATAATCAAGAGTTGACTTTTATTTAGAAGGATTTCTCAAATGGAAAATGTATTTTGTACAATTAAACTAATTATGTATTCTTTATGTGATAGTATTTTAAAAATGTTATATTTGATGTTCTAATATAAATATTGTTTGGTATGTTTGTCATATTTTTCTTTTTTATATATGGAATGTTTGATTCCAATGCAGTGCTATACTGCTATTTTACTTAGATTTATAGTATGATGATTGCTGACCTTTATGATAATTGGGGAAAAGTGAGAAAAAAACGTACCAGTCGGGTGTAAAGGAGCTTTACTTTCAGGGTCTTTCAGGGCTATACACAGAATAGGAATTGTATTAGAAATAATGTTTTAATTTCCTTTAAACTTACGAGTCACCTCATCTAGAGACAGTATTCACTCTCAAGTAACATGTTCCATGTCTAAACAACTTGAGGAGCTACCAAAAGTTTTCTACCTTTTTTTTTTGTTTTCACCAATCCCATGGCAACCACATCAGTTTTCCATTAAGACACCTTTTAAAATACAGAAGTATGGCTCTCATTTCCCTTTTTACAATTTTCCAGACTAAATATACCTAGTTTTTTCACTTTAAAATGGTCGATTCTTAGTGTTTCTTATCCTGATCACTTAACCTGTTAATAAATTCTAAATTATATAAAAGCATGGTACTCACAATCACTAACTTATATTTACTGGTTTCGTGGAGCAGCCTGGTTATTTTTAGTTTTATGCATTCTTTATTAGTGAGAAACCAATGCCTTTGTACAGATAAACTTTGCATTGTGTGTTTTTTCCAAAGCACCTTGATCATTCAGAGGGTACTCTAGCCTACTAACGACTGTGTCCATAACCCAGGAAATTCCTTCTACAGCACCCCTCTGTGTTTCCCCCTGGTTTACTTACTCTAGTAGTCCATCTTTCTTGCCACTATTCCTTAAGATAGACAGATACACACACACACATGCACACACACATGTGTATTCATGGAGGTGTCTAAATCTATATCACCTGGACAGGTTAAACTGAGGTAGAGATAATTGAATTTTAGAAGAATTGGAGTAGCATATGGAATGTGAAAGGGAATTTAAGAATATACTAGGTTTGGAATGGAGTGATAGACTAGCATAAGTGGAAGCAATTAAGAATTTGGAAGGGTGGTCTGTGTCTTGGTATAGCAAATAAATGAGGCTTATAAGGTTAGTTAGCAGAGCACCCATAGTTGATGGATTTGCTGATAGCTTAGACATGACGAGATATAACTACTAATGCTTTGTTATTTTATTTCGATAGGAATCATATGAAGATGGTCCTTGTACTATAACTTCCAATAAAAATTCAGACAGTAACTTGCTTTCATTGGATGGATTAGATAACGAAGTCAAAGGTCTTGATACATTTTCTCTAAATTTTTCTTTGATTGAAAATTACGCGTGGTTGTCAAAGCATGCTAATTTTTATAGATAAAAGATGGGGGAAATTTCCGTAATAAAAAAACAATGAGCATATTAACTTTGTTTCTGAAGATTTTATTACGTTGAATATTTTGACATTTAAAAATTTATTTTATTAGAGTAATTTATCAGATTTCTTTTTAAAAAACAATGTGGCAAACAAAAGAATATAGAATGTACAGCATTAATTATTTCCAAAATTTATGACTTTGAGAACTTTATTTTTGTTTTCATATTACATTTTTGGTAATGGTAGCGCTAGAATTATTTGGTTATAATTTTCCTGTTGCTTAGTTGTGCTATTTAAAAGTAATTAATTTATTACTCAAAAATTGTACTCTATTTGCATGAATTTTAAAATTTTTATTGTATTTAGCAAGTAGAAATAAAGCCCTATTGAGGGGGAAAGATGAACATTATTGTATTTTAGGGGAAGGTAAAGAGTTCAAACTTTTTTTTTTAGCATTACAATAGTGATATCACAATTTTCTCTTGCATTCTGAGAGTAAAAGAAAGATCTTTTTTTCAGTAGATGGATTACCAAATAACTTTAGAGCTCATCCACTTCAATTGGACCCGTCCAGTGACCCTTCCAACAGCATTGATGGTCCTGATTATATGAAATCTGCTTCATCATTACATGAAACAAAGAAAGCAAATGCTGGAGTTATTCATGGTGCGTGTTTAACCCTTACTGATCATGATAGAATTCGACAGTTTATACAAGAGTTCACATTTCGGGGCCTTTTGCCACATATAGAGAAAACAATTCGGCAATTAAATGATCAGGTAAGACTTAGTTTTTTGAATTAGTATTTTAAAATTTTTAGTAAATAGTGAACAAGAACATTGTATAAATTATTTAAAGGACTTGAATTTTTTTGGTTTGTTTTCATAAGATATTAGGATTTATTGACATTACTATCTGTTGAAATTCTATTAAATCCTAAACAAGACTTACTTGTTTTCATGAGGAATTTGGCCAGCATATTGGGTAGTTTTCTGTAGAAGTTGTTACATTTCTGCAAATGAACATTTGCTCACTATTAAAGCCTTTTATTTAGAGATTCTCTTTTGTATGCTAAAGAATATTACATTCTCTTTTTTTTCAATGTACTTCTTTTCTTAGCTAATATCAAGAAAAGGTTTGAGTCGATCTCTCTTTTCTGCCACTAAAAAATGGTTTAGTGGCAGTAAAGTTCCAGAAAAGAGCATTAATGAGCTGAAAAATACTTCTGGATTGCTGTGAGTAAAATAGTTTTTGTTTTTTCTCTATTTAACTCTGAATAGTTTGTATGATTCCAAAAAATGATTATCTTTTTAGCTTCTTGGTTTCACAGAGATCAAAACTCAAGTTCGTAAGAACAGTAGCTGTCAATAAATTATATTAAATTTTATAGTTTTTCTTTTTTTTTAATTTACACATACAAGCTGGGGTACAGGTCAGAGGCGTGGGGCGGCGAGAGGGTTCACCAGAGATAGAGTCGGGAGCAGAACAGGCAGATCAGAAATACACTGCTGAGGGGAGCAGCGGGCAGGGCAGGAGAGGTCTGCCGCACCATGTGGGATTCTCCTCGGCCGGGCTTCGAACTCACGTCACCGCTGCCGACAGCTCCACAGCCACTGGGGAGGCCCTAAATTATATTAAATTTTAAAAGCTACTTTAAGTAATTGGACATCTAAATATAAACAAGAAAAGTGGGAAAGTCACTTTGCTTTGGGTCTGTGTCCTTATTTGTGAAGAGACTGGATAAATATTCACTAAGAACTATTCTGTTAAAATACTGTGATCTAATGATTCTAAGATGGCATAGATTTAGAAAATTTTGTTTAAAATCTTGTGTTAAGGGGGAAAATGAAATTTATTTTCGATTTTTCTCTTTTTCCCTGGTTTTATCTATCTTTACCTTTTTTTATGACACCTGGAATTAACTATTTCATAATTTTATGAATGCTTAAAAATGCTTACTTGTTATTGCGCTCTCATTCCATAGAGGACTTTGAATGATATATAGATGAGATAATGGATTTCCAAATATGTTTGAGAAATGACATTTTGTCTTCAGAGGTAGAATTCTTTATAAATCTGGATCAATTTTCCTCATGTTCTGGGCAGTTGAGCAACTTATTAGACATTTTACTACATGTAGTGACTTAAGAATCATAAATTATAAATTGTCTTAATTTATTTTGTATTGACAGGTATCCACCAGAAGCACCAGAGCTTCAAATCAGGAAAATGGCTGACTTATGTTTTTTGGTACAGCATTATGATTTGGCTTATAATTGCTATCATACTGCAAAGAAGGATTTTCTTAATGATCAAGCAATGCTTTATGCAGCTGGTGCCTTGGTTGGTATTATATAGTAAATTTTTTAGTTCTACCACTGTAAATGACGTAGTATCTCTTTATGAAAAGGTGAACAAAATACCTAGGGATAAACTTGTACTCATAGTGCGTGCATTACTTTATGTTTATGCAGAAGAGATGGGTTTTCCTCAAATTCTAGTGCATTTAAACATGGTCATATATAAAGGTTAATTTCTTAACTTTCTTTTCGTACCTTCTAAATTTTGTGTCTGTTTTCAAAATTCAAGTTGAATTTTAGTTATGTTCAAAGTATAAAGTTTTTAATCCAGGACTTTTTCCTATCCTGCTGAAGATTAGAATTTATTTGCTATTTCTGATCCTGTTGCCTAAGAAGTATTGTTTATGAATAAATGCAAATTTTATTTGTACTCACATTGCTTCCCTATTTATCATTCACACATGAGCTAATTGATAAGGTCAAAGTGAGTTGTAGAACAGGTTATAATGCCTTCCCTTTAAGAAGAAAAATTATAAAAGACAGTTATGGTAATTGTAAAGTTAAAAGTATGTACCATATCAAAACCAACAATAGGTGTTCTTGAAGAAATCTTTTCTGTAGTGTAGTATGTCATAACTAACTGAAGGTTAAGTAGATCACTTCAATTCTTTGATGAAAATATTTGTAAAATGTGCTAATCTGTAATAAGTCATAATTTGATGGCTGATTATTGAGGATTGTGCAGTAACTTATTTTGAATGTTCTCACTCTATCAGTAGAAGTTGTTAATCATGTTTAAATGTATACTAGTTTAATATTTTTTCCAGAGGTAAGTTGGAAAATAACTTAGAACTTAGGGCACATTTTTTCTTAAAGGATTTTTTCTTACTATGTTTTTTACTAAAGTATAGGTGCGTAGTATTTATAGTTCATATATAGTAAATAGGAATTTTTATACAGTGTAGCATTATAGCATATGTTTGAAATATATTTGATGTTTTTGTATAGTATAGAACTATGTTTACTCCTATATATTTTAGTTAAAATATAACCTAGTTAGGAAAAGCTGATGTTTCAGAGCTGTAGAGTATTTTGTCACATGGATAGGATATATTTTAAATCAGTTGATTCAATAAATACTGGAGCAGACACTGTGACGGTTGCTGAGGATAAGGAAGTATTCCTAAACAGTTACATGACAGTGCAGACTGTCATGGAACTTAGTCTTTAGGTTAAAAACTTTAATCACATCTTAATTTTTAGATAATTACTCCAGTAATTTTTTTCTATTTTTAAAATGTTTCTCAGAGAAATACATTTATTGATCCTGAAAGTGGATTGGCATTAGTATTTTTCCCCCTAATTTCTGACTATTTCATTTATTTCTTGTTGAAATTTTATTAAAACTTGATCTACATGAGAGCATAAGTATAAACATAGTTAAAAAGTAAAAAGAAACCTGTATTTCTAAATCCTTTAGCACTCCTATATTATATGAATTACATATGTGTTAGAGACATTGACAATGAATTGGGTTTTAAAAATGGAATAAAAAGGCCTGAAAATTGACTGTAATTTAGATGTAAGAAATGGTCTTTGTGCCCCTTTATAATGTAGGATATGGAGTGTGTAAATAGTTGAAAAGGTATAGTGCAAGCTCCTGTGAGTTCTGCTTTTATATGTTGATGCCAATAATTAGAGATTTGTTTTGTCTCTGTTATTCTAGCTGGTTCAGTTTTCTCTGCTTATTCAAGGATAAGGAAGGTGGTAGCAGAAGTCTTAAGTGAACCTCATTTGGTAGTTCTACATCCCCTAATTTTAAGTATTTACTGGGTCTTTTTGAAATCTTATTTAAAGACTGATTTTGGAATTTGACGAGCGAACTTGAAAATATAGCATATGAATATTTTTTAGGTCTATTAAATTTATACATGTGCATGCATAAAAAATGCCAGCAAATTTTATTCTAATTTTTTAGACTGTTAAATGCTGAACTACTAGAATATTTCTCTTTTTGAAATAGTATAAAAAGTGTTTTTTTCTCTAGGAAATGGCAGCAGTGTCGGCTTTTCTTCAGCCAGGAGCACCTAGGCCATACCCTGCACATTACATGGATACAGCAATCCAGACATACAGGGATATCTGCAAGTAGGTGACTAGAATTTTTAAAGTCTATCCATTTAGAGGTAAATTTGATATACTGTTATTGGATAATAAGTAGTTGTTTGACTTTCATGCTTTATACATAAATAAGCTCCCAAATCAAATTAATATAGTCAGACATGATGAAGTGATTTTTTAATATCCTCCTTTCATTTCCTATTTTGTTTTGATATTTGTTTTTTGGGGTTTTTTTTAAGATAATCTCTTTTTTTTTTTTGCGTAGAACTGGGGTACAGGCCAGAGGTGCTGGGGGGTTCAAGGATTCACCAGAGACCAAGTGGGGAGCAGAACAGGCGTATCTACTGAATTATACTGCCAAGGGGAGCAGTGAGCAAGACAGAAGAGTTCTGCTGAGCCATATGTGGGTGGGTTAGCTCCCTGGCCAGGGATCGAACTAAGGCCATAATGGTGATAGTGCTGAGACTTAACACCTAGGCCACCAAGAAGGCCCTGTTTGGATATTTAGTTAGGCAGTTTGTTATCAGTTATATTGAGATTATGTATTATTGATTTTATATTTGTACAGTGGGGACATCTCTAAGCATAACTACTGTTAAGCAGGTGTGAGCCATTTTGAACTTACCTTTTGTTAAGTAGGAAAAACAGAGTTATCTAAATAACTCAGGAAAAAATAGTTCTTTTGGAATTCTATAGGAATTAGAACTCATCACCTGTAAGGAGTCTATGGGCAGCCCAAAAGTAGTTAGAGGAGGTTCAAAAATAGTCAGAGGAGGTTTAATGTGATATTTGAGAAATGAATTTTGAAAGAAAAAGCAGTTGGGATAATAGCCATGAAGACATTGCAGGAATTGTCACTGACAGGAATAATGTTTTGAATACAGCATTGTTAGTTAAAGGGAATAGAGCTCTGGCTCTATTAGAGGGTTTTTATATGCAGAAGGTTTTGGGTGGTAAATTTTGGAAATTTAGTCTGAGAGAAATCAGTATACGAGCCTTAACTTTCATTTATTCTTGTTATCATTTGTAGTTAAATTTTATGTAATTGTAAATGGGGTATTACTGAGTATTTGAGTAGAACCTTGACACAATAAAAGCTATTTTTTTGAAAATTGAGTCTTACTTTTCTATGTAGAATGGTTGGGTTAGAAGACAGGCAATTTTATCTCCTATGTTATTGTAGTTGAAGTAGTAGTTGTAATAACAGTGTGTTTACAGCACAACATTAATAACAGTTATTAACACTTATTGAGTGCTGAGCATTTGTCTCTATGCCAAAGTAATTTAGATACTCATTTAATTTTTACAACGAACATGAAATGGTGGGTACTATTTTTATCTCTGTTTTATAGCTGAGGATACTGACATTTCAAATTTACCTGAGGACAAACAGCTAATTAGTGGGGGAACCACTATCAAATCCACCCTTTATACTTTATAGTCTATTCTAGAATGTATTTAGAGCGTTTAGCAAGAGAACATCTATACTGTACTTCACTGAAAGAGGAACCATTGAAGGAGACTGAAAAGGAGAGATTCTGAAAAGGCAGAAGAATTAGAGTGAGCTGTCAGAAGCAGAGTAGTAAAGGAGTTTCAAGAAGTCTGAATATTTTTTCTTTGAAAAGATTTTCCTAGTCTTCATGAAGCACAGGGCTTTTGGAGAGATGCACATGGAAAACTGTAAAAGAAAAGAGAGAATACTCAGAGACCCAGTAGCCAAATAAGCCTTGGCAATCCAGTTTTGTCCTATCCACACAATGTGCTTTTTCTGTATGTACAATTATGTGTTTACTTTGTTGACTTTAAGTTGCTATAATTGAAAAAAGCATCAATTTAATAGATATTTTGCATTAATTGTGCACATTAATTTAAAGAAGCTTCCTAACCTCCAAGTTTTAAAATATAAATCTTAAAGTATAGCACATAGATTTTAATTGGTTTTGTAATACCATCTCCTAACTGTTGAGATCCTATTTATCCTTAAAAAACTTCCTTAAATTTCTTTTTTTTAAACCTTATTTTTGATTAAGCCAGATATATTTTTCCCCATTCCCATCATCATTTCTTATTTCCCTTTGATCCTTCCTTCCTCTGTCTTTTTTAACCTCAGAAGCCTGACTTTGTATCCACAAGTTTTTTGAGTATTTTGCTTTGTCAAATCAGCACCTGAGTAAACATCTAATATTTGGCTTTGTCATTTTGGCTTTTTTTACTACATAATTTCCTCAAACTTCTTCCTTTTTAAGGCAAATGGTGTCATTTTGTCTGTCTTTATAGTTGAACAGTATTCCATTGTGTGGATATACCACATCTTCTTCATCCAGTCCTTGAACATTGGGCACTTAGGTTGTTTACATGCCCTAAAGTAAACAATGCTACAAAAAACAGTGTAGAACATAAAATTTTTTGAGGTGATGATTTAATGCTTTTCAAAGAGATGCCCAAGAGTTGGATTGCTGACTCATACAGTGTTTCTGTTTTTAGTTTTTTAAAGGTAAAACCAGATTGCTTTCCAAAATGGCTGCACCAGTTTACCTTCCCACCAGCAGTGTAATAGAGTTCCTCTTTCTCTGCATCCTCTCCAGCACTTGTTGATAGAAGTCCTTTTAATATGTGCCATTCTGACAGGTGTGAGATGATATCTCGTTGTACTTTTGATATCTCTTTTGTGTTTTCAGTTTTTGACATCTTCCTTTGATGTTTTATTTTGGTTCCGTTTCCATTGATTTATGTGTTCTATTGATTTTTGTTTGAAGGTTCGACTGAGGTTAGTATATGATAGACTACATGTTTGACCCATTGGTTGGTATGGTTTCACACTCGTATTGGTGGTTCACATTTTTGCTCTCTTCCTCCTCCATATTGTAAGTGTAGATGTCCATTAAGTCTACATTTTTTATTGTTGTTTTATGGTCCTTTTAGTAGTACTTTTATCTCTGCCTTGATGTTGATACATTTCTTTTAATTTTTGGTTTTTCATGAATCCTTACCCTTCTGTCTTGAATGATAATCTTGCAGGCTACTGTATTCTAGGCTGTAAGTCTTTATCTTTTAGTACTTTAAATATCTCCTGTTTCCTTTTGGCCTGTAAGATTTCCACTTTGTGAGCAGTCTAATTTTCTCACAGGTAACTCTTCTTCCTCTTTTAATATTCTGTTCATTCATTGACTTTCAGCAGTTTGATTATAATGTGCGTTACAGTATGGCATTTTGTTTGGAACACTTGGGCCTCTTGGTTCAGGATGTCTGAATTTGTCTCCCAGGTTCAGACGGTTCTCAGCAGTTATTTCTTTAAATAATTTTTCTATGCCTTTCTCTTTCCATTTTCCTTTTGGAATCCCATTGTTATCAATATTATTTTGTGTGTAGGCCATCTGAAAGAGCTCTTGCACTGTTTCCATTTTTTTAATTTGTTTTTAATTTTTTCTCTTTGTTGTTTCATTTGTGTGTTCTCTGCCACTGTGCTTTCCATAGTCATCAGTTCTGTTAACTTACTTTTATCTATTTGGCTGTAGAGTTTTGATATCCATTCATTCTAGTTCTAACAATAATTTCACAGTTTATTGTTTCCTCTTTTGCATCATTCACTGTTTTTTCTTAATTTGGCAAAAATGGTTATGACTGTTAACTTAAACTCCTTCTGAGGTGTATTTTGCGGTTTTCCTATGTTGGGATTCTCTCACGGCTTTTTTTTTTTTTTTTTAATTGAAACAGTATTTGTGACATGTTACATTTTGTTAACTAGCTGCTGGTTTAGGGATAACCAATTCAATTTTATCTTCTGCATGTAGTAAATGTGACTTTCTATTACATACTTGCTACAATTATATAATGACTGAAAGTTTTGATGAGTTATGAGCACTCTTTAGTGTTTTGTTTTTGTAAGTAGAAAACAAGGACATGGATTTCTTTTTAGTTGAAAAGTAAAATTAGAAACCTAAAACATGTTACTGTGATGAACTAATATTGTAGTGTTAATTATATTTTTCTTATCTTTTTTTTTTCTATAGGAATATGGTTTTGGCTGAAAGATGTGTATTGCTTAGTGCTGAAATCTTAAAAAGCCAAAGTAAATATTCAGAGGCTGCAGCTCTCCTAATACGATTGACCAGTGAGGTATGAAACTGTCGTTTTTGCTTTGGATTAGTATTATTTCGTCATTTTTCAAAAGTGCTTATTTTTTCATGAGAGGTTGTACAAAACAACACTAGAGGGAAATCACTTTTTGGTAATTCATAAATACCTAACTTTAGTTATTTGTTGAATTAACTTTAAATATACTCTGTTCTAATTTTTACAATTGTTTTATGAATTTGCTTTAATTATAATACATAACATATAATTTAATAATAAATATATAGTACAACACTATTATTAACTATAAGCACGTATTGTTCATCTTCTGTGAATTAGTTTCTGTCCTGTACAGCAGTATTTAAAATAACATAGATGTGTATCATTCCTAATAAAAAAATTGATACTTAAAAATTAATCACTCAGGAATTTTTATTCATGTTTTCACTGGTATGAACTTAAAAAATATCTTAAACATTAGAAAAAGTGTTCTATGTGTATTTCAAAGGGAGAACAGTCCAATTATAGTTGAGGACTTTATTAAGTTGCATTGACTAGACTTATATAATTCTTTATAACTATAGATAATAATTCCTTATAAACATGGAAAGACATTATTTAGATGAATGATCAAGATGACTAAATCAAACTCCTCCTTTGTTTGCTTCTTAAATGTTAATGTATCCCTAAGGTTTTAAATCTTAGGTTGACCACTGTACTTCTACACATTTTCTTTTTGTGTGATCTCTTTACAGTTGTGATTTTCACTTCCAAAGCTGTCTCTAATCCATGTTGCCTTAAGCTTTAGATTTGTGTGGCCAACTTTTAAACTTACCTACTTGGATGTTTCCAAGGCACCTTTAAGTTGTTATTAGTAACTAAACTTGTAATTTTTCTTACCTTATAGTTTGTGATTTTACATTATGTTATAACCATCTAACTCCTCATTTGCTGAAGTTAGAAGTTGCTTGAAATGTTCCTATATCCCCCTGTCCAATCAGTAAAATAATCAGGAGGAATTAAAAAAAAAATTTAGGCATGTTTTCTTCTTATATCTCCAAATTTTACTTATTACTTTAAAAAAATTCTCCCCTGCTATTGTATTGTTTCACATCCTTAATGTCCTCCTGGACTGTGCCCCGTTTCTCTTTTTCATCTAATTTAAATGTTCCTGTTCTGCCCTCTTATTTAATGCCATAATGACACTACAATGTCATATTATATGGAAATTATTTTTAAGCTGTTTACTTTTTGAAGGCAGGGAGCTGTTTTGTCTTCTACATTTGTATCCTAAATGCCTAAAACTGGACTTGGCACATGGTTTATCATTTACAAATGTTTGTTAAACTGAACCATATAAAAAAGGCTTTTGTGAGATAAAACTAATTAGGTTTAGAGATGATATTGAGAATGTTTAATAATTGATATTGCATGGACACTAACCAATGTGAACAGTTGTCTGACAATTTGGAAGAGCTGGATATAGGCTCTTGAATGTTTTGGTGGTCTGTATTATGATATATTGATAAGTTTTTCAGCCCAGGGTGAGTCAGTGAATGTGAGGAATTTGTGGTTTAGGAACTTGAATAAAATTCTTCATAGCAAATTTTTCTGTCTGCATTATAGCCTTGTTATTTTCTGTCATTGTTCTCTTTTACTTTCTCTCTCTCTCTCTTTTTTTAAGAGTTATTTATGTATGCATACAAGAGCTGGGGTATAGGCCAGAGGTGTGGGGGTGGTAAGAGGAATCACCAGAAACAGTGGAGAGTAGAACAGGAGGATACTTAAGTACACTGCTGAGGGGAGCGGAGAGCGGTGGGAGAGACAGGAGAGGTCTGCTGCACCATGTGGGTCAGCTCCCTGGCCGGGGATTAAACGTTTTGCGGTGGCTATGGATAGCTTCGTAGTGCTGGGACTTAACCCCTTGTACCACCAGGGAGGCCCAAAATTTAGTTTAATAATTTGTATTTATTATATGTATTTTGTAACTGGAAAGCATGTATAATACTGTAAAGAAAATATACTCGTCTTGAGAGGATAGGGAACTAATATTGTAAAAAATGTTTCCTGCATTTTTGCTAATACTGTTATAGTACAAGTCAGCTGTGAGACCCGGGTGAAAAGATTTGGGCTTTGATTTTATTTTCTGGACTGCAAATTTATGTACAGGTGGATCTCATTCTTGTGTTATGCCCTGGATTCTCAGCACAATAGAACATGATAATATATCCCACATTTACTAGCAAATAGGGCATAGTATTTGATGAATTTGGTACTTAAGTTGTCATGACTTTTCGCTTCTGTGTCTGTGTTTTGGAGTTGGTCATATAATCTTTTAGGCCTTTATTGTCCTCCTGTATTTAAATACAGTAAATTCCTTAGGGACAGTAATAGCAGCTGTTTTTATAAGTTCTCTAGCTTTGAGAGACTGTTCCTGTGATAAATTTATCAGCTGATAGTATCTTTCCTGTTAGCTTTGTATTACTTAATTACTTAAAGAATAAACTCTCAGAGCTGTCTTTTGAGATCTGATTCAGTTAAGTTTGTGTAACTGGTGCCTTTAGAAGTGGTGTTTTTGTGAAAGTGTTTCTTGAAATCTCTATTGCAAATGATATCTTCCGCCCTCCCCAACTATCCTCAAGTTAAGTTGCTGTTTCAACTTTTGTTAAAATTATCTCTAGGTTGTAGACAAAGTTCATAGGCTGGAGTTCTTGTTAAAATGGTAACCCAGGTTTTTTCCCCTTAATTTCTTATGGGGCATATATAGTACACTTGACATATTATAGGTATGAATGCCTATGATATTTATTATATTATCTTGTAACCTGAAAAGAGTAATACAGTTTTATTCAAGGCCTCTGCTTTCTGTTTTCTTCAATTTTCCTTCCATCAACATAAATGGCAGTTGTCATTATTTTCAGGGCTGTTTGTTTAGTTTCAAAGCAAGGTGATTACTATTGTAGGTATCATCAGAGATAGGGACTAATGAAGAATAAAGCTAAAGTATGATACAAATGTTGGTATTTAGTTCTGCAAATTGATTCTGAGGCCACCCTTGAATGCAAGAGCCAAATTATGCTTCAGCTAAGTTAACATACTAGCTTTCCTGAATTGGTCAGTCACTGAATTTTAAATTTGAGAATGTTGAGGGTTTATTGTACTTGTTTTTAACTGGATTGTACATTAGAATCATTTACACACCATCAGAGATATATAGAGCATTTTCCTTGTCTTAATCAGAATGTCCAGCATTGCTGTCCATCCAAGTCTTACATTTTAATAAAGACTCATAGATAATTAATGAACACATCTGCATGCTCTGTGTATGTGTGTGTGTGTGTGTGTATGTGTGTATGTGTGTGTGTGTGTGTGTGTGTGTGTGTGTACACATGCTGGGAATAAATTTAAGAAATGCTTAGAACTTAAACTGTATTACTCCATTAAGAAGGCTAACTAGAATTCTGAGGTAGAAGATTTATAAAGGGAGTTACCTGTTCTAGATACTAAAATGTATTACAAGGTTTAGGAAATTAAAATTCTTTACAGTGATAAGAATAGAGAGTAATAGAGTAGAGTGAGAATTAAAATCATGCATATGATTAGGTGTCATTTAAATTCATGGGGCATGTTACTAAATAGTGCTGTGACATGTAATTAAATGGTGGGGTTGGATTCCTACTTTATTACATGAAAATAGGTTTATAGTTTGAGTATGTTATGATATAAATAAATGACACCAAAATAAAAGAAGAAAATATAGGAGAGCATTTTTTTAGTGATTACAATCTGCTTTTAGTTTGTTGAAATAAAATTTAAGGCCATAAGAGCAAAGATAGGGTACTGGTACACTAAAGAATAAACTCTTTCATGTTAAAATTGGGAAATACTATTTGTAAATGTATGACAAAGCCCAATATTAAATGTACAAAGGGCTCTTACAAACCATACAGTCACAAAAAGCCCATTCACAAAAGGGTATAAACCGATAATTCACAGAAAAAGTACAAAACCCTTAAACATTTGAAAAGATTAACAGCCTTATTATTACAGAAATGTATGTTGAGGAATGAAGTGTCAGGTTTTTTTTTGTTAGAAAGAGCTAAAATTTTTTAAAAATGATTTTTATCTGAGTAGAATGTAAAACATATTTACATTCTTTGTTGATTAGAATATAGCTACTTTTTGTAGTAGTGGTTCTATCCATTAAAAATTGAAGTATATGTATGGCTTTTATTAAATCAGGAGCTCTAGAAATATGCCTAATATAAATGTATAATTGCTCAAAAACTTTTTTAGAAAGATGTTTAGTAAAGCATTTTTTGTAATAACAAAAGTATGAAGCAATATTAAATCAGTTAGTTGAAAACTGTCTTACATTATGGTAATATAATTGAATACAGTGTAGTTTTAAAAGACATGAGAAGTGTAAATATCTTGGAAAGATGTCCATATTAAGTTAAAAAAAACAGAAGGAGAGTGTATATCACTTATGTGTAAAGAGGCATGTATATTTTTAAAACATGCATATTTCGCATCTAAGCACTTATGTGTCTATATATAAAAAGAGAAAAATGACTCACAAACACCAAGATGGGGACAATAGTTGCATCTGGCAAATCAGTTGAGGCATAGAATGGGAAAGTACTTACTAACAATAAAAAAGATTCTGTATTTTTTTAAAAAGAGAACATTTTCCTTAAAAAAAAAAAAAAAGTGAGCTTCCCTAGCTTCTGATGCAAATTCCTGGTTAAGACTTGCTTGTCAATTTTTATATTCCTTTTTTTCCCACTTAGTATCTTTTGGATCTTTCTTGAAAGATTATCAGGTTTATTAGTTTTTGTCATGAGATTGAAATAGATAAATAACTTTTTACTGAATGCTTTTTAGATGTATCCTTAGATCTGTTTCAGTTTAGGATTGTTACAGCACAATTATAATAATCTATGGCCTATGAACACTTGATGTAATTATGATTTGTTGAAATTATTGCATTTAAAGTCAATGTTTTCTGTTTTTGACTTTCCCTGGGGAAAATAATGGCAGCAGAACACATGGAAGGGCATGGTAAGTTCAGCTTGAGAATAGCAGAAAACCTAGAGAAAGTTTTGGTGAAAATGTTGTTGATACTTAATCAGCAACCTTCAGTACTTTCTCACTTTATTTGTAAAGTGATGATGGCTCTTTCATTTGAAACCTTGTCTCTAAGAGATATGATGTAAATTCAGTATGTGGATTTGTAGACACTTTTGTAAAAGTGAGTTCAAGTGGAAATTTAATCCCTTTGTACTCTTTACTGATAGTTAATAGGTGATAATCTTTGATGGGAAAACATTCTGGACTTAATGAAAAGCAGTAGTTTTAGCCCTCTTGAATTACAGCATAATTGAGAATTTCTTTTAAATAAATACAATAGAACTTGTAGCCTTTCATAAGACACATTTTGTTTTATCTTGCCCCTTTTTTTGGATGGATGGAAATATATTATTGAATGTCACAGATCAATTTCCAGAAGAAGTTAGATTGGTGTGAATCCATTTTTTTTCTGTCTCCTTTTTCTTGTTTCTTTAATAAATATACCTGTGTTAAATTCTCAATTTATATACTTCCTTGCTTTTTGCAAAGGGATTGCATATCTTCAGAGATTTATTACATGGTGCATATCATAATCAAACATGTGGCTATATGAAAAGCAAATATTTTATAGCAGAGAAGTTTTTGAAGGATTAAAAAACAGTTGGGGCTTATTGGGAGAAGGAATCATCAAGATTGGATTGCCCCTTCATCTCTGCCCTCAGATATTCTAAGATAAACATTGAGTGTGCTATATTACCTAAACTAAATGTTTTTTCACTTCTTTTTACTTTAATTTAGTGAACCTAAACATCTTTCTTTTAAAAATTCAATAGGATTCTGATCTTCGAAGTGCACTTCTTTTGGAACAGGCAGCACATTGCTTTATAAACATGAAGAGTCCCATGGTTAGAAAATACGCATTTCATATGATACTGGCAGGCCATCGGTTTAGTAAAGCAGGGCAGGTGAGTGCATGTTCTTCAAAAAGAAAACAATTTGTTGTAACAGGTAATATTTATTTTAATTTTTATGATTTGCTGTCTAATTTGTAAATATATCATTTCTCAATATTTTATTGATTTAAAATTAATACTAAAAATGAAATAAATTTTGATCTGAGGCAATATGTTATATTGATAAGGGCATGAGATTGGGATTTAGATAAATCTTGTTTTAAATCTTGATCATCTACTCATAGCTTATTTAGTTCTGAGCTTTAGTTTTTTTATTTATGAAATTTGGAATTTTGCTCCAGTTTTGTGAAGTTAAACTGAATTATATATTTGAAAGGTCAAATGCATTCAGAATACAGAATATGTTAGACATTTCTGCTCTGCTCTGCTGTCTTATAGGGTGCTTATAGTAGTATTTACTAAATATTTAATGAAGAGAAGTCTCATCTCTTGTCCTGGAGGTAGGTAGTTTGGAGAACTCTTTATTAATCTAGAGAGATTTTTCTTGCCTCAGATATCCCTTTGAGCATTAGTTGGAAGGAGCTGTGCTAGAGATGGAGATAGTAGCAGTAGTGAGAATGGTGGTTTACTAAAAATATAGATAGAATAGATAGTCATCTCTGTATTCCAGAGACTATACTTACACTACATGAATGTATAAGACCCATACATAGATCGTATACACCCACAAGACCAGCATGGTCTGTTCTCTCTCTTTTTTTTTAAAGATTTATTTATTTATACATACAGGTGGGGTACAGGCCAGAGGCATGGGGTGGTGAGAGGGTTCACCAGAGACAGAGTGGGGAGCAGAACAGGCAGATCAGAAATACACTGCTGAGGGGAGCAGCGGGCGAGGCAGGAGAGGTCTGCCGCACCATGTGGGATTCTCCCTGGCTGGGCGTCGAACTCGCATTGCGTGCTGCCAACAACTCCACAGCACAGCGCTCAACCACTACGTCACCAGGGAGGCCCAAGACCAGTATGGTCTTGTCTCTTAAGGAGTTTTTGTCTATTAGGGGAGTATGAAGATTTTTTATTTAGTTAATCTGACTTTTTATGAACATACTTAAACATTTTTCAAAGTCTGCAGTAACCAAGTCATGCTAGTACTTAAACTGTATGTTATTTAAAAGCTACAAACAAAGAATAAAGATCTTCAAAAGTAACTTTAACTTTCATGCAAAGATGCCATGGTTTTTAAAATCAGCATTTCAAGATTAGATTTCTTGTATTTTTGGAAATTGTGACCAGTTAGAAAATATGTGAACATGGTTTATATTAGTGAAAACATCTTTAAGAAAGTGCTGTTAAGGTTGGATGTGTTTTTGTCTAACATATTTTGTATAATCTTTCTATTCTTTAAGAGGACTTTAAATCCTTTCTTTTAAATTCTCTTAAGATTTTTCTCCAAGAAATGCTCAAAAATGTACTTGAACTTCACACTTAAACATAACTCAGTTATTTCTCTGTATGTATGTTTTTAAGACTTAGTATTTGTTTCTTTACTAACTGCTAGATACAGATTAAAGAATTTCTTTTAAGAAACAGCACCTAATTTTTTTTTGAAACATGCTCAGACTTACAGAAAAATCATAATACAATTCATGAACATTGTTTACGTGAGCCATTTGAGAGTTATCAACCTTGTATCCTATTAAATACTTAAGAATGTATTTTGTTTCCTTGAAATAAATTTTCTCCTGTATAACCTTTAATACAATACTCAACACTCAAAATTAAGAATATAATATAATATAGTATTACTCTTTAGTCCTCAGATCCCGTTTAGGATTTGGCAGTCCCATAAATACCTTTTATAGCAGAAGGATCATGTTCAAAAAGGTCCTGTGACTTTTATGACCTTGACCTTTTTTAAGATTGCAGACCAATTATTTTCAGTGTCCCTCAGTTGAGGTTTTTCTCTTCATGAGATTTGAATTATCACAGGAGACACTATTGTCTTCCCACTTCATGCTTTCACATAACACATGATCTTGATTCACTTTCATTATCTCTTTATCAAGAAACTCTTGTTACTGTGTTCATGAGTGTGGCAGAATATAACAATGAGCAAAAGAAAAGAATGCCAGACTCTATCACTACCAAACAAAGCAGTAGTTTAAAAATGTGTACTCATATGACACATGTAATTTTAGCACTAACAGGAGTTTCTGTGCAACCAAGTGCAGAGACAACTATGACAAAATTAATATTCTCATAAGCTAGCTCTCAGTTACAAGCCTCTAACTCATGATTTCATGTGTTACTGCCTCTAACTCATGATTCCATGTGTTATTGCCCTTGAAACTTCCAGGTAGTTTGTGATGAAAATCATTATTATTTCTAACTTCTTAGGCTTCTTGCCCTTGACAAAGTAGCTGCTTATTTGCTTCAGAACTTCTTACTTTTTAGTAATAATTGCAAAGCGATTTTTATAAATTTTATTTTCATTTCTCTCATCTGCTTAGCTTATATTAGAGGAAGAACCACTTACCAGTTATTTGATTATTTGTGTAATTTTTCTAGTACAGAGAAATTTGGATTTTAATACTTTGTTTTGTTTTCTTACAGAAAAAGCATGCTTTACGCTGCTATTGTCAAGCCATGCAAGTTTACAAAGGAAAAGGCTGGTCTCTTGCAGAGGATCATATTAACTTCACTATTGGGCGCCAGTCTTACACTCTTAGGCAACTGGACAATGCTGTGTCTGCTTTTAGACATATTTTAATTAATGAGAGTAAACAATCTGCTGCTCAGCAAGGGGCCTTTCTCAGAGAATATCTTTATGTTTACAAGGTGAATACTTATTTCCAAGAGTAGATATTAAAATTACATTCAAGTCATTATATTTAGCAAATAGTATATGTGATACTATCGAGTTAGAATCTAATAAAATGGTTTTATTTGAATATATTATCTGTCATAATGAAGCATAGCAGTCTAGGCTTTTTGGTTACAATCTGAGTTGCATTACCTTTTCATAGGTCTTTAAAAGAGAATTTTTTTTAAATTTATTTTTATTGTATTTATGCATACAAGAAGTGGGGTGTAGGCCAGAGGTGCGGGGGGTGGGTTGAGAGGATTCACCAGAGAAAGAGTGGGGAGCAGAACAGGCAGATCAACTGAAATACACTGCTGAGGGGAGCAATGGGTGAGTCAAGAGAGGTCTTCTGTGCCATGTGGGAAGCTCCCTGGCTGAGTATCGAACTCGTGTTGCAGTAGCTCTGGAAAGCTTCATAGTGCTGTGACTTAACCCGTTGTGCCACCAAGGGAAGCCCCAAGAATCTTAATATTATAATAAATATTTGATTTGTGGCTGTTCTTGGAATTGAAAAAAATTGATATGATGCCACAAGCTTTCTGACCTGTTCCTTCAGATTTTGTTTTTGTTTTATTTTGAATCACAACTAATTTTACAATGTATTGGCTCCTCTTACCATCCTTTGGAAAAGTGTGTTCCTTTCCTTTCCCCGTGAAAGATGAGGAGGTACAGACCTTTTGGAAATAGAGAAATTATTATGTTGTAACCCTGAAAAATTGATTGGAAGAAACAATGAGAAGTTATAATTTTTTTCCTCAAGGTCTATGAATGCTACATACTGTATCTGCCCTGCAGAACATAACTACTCTTTTATATTTTATTAATTTGAAATCATGGTTTAGATTGTTGGCATATAGAATGCTACAGTGAGTCACAGAAAGTGAAATGCATGTTAAATTAATTTTTGGAAGTTTAATATGCAGAGAGAGCTAACTAGCTGGTAACCTTATGAAGATTCTCTTAGGCCAGAATAAATATCTAAAGTGCGTCTCTATTGTAAAATATTATGACTGATGTACTAGTAATTCTTATTGTTCTGTTTAACATTTTTGATACCTTATAAAAATGAGGAACCAGTATTAAAAAAAAAGGAATTCTTTTGTATTTCTCCTAGAATGTAAGTCAGCTATCACCAGATGGTCCTTTACCACAGCTTCCTTTACCATATATTAACAGTTCAGCAACACGAGTTTTCTTTGGCCACGATAGACGACCAGCAGATGGTTAGTAAAGTTTCATTTGGCCTTGTTATGTAAGCACTGTTTTTTAAAGTTTTTTTCTTTCTTTGTTTAAAAAATGATGTGTAGTTGTTAAAGAATATTTGATTTATAAATAAATTACCTATCATCATGCTATATGAAAATACTACATAGTTATTAAATCCATAGTGTTTTTCCTTTCAGCCTTAAAAACTAAAAACAGTAATAGTAAAATAGCTATAATTACAGGGGCTTTTCTCACATACTTTGACTCATGCTATGATTTTACATAATACTGATTAGCATTTTTAATGATTGTAATATATTTCATTCAGTGCACATAATATATTTTTTCCTATCAAATTTTATTAATTTGTCAGTTTATTTATGTATGTAATTTCAGGGTTACATTTTTCAGACCTCCACCTGTTCACATGCTTCATTCACCCTTCAGACCAACTTTTGTGCCAGTGTCCTATCCTCTCCACTATTTCCTTCTCCCTCTTTTTATTCCCTCTGATAACCAATATATTTTCCACAGAGTCTAAGAATTATTTTTTCTGTGCTCACTTAAAGTACTTTAACATTTGCTAGTTATATAGCTTATGCAAAGTTATGTTAGAGATCTTTGTAAACGTTGTTTTCTGAACTTTTTATTGTGGAAATTTTCAAATGTACACAGAAGAGAAGAATTGCTGATACTATGTTGTTCTTGTTGTAAGACTTTAAAATATAGGATTTTTTCCCCTTAGGATTAAGTATAAGAATGACAGTACTACACCTAAAGTATACTTTGTAACTCTAACTTAATATGTTTTTCCTTAGGATCTAATTTACTGTTCTCTTAAAAAATATAGTCATCAGAATGTTTATAATGGTGGTGTTTTTAATAGCAAACATAGTGAAAAAACTAAAAATCCCATTAGGAAATGAATTAATAAGTTACAGAATGATAGATTGAATATTGCTCTATTTATATAAGTTTTATGAAGGATACAAACCGTTTCTGTGCATTGCTCACATGCTGTGTGGTAAAGTAAAAAAAAAAGCAATATGGATGAGAATGCTGTACCGCAGCTTTGGAGTAACTCCAGAAAGAAGTGGAGATGAAGGAGAGAGTAACTGGGTTGGGGCAGTTACACAGAGACCATCAACACTACTTTTTTGGTGATAAAATTGGACATTTGTTAAATTTTAATATACAACTGTTAATTCTCTATGCTTTTTATTATATGTTTGAAATATTTCATATGAAAATTGTAGAAGACTAGGAAAAACACATTCAAAGTCAGGAGGAAAAGAGTATCGGTATTATAAGCAAAAGATCTAGTTAGGCCAGAGTAAATAAGAGGATATTTTTCTTTCAGATAATTGGAAATAGTCGCAAGAGTGTATGTGTATGTGTGTATTTTTTTTTTTTTTTACACACATAAAGTTATTTGGGCACCTTAGATTTTCACTTAAGCTACGTTTCATTTGCAGGCAGGTCTTCATAACTTGTGTATTTGTGACTTTTTTTTAGGTGAAAAGCAAGCAGCCACTCATGTAAGTCTTGATCAAGAATATGACTCTGAATCCTCTCAGCAGTGGCGAGAACTTGAGGAGCAAGTTGTGGCTGTGGTTAACAAAGGAGCAATTCCACCCAATTTCCATCCCACACAATACTGTTTGAATAGTTACTCGGATAACTCAAGGTTCCCACTGGCAGTTGTGGAAGGTGATATACTTGACTTTATAGTGATGTTTTTTTATTTGTTTTACTTACAGTAGATTCAAGATAATTTGCTGTATGGCAAAAATTAGTGAGGAATGCGAAGATAAAAATTTGGCATTTACAATTTAGTCAATTTCTTTTATGAAACTTAGTAATGGGGCTCTAATACAGGTATATACAATGTACTGTTGGAGTATAGAAGAATGACTTTTTAGTACAGAGAAATTGGAAGACTTTTCTAGAGGTAATTTTAAAGCTGAATCTTGAATAAATGGATGTTTACAAGGTGGTAAGGGATATATCTAGGTAGAAATGCAGAATTGTGAAAGCAAAGTATGTTCAAAGAATTGAAATACTACATGATAGGCGGTTTATTAAACTTACTAATTTCAGTCTTTCTTTTATAGAACCAATAACTGTGGAAGTAGCTTTTAGGAACCCATTGAAGGTTCCACTTTTGCTGACTGATTTGTCATTGCTCTGGAAGTTTCACCCTCAGAATTTCAGTGGAAAGGATAATGAAGAAGTTAAAGAAAGAGTAAGTTATTAAAAGGTATTTGTAATAAGCATGTTTTGATAATAGCCTAACAGACACTGTAATAATTTTGCAACTTGTGTTCAGTGAGTTACAGTTACTCTTTTTTTTGCTTATTTTCTCTACTTATAAAGGTCATGATATATGCTTATTGTTGATAATTGAGAATTCAGAAGAACATAAAGAATATAAGTAAATGTATATTCCGTGATTTAGAAGGAATCACTTTAGCATTTTACTGTGTCTTTGCAGTCATGTCCATTTGTATGTTTTCCATCATATATAGAATTCTCTATTGTGTGTATGATTTTTGTTGTTCTTTGTTGTATTAAAATATATTAATATTTCATTTTTGCATAATGTTTCATCATATAGATGGTCTGTAAACATTTGTACTATTTCTCCATTGTTAGTTGTTTTGAAAGTTTCCATCATAAATTCATTGGTAAGAATTTGAATACATAGCTTTTATCCTTTTGATTATTTCTATAGGAAAGATTCCTAGGCATATAGTTAGAACATTTTAGGGAATACATATTTTGATACTCTTGGTTTACCAAAAGTTCATAGCAACAAGATTCTCAGCAGCCATATGCATTCTTATTTATATAAAAAAAAAAATCTTTGTTGATTTGGTAGAAAAAAATGCCATCTAACTTTTATTTTCCATCTCATTGATTTCTGATGAAGTCAAATTTCTTGTATTTATACCTTCCCTTTTGTGAATTGTCTTTTTATATCCTTTATATATGTATATATCTTTTTCCCTTATCCATGTCTAGAGCAAGTTCATTAAAAAGTAGTTTTTTATACAAGAATGACTTGAACAAATAATTTTGTCACTGATCATAGAAATAAGTTCTCCTAAAATGTTTTTGCCTAGTTATTTTTTAATTTACTCACCAGTATCTCTTACACAACTTTTTCCTGTTTGTACTACCTTTCCACTAGTATATATTGTAAAGGCATAGCTTTAGTAATGTGATAAAATCGTTTTCAAACTGGGAAATATCCTAACGTTTGGGTGCTAACCTGTGAAGGGAGAAATGGAAAGTCTGTTGTACTAACTTTTTAAAAACTAAGGCTCTTTCTCTTGAAGTTTTCATTTTTTTTAAAAAAGATAGCCATATTTATAATCTTGCTTGTTGAATTCATTAAAGACATTTTCTGACTATTTATACTCATTGTGAACAGTCTGAAAGAGTGAAATTTTCCGGCCCTTCCTCTGACTTGAGTTTCAGCAACCTTAGTAATTTTCTAATGATTTTTGTACACTTGGAACACAAAGTAGATGAGTTTGAACTGTTCACCCTGGGAAAAATATTTTAAACAGATCTGTTAGTCTTTTAAGTATATTAGTGTGTCTAGTATATTAAGTTTTAAAGGAGATTTATCGAAGTTAAATGAAAATTTTGTTATGCTTAATGAAGTATTATAAAAATAAGTGCTTTTACACTTTTTCCTATAAATTTCAAATTCTTTACATTTCTTCTTGAGATTATACTGGTAGGGACTAAGGTGATAAACTGGAAATTTTGGAAACATGTTTTTATATCTTCCACCAGATAGCTGATTTCATGGTAAAAGTAAGACAGAGTTTATGAGGATCAGACTTACCCCCAGTGTAAGCTATTTTGCTTAGTATGAATGTCAGTTACTGGGAAGAGACAGGCTTTTTTTGTTCTCTCCCACTACTTTCATTGTTCACCAGTCTTTTATGCATCTGCTAAGACTGCATTATTTTTTCTATTTGTATCTAGCCAATTTGGAAAAAGAGTCTGGTCAGAGTAAAAGATGGAGAAATTTGCTCATATTATGATATGAAATTAAATGGCCATTGTTAATGAACAGCTTGATTTTTACCCTTGGCATTTATCTTCTTGATGGCTGCAACTTCGAGTTAGATCACTTATTCTCCTCAGTTCAGTTGAACTGAATGACATGAAAAAAATATATAAGGTGCCTGCCATTGTATGCATTACTTCAGGTGTCAAAATAAAATACTTTGAATGGTAATAACCTAATAAATGCTAATTAGGATTATTATTGTTGTTCTTAGGTATTGATATATAGGTATATTAATAATCTGATACTTTATTGATTAGAATTACTATTTTACAAAGTATTTTATTTTTCAGGTAACAGGTGAACCTGAAATGATTGGAAGTGAAGTTATTTCAGAATTTTTAATTAACAGTGAAGAATCTAAAGTGGTAATTGTTTTATTTTTTTCATGAGCCTTTTAAAAAGTAAGATGAAACAACTTTTTAAAGTCAAAAGGTTAAAAAGAAAAAATGAACTTAATGTACCCCATTTTTAAAATATTCTACTTTCCTTAAAAGCTGAATTTTGAAGAATAGGAAATTGAAATTGCTCAGAAGGAAATTGGTGTGAAAACTGAGTTTATAGTAGTCTGATTTGTTAATTTCTTGAGAAACCTTGTGAAAATTTTTTGCTTTCTTTGGGGGAGCATTGTAATTTTAAGATTTTTTTTTAATTTATTTATACATACAAGCTGGGGTACAGGCCAGAGGCATGGGGCGGCGAGAGTGTTCACCAGAGACAGAGCGGGTAGCAGAAAAGGCAGATCAGATATACACTGCTGAGGGGAGCAGCGGGCAAGGCAGGAGAGGTCTGCCATGCCATGTGGGATTCTCCCTGGCTGGGCGTCGAACTCACGTCGCTGCTGCCGACAGCTCCACAGCGCAGCGCCCAACTGCTGCGCCACCAGGGAAGCCCCGATCATTGTAATTTTACATGATACTTGGTTGACTAGAATATGTTGATTTTAATTAAAAGTACGCTGAAGTCTGTAGTTAAATTTTGAGATTCTTTTTTTTTTTTTAAATGCATTCCAACAAGATAATTGAAAAATTTGAGGTCAAGCGCTTATATCTTCAGCATTACAGAATTTAGGTATTGCGCTATTTAATGTATTATGAAAACATAATAGGAATGATTTAAATATCTCCACAGGCAAGACTGAAGCTCTTTCCCCATCACATAGGGGAACTGCATATTCTGGGAGTTGTTTATAATCTTGGCACTGTTCAGGGCTCTATGACAGTAGATGGCATTGGTGTTCTTCCTGGATGTCACACAGGTAAAGCTATAGCATTGCTAAATTATTAGAAAACTAATTCTTAAATCTCCATAGAATAAAATGAATGAGAAGTGAGATATTTTCTAACTAGATTTAACGTACCTTTTATAAAGGCATTTAGTCAGCTGCAAGAAGGAATAATTTGAATTATATTAAACTCTGCCATAGCTTGAAAAATCAACTTTATTACCTTTTAAATTCTATTTTCTTTGGATAATTTTTAGGTTCTACCCTGAATTTTCTGATGATGATCCAAATACCATTGATAAAGTCTGTTTCCAATAAAAAGCCATTTTAGAGCATATCCTACTTTTTTAATATTGTTTTTTTTATAAATTATTAATACCAGTGTTTTCACATTATAGACTACATAACCCCTTAAATTCTGTCATCTTTCCTATAAAGAGAATAGGATTTTAGAGTTAAACTGATATTCTTGATGCAACAGATTATATACTTTATAAATTTTTACAAAACTTAGAACTGAAAAGCTACACTTACTTCCAGCCCTTCACTTTGATAAATATGTATTTATATGTATACAAATTAATAGTCATTGACAGACTTGAACTTAGCATTTACAAAAGCTGATTATTGATACTGGGAAGTCTGGAAACTATTGGAGAATGTGTTGGTCCTTTTAAACTTCAGTTGAATATTTTTACTTGTCTGCGTATCTCATGTTTCATTGCAGAATTCTTTTTATACAATGAATGAATCTGTACGAAAACAAAAATTACAATAAATTCGAGTATCACATTCTGTATCTTACATATTTATAATTTCTTCGTTGAAAAACACTAGGCAGGGTTCATTTATAAATGATCTTGCTAATTTATACCAAATCTTAGTTACCTACCTAGGTATTAAGAACCTTTTAAAGTTCCTTTCCTTTCCCACTTGTTCATACCTAGGATCTTAATCTAGTATCACAAAATTATGACTGTCAGTAAAATAAAGCTAGTTGCTTTATTACCAAACATATGTATTATTGTCATTATTTATGTTGTTTTATGACATTTGTAGGAGGAGACCATGAATTAATTAAATAAATCACATCTTCTAAGCGTTGCTTCAGTGATGTCTTATTTTAGTGTTGCTCTTTGTTATATAAAATGTTAATAGGAATCTGAATGAAAATACGGGAAATACTACATTATATACCTAGTCTCTATATAGCATAGAGACGCATGGCTCTGAGTAGTTCTATAGGAAAAGATAGTTGTATACTGTAGTTTGTTTTTTTTCCATGCACATATATTCATACTAAATTGATATCAGTTAACATAACAATTTTTTTAGGACGCTGAATTGTTTTTTATTTCAGGAAAACAGTCTTTGAGTATGTCAGTCCGAGGCAGACAGGATTTAGAAATTCAAGGTCCTCGACTTAACAACACAAAAGAGGAGAAAACATCTATTAAATATGGGCCTGATCGACGTTTAGATCCCATAATTACTGAGGAAATGCCACTCCTGGAGGTATTTCCATTTTTAAAATTTCATATATTTAGTAATTGATCTAGGATTAAATGATGTTTTCAGTAAATTAATTTTAGACTTTGAGGTTATTGATAATCTCACTGTTTTTGTATTTAGTCTACCAACCTTCCCATTTTATCTGTTTTATCTATCCATAGCCTATTTGATAGTATGCTGGGTTTTGTGTATTTTAGTGTCTTTATGGTACTTAAAGCTTATGCCACTGTTTTTGACATAACTCAAAATTGTCATTCCCCTGACAGTTTCTAGTAACTAACTTGATAAGGCTTATTTGACAGATTAATTAATATGTAGCTGGTATGTTCAATATAACATACAATACAATATAAACAGCTATACCTAGTTAACATCTCTTATCTTTTTAGTGTATTTTGAATTTACACATGAATCTTTCGTTTTTTTATATCTATTTTTAAAACTCTGATGTGCCCAAATTTTACCTGCTTCCTTAAGAATGTGACTAATTCACATTCAAATTTAGATTAAGAAAACAGGATTTTCTTAATCTAAACAGGATTTGCCACCTGATTTTCCTAAGTCCTAGGGAATGCCAGTCATAACTTTACTCTAGAACATTTCCTCTTACTTTTACTTTACTGATATCCTTTTCTTGGTACTATCAGTGTAGTTCCAACTTTCACACGTAAAGGATCTTTGAAATGCAAGTAACTTAATGTGTGATTTAGTTAGCCCATATTTCTACCTCAGAGGTATAAGTCTCCAGTTCCTTACCTGAAATTCTTAGGCCTAATGTGTATTAGAAGTTAATTTTTTAAAAAATCTTTTTTTTAGAAATTGTATATGTGGACATCTGTAAAATGCTGTGTAAACCCCTGTTGGGTTTGTGGCAACATCTAGTAATCACATACATTACTGTTACTAGAGTGAACATATGAATGTTACCCTAAATGGGAAAAGCCATAAAAAAGTCTCCATGAGTCAAGATAGCTTTTGCTCCTAAATGAGTCATCAGAAGCTTGAGGGAGGTTGGAGCGTTCTGAATTTTTAAATTATGAACATCTATCTTGAACCTGTATTTTCTTCCCTAGACCTATAGTGTATCTTTTTATATTAATGATGTATAAGTAACTAGTTGAGTTGTTTTTCAAATTGACAGTAAGGGCATTTTGATCGATGATTACTTAATTCATATGGCCATGTCAGATTACTTGTGACTTATCTGTTACACAACTACATAGTTGTGGAAGTTTTGCTAATAGCCCTCTTGCTATTGACATTTTACTTTTAATCATAACTCTGAAATTTCATACTTAGTAACATTGGTCTCTGTCTCATATTTTTTCTTAAAATGGGGTGGTTAATTGCCACAAACTCAGGGAGATCTCAAAGAACATTACTTGTAAACTTTTAGTAAATATAGCATCTTAAAATGTTGCTCATTATAGATTCAGAATTTTTAACAGACAATGTAATAATATTTTTTCCCTCCAATGCAGGTGTTCTTTATACATTTTCCTACAGGGCTCCTCTGCGGAGAAATCCGAAAAGCATATGTAGAATTTGTCAATGTCAGCAAATGTCCTCTTACTGGATTGAAGGTTGTTTCTAAACGTCCAGAATTCTTTACTTTTGGTGGTAACACAGCTGTTTTAACACCACTAAGTCCCTCAACTTCTGAGAACTGTAGTGCTTACAAGACTGTTGTGACAGATTCTACCTCTGTGTGTACAGCACTCACATCATCAGCGTCTTCTGTAGACTTTGGTATTGGCATAGGAAATCAGCCAGAGGTGATTCCTGTCCCCCTCCCTGACACCGTTCTTCTACCTGGAGCTTCAGTCCAGCTACCAATGTGGTTACGTGGGCCAGATGAAGAAGGTGTTCATGAAATTAACTTTTTGTTTTACTATGAAAGTGTTAAAAAGCAGCCTAAAATACGGTGAGTATTACAAATTGTTTTTACTTACCTCTAGTTTTAATATATGTGCACAAGTTCAAATAAACACTTAAATTTATTAACATATTATTAAGAAATTACCCCAATCCTGGGCCTCTCTGGTGGCGCAGCAGTTAAGTGCTGTGCTGTGGAGCTGTCAGAAGGGGCAATGCAAGTTCGACACCCGGGAGATTCCCACATGGCACAGCAGACCTCTCCTGCCTCGCCCGCTGCTCCCCTGAGCAGTGTATTGCCGTCTATCTGCGTGTTCTGCTCCCCACTCTGTCTCTGGTGAACCCTCTTGCAGCCCCATGCCTCTGGCCTATACCCCAGGTTGTATGTGTAAATAAATAAATCTTTACAAAAAAAAAATTACCCCAATCCAAGTTTATGTTTATGTCTTAGATTGTCCCTAAGAATGTATGAAAAAAATTTATGTATTTGCAGAATGGATGATTAAGTGGTGGTATAATAGGAATAACTGTAGAAATCAAACTTAACAGGCACAAGCAAAGATCTGTGACTTGCTATTGTCATTTTTACAAAATTACCTGGGAATAATTTTATTAAATGTCATATTTAGACTATCTTGTAAGATTTACTGAAAACAGTGATATTTTAGATCCTCAATAAATTTTAATTGTCTTTAAGAGTATGCTTAATGACAGCCTACTTGGGCCTATGCAATTAGGGAAAGCTTTGTGAAATAAGTAGTGATGAAACAAGCTTTCGGGGAGAATAAAAATCTCAGAATTTGGATATCAAGGAGAATAGGCAAGAGAGTAGTAGATATTCCAGAGAGTGGCTACGTATGAATGAAGATTTACAAATTAGGAAACATAAACTGAATACAGTAGTTTGAGCACAGGGTAAAAGGAATAAAGGGAATGACCCTTGAAATGGGAAACTCTATTGTGAGGGGGTTTGAATGTCCTTGAATGGGCCATTACTATGTGAAAATTATTTTTTGTGCTAGGCAGATGAGATTGATAAGCAAGGAAAAAGCCTCAAATAAGGCAGATTCATAGTTTCCTTCCAAATTGAGGAGGCTTAAACTGCTAGGCTATCCAGATAGACAGTTTTACTTTATTTTTATTATTCTTTGTTTTTTTAAAGAATATAGTGGTTCTGAGATTGACCAGGTTTTAGAAGCTTTATTTGGAATTAGAGAATCATATATAGGGATGACAACACAGGGAGAGAGGTTCTTAGATTAAATGTGCAATTTTTTACTTCTTTAGTCACAGAATATTAAGACACACTGCAGTCATTTGTACCAGCCGATCTTTGAATGTACGAGCTACTGTTTGCAGAAGTAATTCTCTTGAAGAAGATGAAGGCAGAGGAGGCAATATGCTAGTCTTTGTGGATGTGGAAAATACCAATACTGTAAGTTGATTTAAAAGTAGATTATGTTTTTAATTATATTTGAAGCATTCCTCTGTTTATATCTTTCACAGGACAGGATAATTTTGGAATGTTCAAATAGAGTGTTGGAATAATTAAATTCTTCATTAGCTTTGTAATTTTACCCTTCAGTCTCTTTCAAAATATGAGGAGCTGGTGGAATTAATATAGTAAATATTCATGTGACATATAGCCCCAGCTTTCAGTAATTCAACCTAGTAGAGATCTTACAAAGTGCCTTTAGTCTCACAATTGAAAATCCAAGGAGTCTCCAAGTAAATTTACAAAGTTATGTTAAAGATTTCATATTCAGTAGTAACTGGGTAGTCCTTCACTTAATACATTTCATTTATATAAAGATTTCAAATATTTAGCCATTTGTGTCATGTACATGAAGTATAAAAATGAATATTCTTAAGGAACAAAATGTGATCTTATGATTAAAATAGAATCTCCATATTGATTCAGTTTAGGTACTTCTTGCATTAAGATATACTTGGTATATTCATATATACCTTTTCATTTATAAATTTGTAAGACCACTTTTTGAAAGAGTTTATTTAAAGTTAATGTGTTAATGTTTTGATAATCTTCAAATCCATATTTGTAAGAGTAAGAAAATTTAAATGATTTCAAATCAACACATTGGAGAATAAAAAGTTTTATAAAATTCAAATGATTTCCTACATAGTGGCTATATATTGGGATTCTGTTTAGTGAAAGGTTTTTGACTTAATGAGAATGAGATACTTCAAGAACAGAAAAAATAGGAAAGTACTAGAATTTTGATTAAAAATTGGCAATGTTTCATCTACTAAATACTACCAGTAACTCATTATGATAGAATATAATAAGTGAATACATTTTGTCATTTTAAAATTTGGCCAGTAGGAATGCATTATAGGTAAATATATTTCTTGGATAAACTGTTGGCATCTCTGTTTTAAGAATGTTTAAAGAAAAAAGAAATGTTTAGAGAGTGATTTAAAAACTTAAGTTTTCTGAAATATGTATCTTTATCTTAAAATAAAAATTTATATTGTTAATATTCACTAGCAATGTATAAATACTGTTTTCATTAGAACATTCTAATTTAGTGTTTGTATATCCTGAATGACTCTACTTCTTTTGATAGAGTGAAGCGGGTGTTAAGGAATTCCATATAGTACAAGTATCAAGTAGTAGCAAACACTGGAAGTTACAGAAATCTGTAAATCTCTCCGAAAACAAAGGTTTGTGCCTTTTTCTCCTCTTCGTCATAAATCCCACATTTTCATCGCTTTATTTTTTCAGAATAGTTCCATAATATTGTAATTTACTTTTTTAAGCATTCCATAGTACTTCTGTTAGTTTTTTCCATTGGTAAAATAGGTCCCTGAGTACATGATCACTGTCAAAAATTCAAACAGTACAGAAATAATGTAGACTAGAAATGGAAGTTTCTTTTTATTTCCTTTGCTACTGATACAGTGTGTATTTCCATCCTAAGTAAAATTTAAGCAAAATATACACTTGTGATACATAGCAACAAATTGTTTTTCAATTATTTCTGTCAGTTTATTATCCTGCCAGTAATTTGAGAGCACATAGAGCTTATAAGAGTGGAGTTAAGCTGGCAAAATGATAATTATTCAACGTATATAAAAATATTTAAACCCTTAGCCTCATAGTTTTTTTGGAATTTATAATTAAAAATATGGAAAAATCCTTATATTCAGGGCAGTTTGTTGGAATTATGTTTAATAGGGGAAAATTCAGTGTAGCTTTAATGTGAATACTCAGACCTTTATTCATTAAAATATTAGCATTTAAAAAGTGTCTGTAGTAGTGGGAAAATGAATCATAGCAAAGTGTGAATCATAGCAAAGTGTGTACTTACAACAATACTGGCATAATCAAACAGGTGAAAATACTGAAAGAATGATAAAATGATTGAGTGGTGGGATTGTGGGCACTCTAGCCCCCAAATTCTGAACTTTCAGACTTTTTGTTTATCTGTAATAGCACACACATAAACACATACACACGCACTTTTATAAAAATTGAATTTTATCCTTTTTAAGAGCTGGGTGAGATTTATTTTACTGAGATGAAAGCAAAGACAAAGACATTTTCATTATACATTATTATTTATGAATTATTTTCCAGTTTGATTACGGAACTCTAACTAATGAAATAGATTTTACCATGCCATAACCTGAGAAAGATCTTTGAAATTTTCTCTTTTCATCCTAGATGCCAAACTTGCCAGTAGGGAAAAGGGAAAGTTTTGCTTTAAGGCAATACGATGTAAGGAAAAAGAAGGTAAATTCACTTTACTTTCATACTTTATTAATGGTTATATTATATTTCATGCCAATGATATGATTAGTTTGTTTTCCCCTGTTTTTTAGTTGCCACACAGTCCTCAGAAAAATATACCTTTGCAGATATCATCTTTGGAAATGAACAGGTATGCAAATCTGCACAATAGTGATCGATCTTAAAAGTCACAGTTTCAAACTAGCTGAGTATTTTGGCAAAACTTTTATTTGGTAATCCCCAAACAGTTTGGTGGATGAGCATATCAACCTTGCTGGGTTTTGCAACTTGCCTTCATGCCTAAAACAAACCAAAAATGCTATATAGTTTATTTAAAATTAATTTTCTTTTGAGAGTATCACATGAGATAAGTATAGTACTTGGGATTAAAAAGAGACAGGATTATATGAGAAATTTGTTTATTAGGGAAAGTGGTCACAGTGGAACCAGAGGGTTTTGGTTTATCATAAGGTTCTAGACCTAAATAATAAGCTCTTTTGTGATTTGTAATGTATTGTCTAGAGGAGTGATACTCTAACTTAATTATATGTAAGAATCACCAAGAGCAGTGATTTTAAAATTCTCTCCGAAAAGTGCATGAGAATCACCTGGGAATTTTGTTAAAATGCAAATGCTAATTTAGTAGGATTGGGTGGGATCGGATGTTTCAAATTGCTGTAAGCAACAAGGGTGATGTTAAGATGGTCAGTCTGCAAGCCCTATTTTTGACCTAGAGAATTTTGTGCAAATGAAAGCTTTGCCTTCTCATCTCTAAAGCTCTGACACATTTGGTCGTTGAGTTTGGAAATATGCATTTTTATATAGCTCCACAGATGTGAAGAAGTGATTTGAAAACCTGCTTTCAAAAATACTGGACCATGTGTGTAAAATGCCATTGTGACCTGTTACTGATAACTAGCTTTTCTTTATGCTCTCTTCTTCTTGATGATTCCGAATATACTTTTGGATTTCTTTTTATCATTTGCCTATATCTGACTATCTTTTTGGCCATTTGAGGAAACAGCTATTTTGGAAATACCTTAGTTCCTAAAGCCCATTAATTCTAAAATAAGTATCACTTGGAGACACTGTGCTTCCTAATGGTTGAATTTAGCTTTCAAGACCTTTAGTTGTTTTGTTCACTTTTTTAAAATTTAAAATCCCTAGGAACAGTATTAGAAACCTTAAATTATACTAAGGTTGAAAAATTCCTGTTGTATTTGTTGCTAAATAATTTTGTATAGAGCATTGAAGAAATAAAAATATTTTCCTTTTTCATGAATCTGATTGAATAAATAGCGCTTATCAAGCACTATAACATTAATGAGAAAACTATGGGGACAGTAGGTTGCCGGAAAAATTTCTCTTTTAAAAGGGAAAGGAGTATATTTAATAATTAACTCAACACTTCGCATTTACATTTTATAGCCTATAATGAAGGAAATTACAAGTGTAGAGATTTTACTGTGAGACACATAATGTTCTTTTAATTAAGGAAAATTGTGCAAGTTCTGTGCCCATTTAAATTTTTTTTCTCGTGTTCTTTGAAGTATAAAAGCCAAATTAATGCCAGTAATTCTATTTGCATTCTGTTTCATTGCATAGTGGTTGGTGTTCTAAATATTTGAATGAGAAATATTTCTGTTACCTTAATGGTTAAAAATTATTTATACTCATGTTGTAGTGGCTGCTGATTGCTTGATAGTGCTAAGACATTAACCCCTGCACCACCAGGGAGGCCGGCACCTCTGGCCTACACCCCAATTCTTGTATGCATAAATAAAATAAATCTTAAAAAAACTATCCTGCCTGGATAATTAGAAAGTCAAAGCTAATGTCATGCAGTGTAGATGAATTATTTCGACACAATTTATTTGTTATAATTTGATATAATTATTTTGATAGAAAAACTGTAAGATTCAGGATAATTTATACAAAATTTTTAGTTGTGCAAGTCTTAGAGTGACCTTCCTGTACAAACAAGTTGACAAGAAATTACTGAATAAGCCTTTTAGCGGTGTAGAAGTTATAGAAACATAAATTTTAGCAAGATAATTGAAAATATTTATGTAGCTAAGTGGTTTTTTTTTAACAGATAGTAAGTTCAGCAAGCCCATGTGCAGACTTCTTTTATCGAAGTTTATCCTCTGAATTGAAGAAACCACAAGCCCAGCCATCTGTGCATACAGAAAAACAGTCAATAGAGGATGCTGTGAGATTAATTCAGAAGTGCAGTGAGGTGGACTTGAATATTGTCGTGTTATGGAAGGTATGTGTTACTAAATTACTTTAGCAAGCCTCACCTTTATATACTTGATTCTTACACTGAAGTACAAATGTAATTTATACTTCTTATTCTTAAAATTTCCACTTTCAACATTAAACTTTTTAATCGTTCCATAATGGCCTTCTTTTTTCTGCCTAAAGAAAGAATTCATTCAAATTCAGTGATTTTCTTCTTTGTCACTGTTATTTAAGTTGTACTAAGAATATTGCGGACATAAGTTCTGTGAAAGCAGGTATTACAAAACTCTTTATGAACATTTTCAAACACTAAAAAAGAAAAAAACAGCACCATGAACATCTCGGTACCAATTACTCAGGCTCCAACAGCCACTAAGTTGTTGCTGTTCATATTTCATGTATTCTGTTGACCTCCTCCTCTTTTTTTTCTTTTATTTTTATCTTCCCTTTTATTATAATACATATTTTTAAATGGTTTTAGAAGCATCTGTTAATGCTTCTGTGTGTATCTCTAGCAGATGAGGACTTTTTTGTTTATTATAACCCCATAGTATTATCTCACCCAACCAAATTAACATTAATTCTTAATACTTTTTAATTGTTGGTCTATGTTCATTTTTCCCAGATTATTTGAAAATATTTTAACTTTTTTTTTTTAATTAAATAACTAGTATCCACTCGTGGCAGATCAGAACGTGATTGCTTAGGCATTTGTCTTTCCTAAAGTTACTTGAACTGGAATGCACAGCAGGCTTATTTTTATAGTGAAATTAAGGATCTTGCCCAAGGATATTCACCTGAACTGTATGAAAAAATTTGATTTTACATAGTCTGATAGAAGAGCTTAGCATTGATAAATGCCCATAGTAGCTGATCAGTACATGTACTTTAAATTTATTCAAACATGTCTAGAGTGTTCTTGTTACTATATTATAACTTTTACTAATAAAGTTTTTTGAAACCAAGCTGATTTTGCATCTGTTTCAGTAAAACTGCTTAAGATCTATTGATAAGACCTAGGGCCTTTCAGAAATAATTACAGAAGAAAAAATCTTTTGCCTCTCTATTGGCAATCCAATAAAAAGTTTGTGTTATAGCTCTTTTGGACTAATTTCTTATGCACTCTAGAAAAAATTGGAAAAGATTTCAAGTTGTTTCTAAAACATTCAGGCCAATTGTGTTATATCAAATCAAAACAGATTTTTTTTGACACTTATTGATTAAATGAATAAATAGAAATGCTGACACAACTATGAATGTTGTTAGTTGATAGATCTTAGCCTTAGTATTTCCACCTTCCATCAAAGATTACATTGGTTACTTCCGAGTTTATTGTCAAGCAGGAAAACATTTCTGTGCTTTCTATTTCTTAGGCTTATGTAGTGGAAGACAGTAAGCAGCTTATTTTAGAAGGTCAGCATCATGTGATTCTTCGCACCATAGGAAAAGAAGCCTTTTCATGTCCTCAGAAACAGGTAATGGCTGAGTTTGCTTTGAGCTTTCCATTGAACTTTGGGGGAGCTTTGTTTGGCTTTTGTACTTCTGGAGGAGTCTGGTTTGTATAGACTTTTAATACTAGGTTTTGAGTTGTGGGATGGTGGCGGAAGACTGGTTAATATTTTAAATGAACATGAATTGATTCTAAAATTTTTACTAGCACTTTACAGCAATATTAAGATGCATTGATGATCTTAGTGTTTCCTAGGATATATTCATAGTTTTAAAAAGAATTGATATGTTTGAGAGGAAGAGAACCATGTCCTCTGTATTTTCTTATTTGTTGAAACAAGCCCGCACCACTGCAAAACTGAAGGGGGCATAGCATAAAATGGAAAGCATGACCTCAGAACTTGTATTGCACCTGGTAATAATGTTTAATATGTTTTCTTGTTTTTCCTAAAATACACTTTAATCTTACCAAAAAGGTATAGTGTATAATGTAATTTAACCACATTTAATCCAGTAATTCAAACAGTGACTTTGTATAGTATTTATAAATAACAGATCTTTGTTTTCAAGCATTTCTCCCTATTATTTTGAAATGATTTTCCAACTTAACATGCTAGTTGTATGGAGAGTACCCTTATATCTTTAGTTCAGTTTTATAAGTGGTTTGCACTTTGCCTTATTTGCTTTATCATTCTTTCTTTGTTGAATTTTGTTCTTTATCATTTTCATGTATTACTCTCATGTAAATTGAAGACATCATGCCCTTATGCTCCTAAATGTTTCATTGAGTATTGCTAGCAACAAAGACAATCTCTTACATAACTATGAAAACTATTATTAAATCCACTAAGTTTATCGCTGATGCAGTATTCTTATATACAGCTTATATGCAGAAGTCTTCAAAAGTATTAATTATATCCTTATAACTGTTTTTTCTTATCAGAACATTTACTTGTCATATCTATTTATTCTCTATCTGGAAATTTCTCAGTCTTAATTTGTCAATTATGACTTCGACATTTTTGAAGAATGTATGCTAATTATTTTGTAGAATAGTACCTCTGTTTTTTTCTTGTGCTTCTTTATAATTAGATTAAGGTATTTTTTTTGATAAAGACACTGCATAAGTGATACTACTTCAGTGTATTACATCAAAAGTCATGTGATACTGATTACAAATCCCATGATCAGTGATGGATCATTTGATTAAGGTTGTATATACCATGTTTCACCACAGTAAAGTTACTGTTTTCCTTCAACAATTATTATTTTAAAATTTGTGGTAAGATAATTTGAGATTATGCTAATACTTCATTTTTCATTAAACATAGATTAACTAGTTTTAGCATCTGCTGAATGTTCTATAACTTGAATCAGTTTTAATTTTTTTTTTAATTTATACATACAAGCTGGGGTGCAGGCCAGAGGTGTGGGGCGGTGAGAGGGTTCACCAGAGGCAGAGTGGGGAGCAGAACAGGCAGATCAGAAATACACTGCTGAGGGGAGCAGTGGGCGAGGCAGGAGAGGTCTGCCGCACCATGTGGGATTCTCCCTGGATGGGCGTTGAACTCGCATCGCAGCTGCGGACGGCTCCACAGCACAGTGCTTAACCACTGCGCCACCAGAGAGGCCCAAATCAGTTTTAATTTTGATGGTATTTACTAATGGTAATTTTCTAGGTTTAATGAAAGTATTAAATATCACACCAAATTTATTGTTTATTTAAAGGAAACTTTTTCTCCTTTTGATTATATAAAAATACTGAGTGTTCTAAATATCATAAACTGTTGATAATTTGGAACATCTCAAACAATGGCAAGATTAACATTTTCAAAGTGAAACAGTGATTTCTATAAAATTTCTCTCATATTTCCATCTTACATATATGGCTTATCTTTTTTATTTTTCCGTAAGTTTTGAAATATTTTATATTTTCTTCATATTAACTGAATTTGAAAGACAAGGCAGTTTAATCATACTGTGATGAAGTAGATTTAGAGCCCAAAGACTTTCAGGTTAATGACTTAGTACAAGTTATTTGCATAACTTGATGAACTTTAGCTTTCTTATCCAAAAAATAATGTTCATACTTTACTTTTACTCTGCTGGTCTTAACTCTTTTCTTTATGTAGTGTTTTTAATGTCATACTTTTGTTTTTCAGGAACCTCCAGAAATGGAACTTTTAAAATTTTTCAGACCAGAAAACACTACAGTTCCCTCAAGACCATCAGCAGAACAACTTTCTAATCTTATTAAAACAAGTCTTCACTATCCAGAATCTTTCAATCATCCATTTCATCAAAAAAGGTTTGAGGTTTATTTTCTGTTAAAATTTCTTTACAATGCATTATAGTTACTTATTTTGACATGACATTATTCCAAATATTGAAGAAGAAATTTAGAATAATATTGAAACTATAGAAATTACTCTTAAGTAATTTACCCTTGACTGCCATTACTGTATGTTGCAGTTGTAGCTATGGTTGGGTATTGTGTCAGCCACCTCAGTTTCCAGAAGTTTCCTTTTCGATGAGCAGGTTTATCATTACCTTAAAAATAAGGGAAAAAATACATCAATTTTTTTTTAAGATTTATTTTTATTCATGCATACAAGAACTGGGGTGTAGGCTAGAGGTGCAGAGAAGTGAAAGGATTCACCAGAGACAGGATGGGGGGCAGAACAGGCAGATTTTTACTGAAATACACTGCTAAGGTGAGCAGTGGGCAAGATAGGCGAGGTCTGCTGCACCATATGTGGGTTAGCTCCCTAGCTGGGAATTGCCGCAGTGGTGAGAGCACTGAGACTTAACTCCTGTGCCACCAGGGAGGCCCCACGTCATTTTGTTTTGTTTTTTATTTTTTTAGACATGGAAATTAAGCTTAAGATGGGCCTATAATATTAAATAATCAAACAATTCAAATTTAAGTCTCATTATTTACTTAAGATTCATTAAATGTTAAACTTCATGGAGAATGATGTATTTATAATTTTGATAAATAAAACAACTGGACATTGTAAAAATAAAAAGTCAAATCAAACGAGCTTCAAAAGGTTGCTTGTTTGCAGATATAAGAAAAGGTGGCAAGGAGTCTATTAGAACCAATCTGTAAGTGATAATTGAAGGTATAAATTTGATGATAGTACCCAAAAAGGGGTTGAGGGTAAGATGGGATGGAATAAAAAGAGAATAGTGACCTACAGAACAAAGGCAATTGAAAGATGAGCCTAAAGAAAAAAGAGCACATGAAGAAGACTGAGAAGAAAGACCAGTGAGACAAAATGGTATCTCATAGGTTGAGTGAAAATAGATGGAACACAGAGGTGGCTAACAGTTTAAAGTGCTACAGAAAGGTCAAATTATAAACGGGCCAAAAAATTGTTCATTGGATCTGACAATAAAGTGATTATTCATGATTTTTGAGAACAATGTTATTAACTGTATAGTGGGGATGGAAGCATAGTAGATAGGAAAGAAATGGAAAGTAAGTTAAGGTACTAAGTGTGTTCTCATAACAGGATAAGGTTAGTTGGCATTTTCCTGGCTTGTTTTTTCCTCCATTGATCTTTCTAGGTTGAGATTGTTTACTTTTGTTTTTCATTTTGGGAAATGACCACATAGAAATACTTTAGAAATTTTTGAGACTGGCTATAATAAGTGGAAATAAAATGGTTTTGTGGACATCTGTGTTCTCATACTTAGTATCCAGGCATTGTATGTTTTACTTCTTATTTACACAAATAATTTGTCTTGAGTGATTTGGAAACTCAGTTTTTCCCCTTACTTGATTCTGATTATTTTTATGGAACTTATTCTATATCTGTTAGGCATTTCTTAAGTATTAGTATTCAGGAAAGTAGGTTTCCCTTGTTTTAAAACCACAATTAATATTTCTTGTTTGTTTTTCCTCCACAGCCTTTGTTTAGTACCAGTTACCCTGCTACTTTCCAATTGTTCTAAAGCTGATGTTGATGTAATAGTTGATCTTAGGCATAAAGCAACAAGGTAAAGATTTATTTCATGCAAGATTGTTTTGCAGCTTCAGATTTAAAGTGACTGAAGAGCAATTCAGTATTTTGAAATTGTGCAGATAATTACTTAGCATGGATAAGGGAAGTTTACACAGGCATGCCCTGATTTTTTTTTCTTTGGTGTTAACAGAAAAATTACAGACTATAGTCTTAGTGTTACAATAGGGGCAAAATGGAAAGCAGTGTCCAAAAGCTGCACATGAGTTTTGCCAGAGACAAGAATGTTTGTAATGGTTTGTTTGTGATTGAGAATCAACAAGTTTGTTATGGTAGCATAAGGTGTTTTTTTCCTGGTTATAAAATAATACCTAACCCATAACCCCAAATAGGCCCAAACTATCATGTCTGATACTCGTTAAGAGTTAGATGCTTTTGGGAATTCAGAAATTTTGGGATTATTTAAAAAAGTAAATGAAGCATATACTCATTATCATTGTTTAGTACCCCAAAAAGAATTTGGGGCAACTCTCTGAAATTCAGATATGTTTGTTTGATGATTTTGTATATCATAAAATAATGAACTAAGGCCTTATTGATAGAGACTATATAGTTTCCCATTTTTCAGTATTATAAACAATTTCATTATTTTAAGCATTCTTATATATACATTTCTTTTTTTGTTTGGATAACCAAGTGGTTAAAAACTCAGATTTGAAATCAGGTTCTGTCATTTACCAGCTGCTGTTTTGAGCATTAAGTAAGAAAATTTACTCGCCTTGTACCTGGAAAATAATAACTATTAGTAAGAATGAGCTGTTACAGATATAGTAATAATAACTATGGCTATTATTGTTATTATTTAAAAAGTTGGCCTCATAAAATAATTTTTAGTAGTAGAATTGCCAGATGAAAGGGGTGAGTCTTTGGAGAAACAATTGTGAATGAAAAAATCGTAATCATGTTTTCCTCCTTCCTTAGTCCAGAAGCGTTTGAAATCCATGGATCATTCACATGGCTTGGACAGACACAATATAAACTTCAGCTTAAAAGCCAGGAGATTCACAGTTTGCAGCTGAAAGCATGCTTTGTCCATACAGGTGTTTATAACCTTGGAACTCCTCGGGTGTTTGCCAAGTTGTCGGACCAAGTTACGGTGTTTGAAACAAGTCAGCAGAATTCCATGCCTGCCCTGATCATCATCAATAATGTGTGACACCTTGTAAATTTGTACTGAAATATACAAGAATCAGTTTTACTTGACTGAATGGGTTTTTACAGCAGTATTTGAAATACCTAACTTGCTATAGAGGTTGGGGTCGGATCACTGCAGAATACTTTGACTTGTCAGTTTGTTGATGACAGAAAGCACGTTGGATTGAGGATACTTAGAAGTATTCCTTTTTTTTTTTTTTTAATTTCTTTAAGCCCTGGTAATAATTTACATGCTCATAAGACAGAAATCAGCATACATGCACCTTATTAAGCCCCGTCTTTAAAAACCAATGTCTGAGTCTGCTGTTACAATTTATCAATGGTATATGAATATTAGGAGATGATTTTGAGGAGGGAAAGGCCTTGTTGGCAGTACTTCTGTTAAGCCATTAGTCTATAAATTCCAGCTTTACTGTGAAGTTCTATAGAGTATTAAATACAGATTTTCCTGTCTTGCTTTACACAGTTCTCTAAAATCAGTTTTGAACTTTGGTTATAGAGTCTTCATACTTCAGCATCTCGTCATTCCTATGGCTTATACAAAACTTTGTAAAAACAAAAAATTTTTTTCTGATGCTTTGAATATAGTTTTGAAAGGAGTTTGACTTTTTTTTCCTCGTTCATCTCGGCATACAGTGCACTATTTCACAACATGAGATTTTTGTCATTTAAATTATATTCTTTATTATGTAACTAACAATTGAGTTGATCTGTTTAAACTATATATCTACTCAAGTTAATTAAAAATAAGCTTTTCAAAAATGTATTATATTTATAACAAATGTACTGTAAATAAAATAAAGACATGCTATTCACTGTATAGATTTATTAGATACTTTTTTTTAGTCTGGGGATTTAATACATTCTTTATTTTAAGTGAATATTATTATTCATATTATTATTGAAGTTACAAGCCCAGTTTCCTTAGAGAGCTTTATCATCTTTGTTTCTAAAGTACAGTCTTTGTTTCTGCCTTCTTGATGGCTTTGATATATATGAGCAAATGAATTTTATCTTTAAATATGTCACTCTTGGTTACAAATTTGGATAACAAGGAGAGATCAATGCTTATTGGCCTATTATAAATAATCAGACTCTGCCTGATGCTACTTATGGCAAAATAGGTAATACATTTAGCTTTCTTGATGATGAAAAGTATAAAGTCCGAAAATATTAAAAAGATCTTCCTAAAAAGCAAATTGTCTACCAGTATAGTCAATTATTAGTAAGGCAGAAACCAGGTAAAGAAAATCCAGAGAGAACTGATTAGCTTCTGGGATTACAAAAGGCCCCTCATTTACAGTGGTTCAATTAGGATTTTTTAACTTTACCAATGGTGTAAAAGAGATACATTTGATAGAAAATGCACTCTCTCTTGATGTTGTGCAGCAGTAGCAAGTCAGCAATTTCAACTTAGTAAGATTTCAATTTGTAATGGGTTTATTGGGACCTAACTCCATGGTTAGGTGAGGAAGATCTGTACTTTGCCTTGGGAAGGTTGCCCACTTAGGAGGAAGCAGCTGAAAGATTGAGGGCTTTATCCTTCACATACTTTGAGACAAGAAGTATAGGTCAAGAGAAATAATATAAGTAATTAGAAATAATGTAAGTTGAAACAAGGGAAGAAAAAAAGAAAATGGGCAAAAAAGGGATACGAGACCATCTGGATTCAGTGAGAAAGTCTTACATGTTTATTCGGAGTCCTGGAAGTAGGATCAAGAGGATGGGGCAGAAACAATACTTGTTTTGTTGAAAAAATAATTTAAGAAAAAAGATTACTGTAAGGGCCTCCCTGGTGGGCGCAGCAGTTAAGCGCTGCACTGTGTAGCTGTTGGCAGCAGTGACGCAAGTTCAACGCCAGTTGGGGAGATTCACTCCTGCCTCGGCTGCTGCTCCCCTCAGCAGTGTAGTTCCATCGATCTGCCTGTTCTGCTGCCCACTCTGTCTCTTGTGAACCCTCTCTCCCCCTCTGGCCTGTACCCCAGCTTGTATGCATAAATAAGTCTTTAAAAAAAAACTTTTTAAAAAAAATGATTCGTTTTAAAAAAAAGTAGCAAGTTTCATTTAGCAAATACACCCAAAAGGAAATCACAATACAAAGTTTTAGGTCACTGTCTTACCAATTCCTACAGTAGTAGTAGTTGAATTTGCGAAACTAATTTTTAAATAGCTTAAATATAACCTGAACGATTTAAGATGGAAATAAACTAGAATGAACAAACATGGGAAATACTACTCTGAATTAGGGACCTAGCCCCTTGACGTTTTCCCAATAAAAGCATGTGCCCCAATGGGTTCTTGGTGGTGTGGTATAAAAGATCCACATTTAGGGGCCTCCCTGGTAGCCAAGGGGTTAATTCAAAATGCTATCACCTCTATGGCCTCAATCCCTAGCCAGGGAGCTGACCCACATGGTGCATCAGACCTGTCTCACCCACTGCTCCCCTCAGCAGTGTATTTCAGTAAAAATTTGGCTGCTCTGCTACCCACTATCTCTGGTGAATTCTCTTACCCTCCCCTGTCCCCACCCCCACCCCCAGCATCTGTGGCGTACACCCCAGTTCTTAATAATAAAATGAACTTGTGGCCTCTCCATGAACTGTGCAGTTGGAGAAGAAATTCTACACGTCCTTGATGTGCGGGAGCAGGGCAGGCCGCAGAGCTTGACCTCTAAACCTTCACCTCCCTGGGGACCCACCAGCATAGGCACTTGACAGGGCAGATGTCAACTTGAATGCAGATTTTTGTGACCAGTGGGGATGCTCACAGACAGAGACTCCTGGTAGGCAACAAAGTGTCGGCTGAGGAGAATAGGATTAATTTGTTTCACTAAGTAGAGTCAAAGGGCGCCAAATTCCACTGAACACAAAAATGCGGGTGGCTCTGGGGGAAGAGTTCCTGGGCCAAAAGGATGATGGGTTTGGTGTCGGGCGCTAGAGCAGAGAGAGTTGCTCAAAAGCAGTATTTGGAAAGAAACTCAGAATTTTCCAAGATGGACATCAAATTACAATTTCAAGTAGTTCAGTAAATCCCAAGCAGCATAAATAAAAAGAAACGTATCTGATAGATGCATCATAGTGAAACTGCTGGGAACTAAAGAAAAAGATTGAGTACAGAAGACAGAACTTAACTTGAATGTTAGCAATAATTCAACTGAGAGCTGACAGCTTAAGAAAAATAATGGAAGCCAGAAAACACTGGGCTCTTTTCAAAGGCCTGAAAGAAACTGCTGAACTAGAATTCTAACTTCAGCAAGAATACCTTTTGAGAACGGATGTAAAGCAAAGGTAAGATCAGACAAAACTGTAAGAGGGTGGTCCTCAGGAAACGAGAGTGTTCCAGGTTCCCTGCCCACCCCAAGGGAGGTGGATCTGAGCAGGAGAGATAAGAAGCTGGAGAAGAGAGAAGGAAAGACAAAAAAAGAAGGAAGGAAGCAGGATGGAGACCAGAAGAGGTACAAGGAGCAGAGAGACATATAAAGAAGATGCACTGACCTGGACTGATTGAAACAGATGTGGGTGAGAGACCCATGGGGATGTTGACTATGGCAATGTTGATCTTGGTTTTGATGTTGCTCTTTAACTCCCAGAATTGTCTGGCTGCTTCTGACCCTTTTCTATGGGTCCCTGCCAAAAGGTGTTTTAGACTTGTGGCAGGCTCTCGGGCCTTGCCTTGGGCCAATCCCATTTGGGTGGAATTTTGCCCACGAGGTGATGGGTAATTTTGGGTGCTTAGTTTTGAAACTATATTCTTTGTCTTTTCTGTATTATTACACTAATTGTATTAAAGTTTCTTTTCCACTTAAGGTCTTACATGTTTTGTCCTAATGCAGTGGATTGCAGAACCTATTTAGAGCGGGCAAGTTTGGGGGTTTGGGGGAGCCCCTCTCCCTGCCCTGTAACAAAACCAGAGTTCACTTCCAGGTAACTCTAGGATATCGTTGTCTACCTAAATCTAAATCTTTCCATTCATTCTCCAAATTAGTATACAAATCAAGAGCCAGTGAGACCACACCTAACTCATTCTTTTAGTATAACATGACCAAGAATACTAACAACATCAAATCATGTGTAGACTGAAAACACTAAATTCTAACAACCCATCTCAAGTGTATACTGCAAGCCTTTGAGAGTAGAGGAGGGGAAGACAGCAATCCAGAAGGACACTGAAAAGAGATAAGAGAACTGAGGGTGGAGTGTGAGCTAACATGAAACAGTCTATCCTAATTGTAAAAGTACTAAACAGATCTGCAAGATCTGAGCTCTGATTTCAGGTAAGACACTTGAGGCTTTGCAGTGGGCCTTATGGGAGCAGCAGGGAATAGTGTCCATTCATCACACAGCTAAGGAAATGCCTTCCAATAGCAGTTACCTTGTAATTCAACTACTTACAGGAGTATTGTTGCAGGACAAATAACTTTCAATCTCAACTGAAATTCTCCCATTAAAGATTCATACCCTTAGGTCTGATTTCCAGAAGACTCATTAAAATGCAAATGCCAGTAGGAATCCTATTAGTACAACCTAACCGATCTTTAGTGTTAAGTTTGTTTAGGTCTTCTAAGTGCGAGGCTTGAAATAGAACATAGGAACTGTCTAGAAGAGAGGTGATTTGTGCTGGTGGGAGGAGGAAGCCGGGGTCAGGAGGTCTGAAGAAGGAGTGAAAGAAAGGATGCTAGAGAAAAACTTGACCCATTTCATAATTTTGCTGAGGGTCAGCCCTGTCTGATGAAATCCCCTTGCTCATTCCCAGGATTACTGGTCTGTAGCTTTTGTCTCAGGGGGAAAGTTTTCATGTTGTGCCCCACCCTCCTCTCCACCACCAAGCTCTGTTTCCATTCTGATTTTTGTTTTATTTTGAAGTTTTATTTATTTATGCACACAAGAACTGGGGTGTAGGCCAGAGGTGTGAGGGGGTAAGAGGATTCACTAGAGACAAAGTGGGGAGCAGAACAGGCAGATTGAAGTACACTGCTGAGGGGAGCAGCAGGTGAGACAGGAGAGATCTACTGCGCCATGTGGGAAGCTCCCTGGCTGGGGATCAAACTCATGCTGCAGTGCCCGGTGATAGATACATAGGCTGAGACTTAACCCCTTGCACCCCCAAGGAGGCCCTGTTTCTGTTTGGATTTTGATAGATGTCAGCTTACCAATTTCAACAGCTCTCCTCAGTCCTTACCTGCTTGAGTTCAATATTCTGTACTTGGTGGCAAGAAGAGACACATGAGAACTGGTGTTAATACCAGGCAAACGGGGCTTCAAAATTGGACAAAGGCACTGCCCAAATTGCTTACCGGTCACTATATTGGTTCTGCACCCGTGCGCACAATTGCAAGACTACTCAGGCTTAGGGAACAATAACAATGGGATTTATTTAACAAACAGGAAAAAGCAAAGAATTACTAAAGTCAACATATGGCCGTTTATCTTACTTAAAGCAATGTCCAGTCCTTTAAGTCCCAGAAAAGTAACAAAGGTGGTGTCTTCCCGCCACTGCTGATGTGGAGCTCCTCTTCCAAACAGTAGGCCACATTTCCAAAATGGTGTCTTCCTTCTTCTGCAGACGCACAACGGCCAGAGAGAGTAGGCCAGGTTCCAACTCACGAGGACGACACAGAACACAACTGGAGATGCTCCCAGAACTGCCATGGTGTCCCAGGGCAGCACCAGGCCAACAACACTGCAAACAGCAACTACAGCGGCCAGATGACCCAACAGGCTGCACTCACGCATTTTAGGAAGGCGCCCGCTTCGGGCCTCTGCCTTCTTCCTTCGGTTGCAGTAAAGACAAAACTAGAAGCAGTTTCCGTCGCTCGGCTACTTGCAAAGCCCCCAAAGTCACTGAAGATTCAAAAACGTTTCTTCTTTTCCTACATTATGGCAACTGACTTCCCCTTCTCCTTCAGTCCCTTTTATTTTTCATCAGACTCTACCCTGAACGAGAATTTAGCATTTTTCCCCTGGGACTATTCATTCTCATCAGCAAACCCCCTCCAGGGGGCACCACCTTTATTGGATTTTGGACTCAGCTGGGTTACAGAGGTTTTCACAAAAGCCCCCAAAAAAGGTGTTTTTTTTTTTTTTTTTTTTAATGTATGAATGCTATTGTAACTGGGCTGAGTCCAAAGTCCAGTAAAGGTGGTGCCCCCTGGAGGGGGTTGCTGATAAGAATGAATAGCCCCGGGGAAAATGCTAAGTTTGCAGTTTGGGGTGGAGAGTCTGATGAGAAATAAAAGGGACTGAAGGAGAAGGGAAAAAGAGTTGTCATGATGTAGAAATAGATTCAGGAGTCAGCAGCAGAAAATGTAGCCGCCGAGATTGAGAGTTTGGAAATCAGATGCCAGAAGTTTTTGAGCTGCTGGGATATAGAGTTTCAGATTGAGCGTTTTTGGAATCTTTAGTGACTTTGGGACCAGCAACTTTGGAGGCTTTGCAAGTAGACGAGCGACTGAAACTGCTCCCAGTTTTGCAGTCGAAGGAAGAAGGCAGAGGCCCGAAGTGGGCGCCTTCCTGGAATGTGTGAGTGCAGTCTGTTGGGTCATCTGGCCGCTGTAGTTGCTGTTTGCAGTGTTGTTGGCCTGGTGCTGCCCTGGAACACCATGGCAGTTCCGAGAGCATCTCCAGTTGTGTCCTGTGTCGTCCTCGTGAGTTGGAACCTGGCCTACTCTCTGGCTGTTGTGCGTCTGCAGAAGAAGGAAGACGCCATTTTGGAAATGTGGCCTATTGTTTGGAAGAGGAGCTCCACATCAGCTGTGGTGGGAAGACGCCACCTTTGTTACTTTTCTGGGACTTAAAGGACTGGACATTGCTTTAAGTAAGGTAAACAGCCATATGTTGACTTCAGTAATTCTTTGCTTTTTCCCTGCTTGTTATATAAATCCCATTGTTGTTCCCTAAACCTGAGTAGTCTTACAAATGTGCGTGTGGGTGCAGAACCAATATAGTAATGGTAAGCAATTGGGGCACTGCCTTTGGCAATTTTGAGACCCCTTTTGCCCGGTATCAGTATGTTTTAGTTAATAAGCTTGCCATCAGGATGCAGTATATAAAAAAAAAAATCTGGTATTTTTTTTAAGAATATTAGTATAGTGACGCTCTGCATAATGATATTTCTGTCAAGGGTGGATCACAGGCACAACCCTGGTCCCTGTATGCAGGTGTTTAGTAGGTGACGCATTTATATCCATGACGTCCTCACAACAGTGAAATTGACTAGAAGCATTTCTTGCAAGTATCTTTGTTGTTAAGCCATGTGTGGCTGCATCTGTTGATTAGAAAATCTAATTTCAAAATAACGTTTTAGCACTTTGTGGTCCGCTCACGTATTAATAAGTGTTCATCTAGTCTCCGGTTTTACATGCCACGGTGGATTATTTGGAACTATTAGGAGCTATTTCTTTGATCGTACTCAGTCTAGAAGTTTTACACATTGTTTTGGTGAAAATGTAAGGTGTTTTATGAGAAATCTTACAGTTTTTTTAATATCCGGTAGTTCAGGAGTTGTGTGTGTTTTATTGAATGCTTATACCATTCATGCGGTGGCACAGAAAATGGCCAGCACACAAAGTGTTAACCAGAGAACGGGCATTTTTTTTTTAAAAGATTTTATTTATTTATACATACAAGCTGGGGTGCAGGCCAGAGGCGGGGGGCGGCGAGAGGGTTCACCAGAGACAGAGTGGGGAGCAGAACAGGCAGATCAGAAATACACTGCTGAGGGGAGCAGGGGGTGAGGCAGGAGAGGTCTGCCGCACCGCGTGGGATTCTCTCCGGCTGGGTGTTGAACTCGCATCACGCGCTGGCGACACCTCCACAGAGCAGCACTTAACCGCTGCGCCACCAGGGAGGCCCCAGAGAACAGGCATTTGGATGCGAGGAGCAGCTATGGCCACATGTTGTTTAACCATGTTTTAGGCCAAGTCATATAACCTAGGTGTGTAGTAGTTAAACCAGCTAGTCCTGGAGAATTACACTCTGTGATGTTTGCTCAACGAGTCAGATTTCTCAGAAGTATCCCAGTCATTATGTGACACATGTCTGGAATTTTACTGCAAAATCCTGATGCTGATGGAGGAAGGAGAGCCAGGATATTTTCAAGGGAGTCCTCTCTAACTGAAGGAGGAAGACAGGCAGGGCCTGGGGAGCCAGGCTAGGGTAGGGCCCAACCCTGTGCCACTGGCAGCTGTCAAGGTTTGTCTCAATCCAAAGACCAGTCACGCTCCAGGGAGCAGAGTGAGGAGAGAGCAACAGTTCCCATTTTTCAAGTTCAGAAAACCCTCCAGATTCAAAAACAAGAGGCAGAGCAGCAGGGATGCTGGTCCTTCTCTGCACCTGGGCTTGGCCTCTGCATCTTAATTAGGTCTCTGGCTTTTCTGCTCCTTCCCTCCTGAGTTTGGAGAGGCGTGGGGCAAGATGGACAAGACTCCATGTAGGGACACTTATTTCCTTCTTGAAAGTTAAGGGTTATGGGATTGTGAAAATGTCTGGGGAAGGAAGAAAGCACGGCCGTTGAGAGGGAGGTGTGGTTACAGTGGAGCGTGTTCACACTACTCCCAAAAGCTGATTATTAAATTTACAGGAATTCTGCAGACCAATTGTTAAACACAGCCACTAATGGAAAAACTAAATCATATAAATGTGTAACTAAATGTGTTAAATTTAAAATAAAGGTAATGAATATGCAAAATTTACCACTTCCTGAATATTTTACGATGACCCACCCTGCTGTGGTCATTTATTGTCTTTATGGGTAAATGCTGTGTTAGGAGCTGCTGCTCATTCTGCATTCAAAGGCATCTTGCTCTGGTAGATATGGCCATAATTTGATTTTTTGCCCCAGAGAATTCATATTCATCAGGGCTTGAAGTATTAGTTTTGGCTTTTTACTCTAGACCTAAGGAAGTGATGGAGAAAATGTTATAATGCAGATTAAATTGAGAAGTCTTGCAGAGCACACACAGTGGAAGAAATACTTCTCCAGTACCTAAAAACTGTGATCCAGGTCAGCAGAGAAGTTGCTCATGTCCTGGAACAAGTGAAGATGTATCTTCTCACTTTCCTCAGTGTAAAAATATCAACCAACAACCATACTAGGGTTATTCTCATTTGTTAATTGCAACTAGGTTGCTTATACAAGAATTGAGCAAAAAAAAGCCCTCTGTGAGAAGCAAAGGGCTATGTGAAATATGCAATAAAGTATATTACAGGTATTTTATTATTTGTAAATTGTATGCTACGTTGGTTTATATCAGTTTTAAAAGATGTTTTTTCCCCTTCTTGGAGAGTAGTTTGTAAATATGCATCAGCACACAACTGGGTACGAGCATAGACCCTGAAAAAATTAGTGTTCTGACATCCATGTTGTAGTTAGCCAAGAGCTAAGATGTCCCATAGGACCTTCCGGGCTTTAGGGTTCATGAGGACAGTGGTCTCAAAGTGTGCAAGTATAACTATTTGGGCAGCTACTAAAAATGTAATTATAGATGCTATCACCCCCAGCAGTTTGGTCTGCTTCCTCACCAATTTCATTGATCTGGTTGGGGTGTGGAATCTTGTCCTTATTGTTGATTTTTATTTGTTTCCTTATTTTTAATCACAGAGAGTTTTTTTTAAAGATTTATTTATTTATCGCATGTAAGCCAGAGGTATGTGGCGGGGTGGGGGGGTGCGGTGAGAGGGTTCACCAGAGACCGAGTGGGGAGCAGAACAGGCAGATTGACTGAAGTACACTGCTGAGGGGAGCAGCAGGGAGGCAGGAGAGGTCTGCTGCGCCATGTGGGAAGCTCCCTGGCCAGGATCAAACTGGTGCTGCAGTGGCTGTGGATAGCTTCATAGTGCTGAGATTTAACCCCGTGCGCGCCACCAGGGAGGCCTGTTGTTGTGGGTTTTTTGTTGTTGTTATTGCTTTTAGAAGCCCCACTCTGTAAAGGGAGGGGTGCTGTATACCAGAGTTTGGGAAATATTACCCCAGAGAACCCGAGAAGCACTGGCGTCCAACTGCAGACTTTCATAAAGTCCGTTTCTATCAATCTTTTCCATACCTCATGGAAATGTTACTATTCTTTAGAAGTTCTAGGTGACTAGGTCAATGTTACAAAAATATGCCTCTAAGATGTGGCAAATAGTTCAAAGACTAATTTTCTACTTGAGGATATTGACATAAAAATTGAGTTTACATGTAGCTCATTTGCTCAGTTCAAGTAAACAATAAAACTGGCATTGATGGTCAAACCCAGTTTGTCTGTCATTTTTATTATTTCTAGGTCATTGATTGTCACTATTTTTTTTTTTTTGTTCAAGCTGGGGTACAGGCCAGAGGCGGGGGTGGGGGCAGCGAAAAGGCCCACCAGAGACAGAGTGGGGAGCAGAACAGGCAGATCAGAAACACACTTCTGAGGGGAGCAGCGGGCGAGGCAGGAGAGGTCTGCCGCACCGTGAGGGAATCTCCCCGGCCGGGCGCAGAACCGCATCGCGTGCTGCCAGCTCCAGGGCTCAGCGCTCAACCGCTGCGCCACCGGGGAGGCCCCATTGATTGTCACTATTAATGCTTACCAGTGGTTCTGTCAGATTTGCCATTTACAATATTAAATTCTTTTGAGCAATATTTGTAGTCTGCTGAGCATAAGTAGTTGAGAACTACAGGTTACATAATCACATAAGTTTTCACCCAAAATAAGACATTTTGAGAGTGAAAGGGGACTCTATTAGCAGTTATGGTGGAACAACAGACATCAGCTGGGCCTGTGCCAGGTACTCTGTGTCCCTGTTAACACCTCGCTCTCCCCCCACTCTGAGGCCATCCACAACCAGTGCATCCGTGGGTTCTGCTACACTTAGAAACATTTCACTTCCACAAAGCAGTCACATTTTATTCTTTGATGCTTGGGAAAATTCTAGTTTCCTTTCCTTTTTGCAGCAGTGTTCCTCCATTCTGACGTGGTAACACTGTCCTTAGGTGGGAATCAGGTGACAGAGGGCTATGAAAACTTAGGGGGCTGTAGCCAGGTCTGAATTCTAGTCCTTGACAAAAAACGTCCACTCTGTGCGTCCAGGCTGCTGGCCTGACTATAGTCTTAAAGCCTCTTCATATTGGTGTGGAGAAGCTTATGCAGGTGTGTGTCTGCATAAACAGAAATATGCCAGGTGTATTTCAGCCAACACACCTACCTTGAATATCACTTTACCTCATTCATATTTATCAACAAACTAGCTAGTGTAAATGAGACAGTTAATATTTGAAAGACTTTGGTAGCCAGTTCTGAATAATGAACTAAGCAGTTATTCAAAAGCTAAATAAACAACACTGGGTTAAGTAGTCACAAATTTTTTTAACTACATGTAGGTGATTAAAACTAAAACAACTACTGCGCTTCCTGTGAGCATGCACATACACAGAATCTTTGGTGAAATATTTTAAAGCAAATTATATTCAATATAGCATTTGCTCACAATATAAGGAAATGAGTACAGATGTACCAAAATAGTGTATTTCCTATTATATAATAGGAAACTATAATAAGGAAACTTATAAATACATATAAGGAAACTATCTATAATAGAACTATAATAAGACTTAAGTCTTTATGCAGAACATTATAAAATAGTATTTCCCCAAATGTGTTTCACTGAATAGGATATTAATAGGTACTAGATAGAAAACAAAAAGAGTAACTTGACTAAGCAAATTAGGAAAATAGGAAATTAAGTTAAAGAGATTTATTTAGTGGATTCATGGGGAGGTAGGGTAAGGGCAGTGGGGAGCTTTTGATGGGGAGCAGTCCTTCCTAAGAAAAATCTTTTCTTCAGAACTAATGATATACTCAAAGAGGTCTCTGGATGTTTTCTTTAAAGTGGCAGATTGTAAGTACTTTGTGCTTTGTGAGTCTTGGGATAGTCTCACAAATACACAACACAAAAGACAAGAAAGCTGTTAAGCAATATGAGTAATGACTGGGTGTAGCTACTTTAATAAAAAGAAAACACATGTTTCTGTAAATAAAAATTTGATTCACTTTAACACTGAGTGAAATTGTCAGTGTATCTTGGGAAACTGGACTATACTAGAGAATTAAGGAGGAGAAAGAGGGTAGAGTATAGGTTTCATTAAAACCCTGCAAATGATTCTTGAAACCAACTGTATCCACTAGAGGGCACCAGCAGAGCATCAGTGCCAGCTTTACTGCTTTCCTCTGAGATGCTGAAGTTAGCATTCTGCGATAGAGACCTTAGTGGAGTTGAGACTAGCATTACATCTTTTTTTTCCTTCTGCTACAGAAAATTAGAGTTAATGACAATTTACCAACATAAGGTACTAATAACATTCACCAAGGAAAGATTTCATAATTAAAATTGACCTCATTCAGAGAATCTGGATGGATGTGTTTTCTTGACATTTTTAATATTTTAAAACATTATAAAGTTTTATGAAATATGCCAAACATTATAAAGATCAGAACAAATTTAATTTGTCATAATGTAATATAAAATGGAAGCTAAAATGGGAAAACAGTTAAATCATTAAAACCCTCAAAAATGTGGGTTAAAATTCCTCCACCCCAATTGTTAACTGTGGCCAACCCACTTTGTTTCCTTGAGCACAGGATTGCTATGTATATTTAGTGAGATAATGGGTTTTAAAGTGCTTGGAACATGCTTGGTATCCAATACATACTGGCTAAATCTTGTGTTGGGGGGTTATACATGGGGTTTAAAGTACCGGGGTGCCTGGAGAATTTCTCCTATTGGGATCTCATTGGGGGCAGGATGACAGAAACCAAAACAACTCCAAAACTGTAGGGCAGCGCTAGAAAATGAACAGCCTAATGCATTCATGTGAGCAGCTTTCTAATGTAACTCACAGTTACCAAAAAATCAAAATCTGGGGCTATTTAGTTGGGATAAACTATCTTTTTAAAACAGATTACAGTATTATAAACTAAGATATTGATCTCAAAATCAATACCAGGATTAAGATATCAAGTGTAATGCTAAAAAGTACTCTAGGAACTTAAAGGGGGTATGTAATATTTTCTGAGCAGTAAGGTAAGGGCCTGTGATTTGGGATGTAGGAGTTTACTTGTGGATAACAGGCCAGAATCTCTTTAAACAAGACTGCCTTGGATGATCTAGTATAAATGGCTCCTCAATCAGACTGGGTTTGAATCCACGGCTTTACCTTTACTCCTTACCAAGTCCTCTGTATAATGTGGCAGCAATAGTTCCCCTCTCACCGGGTGATGGTGGGATTTCTTAGTCCGGTGATTGACAGGTAGTTAATACTCAATCCATCTGTTATCTTCGAACATGATTTACTTAAACTGCATATAAGAATGTTCTTTGTAAGCCCCTCTAGTAGATGTAGTTTCAGATAACTGTGTGAACCATAAACCCGTAATCAATTCTATCTAGAGCGAACATTGCACTATTTTAAGTTTCCAATTTCGCTCCAGATTACAGGCTTTATTTTGATTATAGCCTTGGGCCTCACACACACCGACTGTGAGCTCTGTTTCCTTCATATCATCCCTCAGAGCACTGAAAGAGACATAATAGAAATTCCTGTTGAGTTGAATAGAATTGATTAAATTACCTTTGTGTACTACAAACTGAATAAATTTGTGACGACACAACAGCTCTTCAAGGGCATGTGATGCTTTATAAATGACAAATATTAATAATCATGGCATTTCGTTTAAAAAAAAGCTTGTAAAACTGAACTAATATACTTGCATTCATAGGAATTTCTTTTCCTGTTCAAAGAAGGGAGAAATCAATAGGAACAACTGCGCCTTTATCCATGACAAGTTTAAGGGTTTTAAGGGAACTGAAAACACGGCATTTGCTTCTAGATTGTTTTTTTTCTGGCCAATATTGTCATAAAAGCACTTTCAAGTGTAGAGGTCTTAATTAGTCAACCATTCACAAATGTTAGTAGGGTCTTGTTCTGACACTGTTCTAGGCACTAGAAACTCTCCTGGGCATTGACTGCAGTGATATCTAATGTTAAGTTAAAGAAACGCACTTTTAACTTAACAGCTGTAGCAGCCTCCAGACTACATCTCTATGTTTTGACTTCCTCTTCAACTCCTGCATACTTTACTACCTCCCTTTGAAACCCTCCCCAAATGCTTAGAACAGGCCTAACCAAGACACATCACTTTGGCATATGGATTGTTTCCAGCTGAGGGCAATCAAGGTCCTTATAAGCTCATAAGAAACTTCTACTACACCTACCTAGAAGAAAGAACTTGTGGGAGGGGGATGTACCCAGAATTGTTTTTTACCAAAAGTAACCTTTATATTGAAGAAGCTATCTATATGGCAGAACAACTATTTACGTTGAGAGTATCTGGTCTTTGTTGTATGAGTCACCCTCTCCTTGTGAGGTGAGACCTCCCTCTTCTTGAAGCCTCAGTGTTAGCATGTAGACTGAGGGACACTCTGGAGCCTCCAAACCTGCCTGCTCTAAATGGTTCTGCTATCTATCGCATAAAGACAAAGCATTCTCTTAGTATGACAGAATTTTAATAGATTAGTACGCATAGAGCAGAGAACAATGGATAATAGTTTTCCAATAAAACACCCAAAGTCACCCATCCCTTCGTTGGTAAATGCTCAGCCAAACAGGGTTGGCCCAGACTTCGAAAGCAGCAAAATCAAAGTACAAATCAAGTTAGACACTGCCATTGTCAGCCTCCCGAAGAGTCTCTCACCCATGTTTTTTCCAAGTGTCTCAATTCTCCTTCCATGTTCCCTATGTCCCTGGTTCAAGTCCAAAGCCAAGAAGCAAGTGGGATTCTTCACATGTCTACTCCACATGCCTCCTCCAAGTTGTCTTCCAAGTCTCCTCTCCCAGTCTCCTGCTCCCCCTCCCCGCGCAGCTCCACCCTTCATCAGGTTGAGTAGGGGGAATACCCCTCCCTTTTATGGAAATTACAGTTACACCAGGTCCATATTCCATTCCTTATTTCAGCATATACATATGTATCCCTGTTTCTCCTTACTGATTAATGAATCCTCATTTCTTGTATTTTTATTGTCCATATTTTTATAATTAATCTGTTTCCCCTGCCAATCTGTCTGATAGTAATTTTTCAACTAGCCCAAATTCTATTGTTAAGTTTTTGAGGAATCTCCATACTGTTTTCCATAGTGACTACACCAAACTACATTCCCACCAAATTGTGCAAGTGTCCCCTTTTCTCCACATCCTTGCTAGAACTTGGAGTGACATCACGTCATGGTTTTAATTTGCATTTTATTGATAATTAGTGGTGCTGAGTATCTTTTCATGTGCCTGTTTACCATATATATGTCTTCTTTGGGAAAATATCTCTTCAGTCCACTGTCCATTTTTTAAATCAGATTTGGTTTCTTTTTATGTTGAATTGTATGAATTCTTTAACTATTTTGCATATTAACTCCTTGTCAAGTATGTGATTGAAAATATTTTCTCTCATTCAATACCTTGCCTTTTCATTCTGTTGGTGATTTCCTTTGCTTTGGAAAAATCTTTTAATCTAATATAGTCTCACCTACTTTTGTTTTTGTTGTCATTGCTTTTAAAGTCAGATTTTAAAAAATCATTGTTAAAACTGATGTCAAGGAGCTTCCTGCCTATGTTTTCTTTGGGGTATTTTATGGATTTAGTTCTTACATTTCAGGTCTTTAATTCTGAGTTAATTTTCGTATATGTTATGTGATGGTAGTCTAGTTTCATTTTTTTCTCATGTGACTGTCCACTTTTCCCAACACCATTTATTGAATAGATTATCCTTTCTCTGTTGTATATTCTTGGATCTTTTGTTGTAAATTAATTGACCATATATGGATGGGTTTCTTCCTGGGTTCTCTATTCTATGATCCGCTGATCTTCATATCTCTTTATGCCAGTATCACACTGTTTTGATTGCTGTGGCTTAGTAATATAGTTTGAAATTAATGTTCATGATGCCTCCAACTTTTTCTACTTTCTTAAGATTAGTTAGCTACTTAGGGCCAGACTCATCTCTTAAGAGTTTAGCCTTTGACCAGCTTCCCCTCTCTATAGCCAAGGATACTTTACACCACTAGAAGTCCATGTCTTTTTACTTGTCTGGATAGCTACTGCATTGGCTTTTAGGGCCACCTCTGGCCATTGGGCAGGTAATATCTCTTCAGTTGAAGCTTCTCCCATGCTACTTTGCCCCAATTGTGGGCCAACTTAGGCCCTTCCTTAACCCCTCAAAGTACAACTGATACTAAGATATAGTACTGATGCAAGGATTAGTTAGGGCTTACTGTTAACAAGAACACAAACTTGAGTCTGTTTTTAAAATTGAGTGGAAATTTCCGAAAGGTCCACATTTTCTAATTTAAAAAAAAAATTAAGTGCAATCCTCATCAACCCATTGGTCTCAGTGGGTTCTCACTGGTTAATTATGAGGCAATGTAGATTCAAACTTCTCTTTAGGAAATATTTATATTGTTTACAGCATACTTGCCTGACCTTTACTACATTGGAAACATAAGCTTTGTTATTTTGCACAGGAAGCAAAACAACTTACACTTTGAAAGGTGGACACTTGGTGCTATCTTCCAAGCCTATTCACTATGCACAAATTCTGGGAAAGGTAGTCTGAGACAAAAGGTCAGCTAATGCTCCAGTTCATAAGACATGCAGAAACACAAGAGATCTGTGGAGAACTTTCTCCCATTATGTCCCTTTGGACATTTAAAAAGTTTCTAGGATAATGTTAAGAATAGCAAACATGCTTTTAGAATGCACTTCACCTGGAAAATAAATATAATCTTAAAGGAATAAGGAAGTATTGTAAGTAGAGATTGTAAGTTTTGCTAGCCAAGAACCAAGATTGTGTTGGAAACCATGTTTGCACCCACTTGTGTTGCATAATAAATGGAAAATCTGTGCTAGACATTGCTGGTATTATACTTTGATTGTCTGATGATACTCAGGAATGCTTTTCAGATAAAGATAATTGTTCTGAGGTCTGCAAGTTCTCAAATAACTGGTAAAGCAATTCCTGGGTTCCCAATATTCGCACAGACTTTCCTATTTAGGGAGGCTGACACCTGGTTCAAAGCTTGCTATTGCCTTTTCTTTATTTCCCATTTTGGCTTTGCATGCATTGAAATGTTCTATATTTTCTGTAACTCTTCCTCCAGATGAGATGGTACGATATTAGGGAAGATTCTTAATCCTTGCCAGATATAATAGCTTGACCTTTAATTCCTTACATATAACATATATGCCACAACTCTCTAATGTCCTAGTATTTTTAACACTTTCATTTTTTTATGGGGTGGAATAATATGATAGGAAAGATACTTTTCAAAAGAAAGAGATAAGCTGACTGTAATTAAAGAAAATATAATTTGAATTTTATGTCTGCTTTTAAGCGATTGTGGTTTTGGGAATTAAAATTCTATGTCCTCTAATTTGTAAATTAGAAAATGGTGTATGGACGTGTATGTTTGTAACATTAAAATACATACATATGTTTATTTACTTAGTGATTCATGGAAATATTTATTTTGATAATTAGCATTATTTGTAATGACCAAAATGCTGACCTTGTTTGGTTAGAACTGATGATGAATTTTGACCCAAAGGCAATTCTCTAATTTGTTGATTTAAATTCAGTTCAATTTTCGCCTGTTAAATTTTCTCAAAGCATATGATCTTATACTTAACATTTTGAATGTTAAGAGAAAAGCCAGGTGTTGCACGAGGGCCTGTTGCCAAGCCAAGACTGGCCACCCCTCCCAGTACCTTCCCAAGCAGTACTTCAGCCATTTCACTGCTTCAGAGGACTGTTGTGAAGCCTTGAATTCTCAGAAATCTGACTGTGACAGAAACCACGGAAAAGTCTTGCTGCTGTATAGCGTAGTCACAGACACACTGCAAATGAATTTTACTTTTTGAAAAGCATTCATTTACAAAGAGAAATGGCTCTGACTACTGACTCACCATACCCAAGTTGTCATACAGCTCCTCTGGCTTCTTGCAGGCCAACTACAAGTTCAAATGCTGTTTGAAGAGAGTCAGAGCAAAGGGACTTTTTTAAAAAATTGAATCTTTGGGGATTCCCTGGTGGCGCAATGGGTTAAGCCTCAGCATTATGAAGCTCTCTGCAGCCACTGCAGCATGAGTTTGATCCCCAGCCAGGAAGATTCCCACATGGCGTGACAGACCTCTCCCGTCTCGCCCGCTCCTCCCCTCAGCAGTGTATTTCAGTCAGTCTTCCTGTTCTGCTCCCCACTCTGTCTTTGGGGAATCCTCTCACCACCCGCACACCTCTGGCCTACATCCCAGTTCTTATATGCATAAATAAATAAATCTTTAAAATAAATAAATAAATCTCAAAAAAATTTTGAATCTTTAATGTCTCCAACCTATCTCAATCTCCACGAAGAAGATATAACTCAGGTAAAAAACTGGAGAGCAAACTGTATATAAATAATGTGTCTGAAAAGTTTACAAATACCCTCTCCCCCTAAATTTACAAATATCCAATTCTTTAATGTCTGGAACAAAACACTGAAAAGTGATTGTAATTTGGTAGGGGGGAATCAAATTATATGAAATCTTGTTTGGAGACAATGAGATTGGTCAACTTGAAGCATATAAACTGATAAAACTTGTTCTCCAAGAACCAGCGCCTGGCAGCCCCCTCTCATGAATATTTAGGAAATCGGTGTTATTGTTTGGGTCAGGCTAAATGGGCCTCCACACTCAGCGCCCTCGTGTCTGAGTCTATCCCTCCAATCATCGACCTTGACATGAAGTTCAGACCCTTCTGATGTTTCCTCATTAGAATATTTAAAAAATCGGGCCTCCCTGGTGGCACAGCGGTTAAGTGCTGTGCTGTGGAGCTGTTGGCAGCGGGGACACAAGTTTGACACTTGGCTGGGGAGATTCCCACATGGCGCTGCAGACCTCTCCTGCCTCGCCCGCTGCTCCCCTCAGCAGTGTGTTTCCTTCAATCTGCCTGTTCTGCTCCCTGCTCTGTCTCTCTGGTGAACCCTCTCACCGCCCCACGCCTCTGGCCTGTACCCCAGCTTGTATGCATAAATAAATCAATCTTAAAAAAAAAATAAAAAGAAGTCAGTGGATTGGGAATATGTTTAGAGATACAGGTTTTAAAAAAAGGCAATTAAAAAAATCCTCACACTGCAGTAGATTTTAATAGTTTGATTTCAAAGTTACTGAGTTTACTATCCAGTTCCAGGGAACCCTAATTGCTGACAACATGAAAAGAAATCGAGTGTCATTTTAGAGATAAGATTCTGCTATCTCTTGATTTTGAGCTTGCTATACTTTTGATTGCCTCACTTAGTTTTCAGATTGATCTCACCTAGTGAAATAAATTTGAACTGTATGCTATGATAGACTGAACCATGCCCCAACATCATGGTGCTGTTCTGCTATTGTACTGATTAGAAATGATCTGTATTAATAAAGAAGTGTTTAACTTATATGAAGAAATGTTTGCTTTTCTGAGCATTTCCTAATACTGACATTAACTGAGTTTTACATTCTATTGCCTACAATGAAATACTTGAATATTTTAGGTTGCTCCAAATATCTTTACAGATCAGATAGAGCTAAATGTTTTTATTTTTTAAAAAATGCTATCAGAATAAAAATTGATGTATTAGGCAATAGCTATGTGATGTATTAATTCACACAATTCTGACTTTTGGGTGGCATTTAGGAAACACTAACCACCCTATGTCATTGGGGTTGTTCTGAGAATTATTGAATTACTTTTAGTTGCTATACTTTATTAGTTTATATATATATATATATATTTAATTGTATAAATTTAAGAAAATATTTAATACTAGTGCTGGCACATATTAAACTCTTAATATTTGGTAACTATAGTTTATTATTTCCTTTTTATATGATACAGTCGAGTGTTTAGAATCACACAAATTGTCAATGGTCAAACAAATTTGGAATTTAGACCTACAGTTCCAATACTTGGACTTTCTACTTTGCCATGATGACTGCTAGTTCTGGTGATGAGTCCCAGTTGCATCTGGTAGGAAAGGGGCCAGTGACAGACCATCAACGCAGTCCATCCTAAGTGGGCCTGAGGGATACATTCAGGCACTGATACAGGGAAAGAGTAACTGGCAAATGGAGAAGATCATGAGTAGTCCAGAATTTGAATTCTATTGTTTGATGTCATCAAAAATGTCTCCCCCCTGGGGCTTCCCTTGTGGTACAGCAGTACAGCCCTGTGCTCTGGAGCTGCAGGCAGCTGCATTGCGTCGCCCTGCCAGGGAGATTCCCACTTGGCTCGGCAGACTTCTCCTGCCTCGCCCACTGCTGTCCTCAGCAGTGTGTTTCCATAGCTCTGCCTGTTCTGTTCCCCATGCTGTCTCTGGTGAACCCTCTCGCTGCCCCACGCCTCTGGCCTGTACCCCAACTTATACGCCTAAATAAATAAATCTTAAAAGAAAAAAAGGTCTCCCCCAAAATGTTCAGAAGGCTTTTTGCAGGATGTCCAGAGTAGGATTTTTCTAATCTGTATCACACTGGTATGTGGAACCAGGGTCAGCAGACGCCCTGTGCGCCTTAGGTGAGTGACACTGATAACATCACTTATAGAAAGATTACCTAGAATTTAGACTGATCCAGAAACAACTGTTTTATCAGAGGAACTTATCTCAAGATGGCAAACAGAAACAAGATTTTGTCCTACGAAGTCATCTCTTTGTGTCATATGTATTAATACTGCAATATTAATTAATACTGTAATATGACTCTCACGTGGTGGAGAAAGAGTGACTAATCAATAAAAAGCAATCACTTGCTTATAAAGATACTGGTAAACAGACATTTGAAAGGCAAGGACAGAGAAAAGCTTGACTGTGCCAAAAGGCCCTCCTGAATTAAAATAAACAGGCAATCCTGATAATTTGCCTTGGAAAAGTGGTATAATACAAGCATGGAATTTGAGGCAATTTGAAATGTTTATGAACACTCTTATAGTCTTAAAACTTTCTCCATGTTTTGGGATAGCTGCTGGTGATCTCTGACAATTGGCACAGTCCTCCCTACAGACAGACGGAGGCTAGAAGCTCTCAGGCCCAACCCCACCCACTCTGAGGTGCTGTGTCTGAGCCTTGCCCAGAGGCTAGCTAATTTCCCAATTTTGCAGCCAATTGAATTGTATGCTTATATTATTGTCATGTGGAGGCCCCTCTGGTAAATTCATACTGTGCTTATATGCATTTGGTTTGAGTTGTAAGTGAAGCCTTCCCACTCAGGGGAAGTTAGCACTCTAGAGATCACGAACATAACGAAACATCCAAATCATGTGAACACCCCTCCTCTCTCTTTGAAGTCCCAGGCCCCTCACCATGGGGTATAAATCCCTGGTTTGTTTCATTTACCTTACAATTTACAGCTATGTAAATTCTCCATATATATGTTATTAAATTTTCTCCTGCTAAACTGTCTGATACTAATTTGTTTGTTAGCCCAGCCTCAGAGGGGGAATTTTTCCTGTAACCTGACAGTCCCTTATTCCCAGAAGTCAGGGACATTTGTCAGGGTTACTTGGAGGAGTCTGGGAACAGCTTGGCACACAGAGTCTTGGCTTTTCTTTCAAAAGGAAGATGGCTCTAGCATGAGAGAAAACAAAACGTTTTTCATTGTTCATCCCAGATATGTAGTAGGTATATAAATACCAGGAATTTTTGGATGACTGTAAGTCCTTTCTGGGTTATTTTCTTTTTTTTTTTAAGATTTATTTATTTATGCATAGAAGATGGGGTACAGGCCAGAGGCATGGGGCAGAGAGAGGGCTCATCAGAGACAGAGTGGGGAGCCGAACAAGCAGATCGACGGAAACACACTGCTGAGGGGCGAGGCAGGAGATTTCTGCCGCGCCATGTGGGAATCTCCCTGGCCGGGAATCTCCCTGGCCAGGTGTCAAACTCGTGTTGCTGCTGCCCGACAACTCCACGGTGCAGCCCCCAACTGCTGTGCCACCAGGGAGGCCCTATTATCTTTTTTTTTTTAATAACATATCATATATGTTGCCATGAATAAAAAATCACATAATCACCAGGCAATGGTAAGAATTCCGGATGCTTCCTACAATGCCTTGTTTTAAAATTTTGTCTAGATAGTGTTGACTTGACTGTGATTGAAGACTTTGATTATTTTAGGAAATGGTAAAACCCATCAGAAGTACCAGAAGAATTCTAAAGCAATTAGTTGGAGCAGCAAAAGCTACAAAAGGACAGTCATTATGCAAATACAGAACCATTAAATGCCAGTCTTCTGCACACAGAAAATGTTAGAAACTTCTCTAGACCCACAGGAAAGAATAGGTGTGTAATGTCACCTTTCAATACAATTTGCCTCATTCTGACTGAGTCATCCCCATTAAACCAGGCTAACAGATTTTGCTTAACAGCAAAGACCAGCAGATGATTATGATGGAAATGATGCTCATCTCATATTCTGGTTTGGTTTCCCTTCAGTATCATCTTTTCCAACTTTGAAGCTTGTTGTTTTTTTTTCTCTTTAAGCTTCAGGATTAAGAAGCCTCAAGAAAATAAGCAAGGAAAATAATCTCAGAATAAGATTATCTTTGAGGTAGATACTACTGTTAGTCTCTGTCCCCACCCATTTTATAGATGAAAAAAATTAAGGCACAGAGAAGTTATTTAACTTGCCCAAAATGTGAATGCAGTCATTCTATCTGCAGAGTCTCTCAAGTCACTATGTGATACTGCCTCTGCTTCCTTCACATCTAGGCTGTGACCTAGGTCCTTACTCCTCTTTCAGAGAGAAAAGGAAGGTATAAACATCAACTTCTTGTCTCCTACCTTCCTATTCAATTTTATATTGATAAATCATTTTTTCCCCTCCAGGCTCAGAAGGAGAAATGCTTTTCCCTTTTCCCTGTAAATTCATCCACCTGCGCTATCAATCATATTCCCTCCTCTGAGATTTGATTCTCTCTTTTTTACCCTGTTATAAAACTCTTCCTCTCATTGGCCCTTTTTAGCTTTGGAAATCCCCAAAGCTTGATTATGTCAGCACTCATCAAATGGAGTGAACACCAGAGAACGCTACAGCACACAGCCCTGAACAGTGGCATCCTGATGCTTTCATTTAGAGAGACAAGTTTGACTTCCAAGGAAACCAAGTAGTTGTCACTGTTCCCTTGAGACCAAGTTTAAATCACATTTCTTCCATGAGACTTTTTCTGCTTTGTTGTTTAGCTTTCCTTGGGCACTTGCCTATGCCCCTGTGTGTTGCTATTATTTTTTAATGTCCTGTGCCACACAGCTAAATTGAAGGTCCCTTGGAACAGAAATGACATCCAGTCTTGTTTTGTTTGCCTGGCTTGATATCTTGGCCACAGCAATGGCGCACAAGAAATTTTCTTGATTCTTTCAGTGCTTTATTTCCAGCCAACAAATATTTATTGAGATGTTTCTATGCGCCAGACATTGTTCGACCTGGGGAGTCAGAAATGTGAAGCTGAGCACACAGAGTTTATGTTCATTCACCTAGAAGGGGATGAACAAGTAGGAAATAAATATGTTAGGTTGAAACATGAGATAGAAGGGAAAATAAAGCAGAAGGCAGCACTAGGAGTTTCCGAGTGGAGCATGGCATTATTTTGCACAAGGAAGTCCAAGACAGCTCTGACAAAAGGACAAGTTTGTAGAGACTGAAGAAGATGAAGGAGCAAAGGGCTGACTTTATCAGCAGGAACATTTATGAAGTTGCTGACTTAGAATATCTGACACTACTAATCAGCCACATAACTTTTCCTAATATGAAAAAAATTTAAACATATAGAGAGCCGGAAAAATTTTTATAGTGAGTACCATATATCACCATCTAGATTCTGTCATAAACATTTTACTTATCACACATCTCTATCTCTTTATTCATCTATCAAATCATCTTTTTCTTAATACATTTCAAAGCAAATTGCTGATATCAGAGTACTCCTAAATACGGCAGTGTACATAACATTAGTTCAATTATTTTTAGTTTTCTTTATTACTGTAGGTAAAGTGAAATGCACAAATATAAAGTGTGCATTTGCTAATTTTTGAAAAAATGCATAGAACCTGGATAATCCAAGTTTTAAACAAGACACAAAACATTATCATCACCCCAGAAAGTTCCCTCGTGTCTCATCCTGTCAAACCCTATGCCTTCTTCCCTATAAACAACCACTTCTGTGTTTATCCACCATCGATTGATTTTCCCTGTTCTAGAACTTCATAAAAATTGAATTATACAACAGGAGCTCTTCTGAGCAAGAGTTTTTTCACTTGTGATGTTTTTCCAATTCATCCATGCTGTTGCATGTGTCAGTGTTGCTACACAAAAAACTCTACTCCAGTGGTTCTCTATCCAGGGATTTTGCCTCCAGAAGTCATTTAACAATGTCTGAAGGCACTTTTGGTTGTCATGGTGTGGGAGTTGTTACTGGCATGTGGTTCAGAGATGCTGTTGAACATTCTATTATATGCGAGGCAGCTCCCTTCTTCCACCTTTCTGCTAAGAACTGCCCTGCTCTGAATGTGAATAGTAGCAAGGTGGAGAAGCCCTAATTAGAATCTTTTCTCAGTTGACATTGATTGATGGAGGTATTAAATATGGATTTTTGCTTAGTGTTAGTCTTTTTGGGATTTTTAAAAACATTTAAATAAAGAACCTCAGTTTAACCAGAATAATTTTTCTTTAATAGTGGAAAATGTATTCATATTAATAACACACCCAGGTAGGAAGACATCTGAGTTGGGTCTTTCCTGGAATTTATCAGATCCTCTTATATTCAGACTTTTTGAAAAACCCAGGCTGGGCCAAAATTATATCAGCTTCTAGGGACAACTGAAGGAGATGCAAGATTAGAAACTTTCACTTTTTAAATATATTTTTAATATCCTTATGGATGTGGAAAGTGACTCAAGTAGCCAGTTGAAAAAGTTCTGAATGTTTCCTATTTCACTTTGTTCCCTTTCAGAGCAATATTCCAGGAACCAATATAAGCTGTTTGGGGTTGGGTAGAAGTGACAGATCACTTTGAAATGTTCTATTGCATTTTTCAAACAAAAGCTATTCACTATGATGCAGAAATAATGAGATTCATAGAAATGTGTTGGTGAGCAGTTACATAAAATGTCTCATAACTTTAATGGCTATTGTTTTGAACTACCTGATAGATTTTTGGGGGTAGAGACTGCCGTGAGGCTGAATTTCTTGTTTCAGTGACAACCATGATTAGCATTCACATAGCTTCCAGCCACTTCTGAAAGTGGGAGAAAAACAGAGTAAAGCATTTCTCTTAAAAATCAGCTGCTGTGAAGCTCTCCATCTATGATGTTCTTATGATCCTCATCCAGGTTGAGTTTTTATTATTTTAAATGTCAAGGAGCAAAATTAATGAAGTCATGGGTATGACTGCGATTTTTATAACTTTTCATTTTATTTTTTACTGTTTTTCTGGCTTTTGTTAAAAATATAATGCAACCTGATATTTGATAATCACTAATTTTTAATTGCAGTTTATTTTTTAGATCAATGTAAATTAAACAATGTATAAAAAATAACAATTCACTTATATATGAAATACAGGAGACAAATCACATAAAGCTGTAACCTAGGTGGTATTGTTACAGGGTAACCCCGTGGGGTGCCTGTCTGGGTTCTCACCTGTGTGCTTAAAAGAAACTTAAAAACTCAAATGCAGGCACACACAATCAAATTAATAAAAATATTTATTTACAAAAAGGGAAAAGAAAAGATAAATAAATAAATTGGTGGGAACGTCCTACCAGTTCCACTGAGCCCTTTAGTCCAACCGAAAAGCACAGCAATGGAACCGTCAAAGGGGCTCTACCTAGGCAAATCCTAAACTCTTAGTCTCCTCTCCAGTCCTAAGCCCACACAATTTTCAGAGTGTGTCTTCTTAAAGTCCTCCTCTTTTAGGAAATTCCCTTTGGGCCTGAGCCTTTGGCTCCAAGTTGCCTGCTTCTTTGCACTGACCTCCCTCTTTCCAGCAGAGGCCTGGGAGTGAGGTAATCCTCAGCAGGAGTTTCCTCGAGTCCAAACCACTCACTCTCAGTAGGCCCAGCCATGGGGTGCAGCTAGGGAGCTGAAATTTGAGCAGCACAAGGCAAAGTGTACTTCGCAAACGTCAGCCCCACGGGGCCCTCAATTGTGGACTTTGTCACTTCAAGTCTGGTCCCTCTGTGGTCCCTATGCCAGTGTCTAAGGGATACACGAAGGGGGCAGCTCCCCTTTGTCTTACTCGCTCTTTCTGATTTGACCTTGGAATATATCAAAAAGCAAGGCACTGAGTAATGCTCGCTCCTAATAATCAAAGGCTAAGAAAACGCTCTAGACTGAAAGGTTTGTTTTTTGGTTTGTTTGTTTCCTGTTTTAGGGATTATGTGCAAACCCTCAGATGATTTTTCATGTCAACTCTATAAGAATAAGAAAGCAGGGATGGGCATCTAGAGGCTTCAGGTCCCCAGACATGTGGGAAAGGGTTTGATTTCCATCTTCCTTGTAAAGTAATTTTAAAGAAATGCAGTTGTTTCTGAAATCAACTTCCAATTTCATATGATAAAAACTCTCAGCCACCATGGTTAAGAAAATGGTCCAATTCTGCTCCGTGTTCCTCTTTTAGATTTTATTAATATTTCCTGTTTCCCACATCACCTCTCTCTACTCTGAGCTACACCAATTTATCACTTTCTGGTATTAGGTCTCTTTATTATAGAGGTAAACAATCCATTAGCCATCATTCCTAAGTCAAAAAAACTCTGAAAATAAAACCCTTTTGGTGGCAGAAACGCCCTGTCCTGACCTAATTTGACAACAAACCATGCTTGAGCAGACCGGAGGCTGTGCAAGCTCCTCACTACTCGGTGAGGCTATTAGTAATAATTTGAAGCAGAAGTTTGAATGTGTTTGATTAGGATATATTGTTACAGAACCTTCTAGTGTTATGGCAATTTTCCCAGAGAAATCAGGCAGTACTTGGAGAGGTGGAGAGATTTATTTGTCACACCAGCGGGCCCAGTGGGATAGCTCCAAAAAGCCTGAGCCCCAAATTGCAGAAATGGTAGGTTTTTTTCTTTTCTTTTTAAAGTTTATTTATTTGTGCATACAAGCTGGGGTGTAGGCCAGAGGTGTGGGGGGTGAGAGGATTCACCAGAGACAGAGTGGGGAGCAGAACAGGCAGATCGATTAAAATATACTGCTGAGGGGAGCAGAGGGCAAGGCAGGAGAGGTCTGCTCTACCATGTGGGAAGCTCCCTGGCTGGGGATCGAACTTGTGCTGCAGTGGCTCTGGATAGCTTCATAGTGCTGCAACTTAACCAATTGTGCCTCCAGGGAGGCCCAGAAATGGCAGGTTTTTATACCATTTGTATTTGGAAGCCTGTCACCCCATCTATCATAGACTTTATTGTTTGGGAAGGGGGGTCAAGGTAGCCGTGGCTACTACTGTGGGCAAGCAGCACACCCAGCAACTTTCTGCCCCAGCAAGCAGGAGACTCCAAGCAGCAAACTTAGCAACTTCCTGCTTCACTAAGGGGATTCTACTTTAGCTATTCAGTGTATTCCTTCCTAAAATCCAGAGATTTTTGACTTTTAAAAGAGTCACCTCAAGGGTCTCACTTAAGCGATTATGGATTTGTATTTGCTGCTAATTCTTAGTCATTTTTTTTTGCATTTTCATTATTTTATTACTTTTTCTATTCATTCTTCCCAAGAAATATTTGTTTTAATTTGTCGGTAGTCTACATGTCTATGTAACTTTGGGCATACATGCTGAAACATCTGCAAATACCATTATTTACCTTAGGAACTGACAAAAATTTGAGGGGTAACATTGATTTGTGATATTATAGAAGTTTCAGGTGCACAGCATTCTGACTTCTATATACACTACAGTGTGATCGAGCACTACCAAAGTTTAGCTCCCATCAACCACTTTGCCATTTTGCCAACTCCTCGTCCCCTTCCCCTTGAATTACCACCAATAAATTCTTTATATCTATGCATTTTTAAAAAAATATAGGAATTGAATCTTTATTTTGGCTTTACCAAAAAGATTTGCTTCTCTCCACTATGCTTTTCAAAATTCTGATTATCTGCTCTTGTAGCCACTCAAGATCATTATTTTTCTTGTGGCTCTGCTGAGACTCTTTATTCTATTTCTAAATCAAGTTAGGACTTTGTGGGGAAGTGTCACTTCTGCCCATGGCTGAGGTGTAAGTAGATTCTCCCATTGCAGAGGCCTGGTTGTGTCCCTGTGTCGCCCTTACCCATTCTCTCCAGGTTAGCTCAGAGGGTCAGCCCTCATGGAAAATGTATCCCTTTCTTAAATGTAGTTTTATTAAAAACGTAAATATTGACAGTCCTATGCAAGGAGAACCTGGAAATCTGGCTCAAGTAAAAGCATTAGTGCTTCAAGTAAAAATAGTATGCTATTTTTCCAAATATAATTCCAAAATTAAACAAAGACATGACTCTTGCAGGTTCTCTTTCTTTCTGGCTTGTTTCGCTGAGTATGATCCCCTCTAATTCCATCCATGTCGCTGCAAATTGCATGTGTTTATCTTCTTTGAATGCTGACTAGTATCCCATTGTGTGTATATACCACATTTCTTGAGCCAATCATCTATCTTTGGATATCTGGGTTGCTTCCATACCTTTGCTATTGTGAACAGTGCCACAATGAACATACGGTGCATGTATCGTTTTGGATTAGTGTTTTTGTGTCCTTTGGGTAGATTCCCAAAAGTAGTATTGCTGGGTCGTATGGAAGCTCCATGTTGAGCAGTTTGAGGAATCGCCATACAGCTTTCCATAGTGGTTGGACCAGTTCACATTCCCATCAGCAGTGCAGAAGAGTTCCTTTTTCTCCACATCCTTTCCAGCATTTGTTGTTGCCTGTATTTTTAACGTGTGCCATCCTCTCAGGTGTGAGGTGGTATCTCATAGTGGTTTTGATTTGCATTTCCTTGATTATAAGTGATATTGAACATTTTTTTCATGTATATCTTGGCCATTTGCTTTTCTTCTTTGGAGAAGTGCCTTTTTAGCTCTTCTGCCCATTTTTTGACTGGGTTATTGACTAGGTTTTTGTTGAGTTGTGTGAGTTCCTTGTCAAGTCTTTCCAGAGCTGCGCCATCAGAGCAGTGGGCAGTGGTGCAGCAGCGTCCATTCTTGCTGCTGCCGGCGTATCTAGCAGATCCTTCCACAAACTCAGCCCACCTTTTTCTCTTCTATTAGTTAATCATAGAGGGAACGAGGAGAGAAGGAAGAGCAGTTGGAGCAGTCACCACTGGAGCCTGAATCGCGCCTTCTGCCACGGCAGTAGTTGTACTTCTTCCTTCAGATGGAAAATTATTTAGATTTAAGCAGGGGGAAATGTGACCAGATTTGCGAATAAGATTGTCACCTGGGCTCCAGTGTGGAGGATGGATGGATGAAGAAGGCAAAGTTTTCTTGCTCAAGGGACTGTGAGAATCTCTATACTCCCCACTCTCTCTCTGATGAATCCTCTCACCCCCACACCTCTGGCCTACACCCCAGTTTTTGTATGCTTAAATAAATAAAAATTAATCTAAAAAAGGGCCTGCCTGGTGGTTCAAGGGGTTAGATCTCAGCACTATGAAGCTATGTGCAGCCACTGCAGCACACAAGTTGCATCCCCGGGCAGGGAGCTGACCCACATGGCGCAGCAGACCTCTTCTGTCTCTCCTGCTCCTCCCCTCAGCAGTGTATTTCAGTAGATCTGCCTGTTCTGCTCCCCATTCTGTCTCTGGTGAATTCTCTCACCCCCCACATACATCTGGTCTACACCCCAGTTCTTGTCTTCAGAAATAAATAAATCTTTTTTAAAAATCTTAAAAATAAGTACTAGAAAGGCCTTCTGTTTCTCATAATATTCTCTCAACAGAAGGGCTATGGTAAAAGTGAGACATCACTATCAATATTAGGGAAAAGGTAACGCGAAAAAAAAAAACAAACCAAAACTATATCCTTTCAGTCCCCAACAATGCTAATATTTGAATATACAACAAATTAAATTTCTACTGAAAATCATTGCTATAAAAATCAGCCTGAGAATTATTGTTGGAAACTTTTCTCCTTTTATGAAGGTTTTCTTTCTTTTCACGAAAGCTTAAGGAGGACTGGGGCAGGGAGGGGTTAGGTTGTGAAATCCTATTCAGGAACAATTCACTATGGGAAGGCTTTAGGGAATAGATAATAAAGCCTCTCAGCTAACACCATTCAAAACTGATCAGCGGAGATCAGCAGGCCATGTAGCCTGATGCCATGACCTACTTTACTGACTATAGTCTCCTGTTCCTGGGAGCAAGGTCATTTTTTTTTTAAAGATTTACTTATGCATACAAGCTGGGGTGTAGGCCAAAGGTGTGGGGTGGTGAGAGGATTCACCAGAGACAGAGTGGGGAGCAGAACAAGCAGGTCTACTGAGGTATACTGCTGAGGGAAGCAGTGGGGTGAGGCAGGAGAGGTCTGCTGTGCCATGTAGGAATCTCCCTGGCCAGATATCAAACTCGTGCTGCAGTGGCTCTGGACAGCTTCAGGGTGCTGCGCTTAACCCATTGTGCCACCAGGGTGGCCCTGTTTTGTTTTGTTTTTTAAGATTTATTTATTTATGCATACAAGCTGGGGTATAGTCTAGAAGTGTGGGGAGTGAGAGGATTCACCAGAGCAGAACAGGGGAGCAGAATAGGCAAATCAACTGAAATACACTGCTGAGGGGAGCAGCCTTTGAGGCTGGAGAGGTCTGCTGTACCATGTGGGTTAGCTATCTGAGACTTAACCCCTTGTGCCACCAGAGAGGCCAAAGGTCATTTTTGTTTCCTCTGAACTAGAGTTCAGACCCAGAGTCTTATAAATACATACTTCTTAGTTTCCCCCTTCTGAGAGGCTTGAGGTTCTCAAGGTTGTGTTCTCTTTTGGCAGAAAGTGCTAGTAAATTTAGTTTTGCTTTATTGAAAGGTGATGCTTTTAAAAGCTCAATAGTAAAAAGATAATTTCTAGTTTATCTCATATTCTTGGTAATTATGTGTAAGCAGGACTATCTGTATTCATAAGTTGCCTTTTCTAGAGAATTCTACTTTTAAACGAGAAGAAATGCTTAGATCCAGTTCATGGCATCTTTATTAATGGGATGTGTTTCACTTCTAATAGACACGAGTAGATAAGATTAAAGCAGGTCTTAGGCAATATTGCGAAGTAGGTTAAGTTCAATTTCAGTACAATAAATTTGCTTTGCTTCCTAGTTCTTCTAGAACCTTTGGGAAACGAACACGAGGTAACTTGTGCTCTCCTGCCGCCCAGGGGCCTGCACTCGGTCTGCTTAAACTGAGTCCCAAATTCCCACCTGTCATCTCACAAATTCCTCTCCGTCACAAGTACCCCACCATCAATGAATTAACAATTTTGTCATTTCCTTATAAATTCTTGATTTTGTAACAAATATATATTCCTGGCTATCAGCAGGAATTCTGATCTCTGATTGATTACTCAGCACTTATTTCCAGAAGAACTGAGGGCTTCTGAGAGTCTGTATTGTAATGATATGGTAATAAGTTAAAGTTTTATCATTCTGGGATAGGAGAAGGTGGGAAGAGAAGGTGTGAAGGTGAAAGAGGGAAAAGGATGGATGAGCTAAAAAGGACTAAAAAGAATAGATGAGTTATGACTTTCCGGTTGAAATGTCTTATTTAATCTGTGAAACCCCCAAAATTTGTCTAACATAGTATAATTACGGGGAGAAACAAAAAGGCAATTTATAATTTAGTATGCCCACTCGAGCTCTAAAGAGACAATCAAGTGGAAAAAAAATTAAATAACCTGTTGGTCCTTGGTTAGGTTTTAGTCCTAGAAAGAGGGAAGCTCATTTTACCATTTGAGAAAGAAAGGAATGACTCTAATGTAAGCATCAGACATCCATACATCATGTGATAAGTAATTATTGAGTGACAACTGTGTAGCAGGTACCAATAATGGGAGATATTTCACCCTTTTTTCCTTAAACTTCATCAAGAGGTAAACATTATTAAAAATCATTATATTTTTCAAGAGACTTGTAGTCTGTTTTTAACTGTATGTCAATCTAAGCTGTTATGGTGTGAAATTAGACTAATACACATGAAAAAAGGCTTATATCTAACATACTGGCTCCATATGATCTTCCCCTGTGCCACTTCATTGTAAAATGCTAAAAAGTAATGTGTGGAATCTAATAATGAACTTCATTGATAATGAAGAAATTAATGACTAACATGTTGAAGTCAATCTTGCTGATGATTTTAGAGGTTTATAAACCTTGAAAATGACTTCAGAAATAGCATGGATTTACCTTAGATTAAAATATGCTTTTCTTCTTGACTGTGCTCACAGAATTTATGCTGTATTTCCAAAACTGAATAATGGTATGGAATAATTTATAATATATTTTAATTATAGGAGAACAGCTTGTTTGTTCTCAATCACTTATTGACAGAACTTACGTTGTGTTAGGAAATGATGTGAAATTAATAAAAAGTGCTTCAAGCATGGAATCTGAATGGGTATAGAAAAGACTGGTAGATTCCATCTATTTATTATACAAACTGCTTGTCAAGAGAAAGTAAAGAAGTGAGGAAATTTGGGTGAGAATGCAAATCAGAGAAGCATTAATATGAAGACATGCTATGAAGGTTCTATAGAGGGAAATGGGGACAGGTCCAAAAGAGAGTAGACAATATAAGAATCATGCCAGTTGGAAAAGTTCTCTGTGTTAAAGGAAATACTGCAGAGGCAGAGGAGGCCACTACCCAAGGAAAATAAGAATATGTTCTAGTAGGAATTTGCTAGCACTTGTAGAGGTGGGGCAGTGGCATGGTTCTCAACCTTGGTTTCACAATAGAATCACTGGATGAACTTAAAAAACAAATACTGCTGTTTAAAGTTCACCTTGCCATATTTCAATCAGAATCTTTGGGAGGGGTGTGTTTAAAAGTTCTCTCAGGTGTCTTTAATGTACAACCAAGACTGAGAACCATTGCGCTAAAACAATGTTCTTGTATTTTAGACTTGATGTTCTCAGAGTCTAGATAATCGACAAGGAGAGCATTCCTCCAAAAGAATGATCTGACTAATAACAATCTATGGTAAAATAGTTGGTATTTATTACTACTTTTAAGAAGAATATACAACAGATTAAGGGAAAAATGGTTGACAACATAAATCAAAATATCATGACATTTTGACATCTACAAGTATTGAGTTTAGATGCTTATTCGGAATCTTATAATTTTTTTTCCCCTTGGGTAATATTGAGGTAAAATACAAAGAAATAATTTCCAGTAGTCATAATCCAAGGTCTACAGGGCCATGAAAAGATGATTTGGTGATGGGAGTTGGAGTGGTTGAGTGGGAGTGCACCAACTTAAGGTATAAATGGTATTTCTGTTCTTGTTTTATTGTAAACTTGGGGGTGGGGAGAGATGCAGGAATTAATTGAGGCTTACAGAACAATATCAAATCATTAATCCAAATAATCATATTGGCTGCTGAGTTGGAATATATCTTCCTATACTCCTATCTAACCTCAAACCTAGAGCTGTCTCACTCAAATCCCTGATTAGAGAGGTACAGATGTTATTGGGGAGCAGGGGAAATATCCTATCTCTCGGGGTTCTTCAAACAAATTAGCATTAGACATCTCAGCAGGAGAAAAAGACCAAACTTAGAAACAGAGAATTTATGTGACTGTGAATTCTAAAGTAAATAGGACAAACTGGGGATTTATATCCTACCCTAAGGAATGGGATGGGGTCTGGGGCATGGAGGAGAGAAGAGGGGTCTCCAATGACAAGAATGTGATAACTTCAAATGACAAAACCTTGCTTCTAGAATTTTTCTCTACACTAAGATAGGTTTCTTAAATAAAAAATGTTATTTATGGAGGTTTCCCTAAATCTCGGTAAAATTCATTTTTTAAGGTTGAAGTAAACTCCTGAGACTCAGAGTGCCTCCACTGACTTTAGTTCCATGCAGCAAACTGATACATCGGAAGAAGCAGCTCTAGGCAGCTTGGGAAAAGCTTGTCTGAACTTTTTTGGAGAAACCAACCCTACACATTTATATATCTCCAGGCTGAAGGAGAATCCCAACCAGCCTCAGGGCCAGGCACTGTACCAAAATGTTTTGGGTCCCCACGTCCACCTTTCCCAGCTGGATTAGGCTTCTTTTGCTTCTTTATTGCTGACTGCTCATTGCTCTCCAAAGAGTTGAAGGAGAACTGAAGAACCTGTAGGAAGACTGAGAAGGGGCCACAGGTGAATTGATTCTTTGCTCCCACTATCTCCAAACAGCTAAACTTGTCTTTGTCTCAAATAAAGTAGGGAGGAAGAGGCAGGGGGGCAAGAGTTGAAGTGTTGAATATTTGTTTTTTCTTCTTTATAGAAACGATAGCAGCATGAAAATAAGCATTCTTCTTCCCCGAGGTGTCCTTTCTGCAAATGATCTTTAAATTTAAAAATGAAAAGACAATCAACCCAAGCTCTCTTTAGCAATTTCCTAGAATTCTGAAAAGCTGTTACAGAAAGTGGGGATATGTATAGAGAGGAAAACCTACAAGGTCTTAGTGAAAATTTATCCTATGAAGAATGTGATTCTTATAATGTGGGGAAGGCACCGTGAGAACAGAGCTCTAGGAGGGTCAGCAAATTTCAAGTAGGATGTGGGCTCCATATGAGAGAGAATGAGTGGGGACCACATAAAGATCTTGACTTACACCTCCAGGGTTCAAACTGCATTCAAATGGCCTATGTTCTTAGCAACGATTTGTTGTGATAGATTCTCCACTTCATTTAACTTGCAACAGAGATAAGCTACAATGAAATAATTTGGATCTTAAGTTTCTCAGCTGAGGAACAGGCTATTTTGTTAATTTCATAATCATATCAACAAACAAACAAATTAGTGTTTATTCAATTTATTAGAAAATTTGATATCTCAGTTGAGCAGCTGGCTGTCTTTGCTTGCCAAATTAATTCTGATGAATGACCTAATTTCTTAAGTAAATGAATTTGAAAAAAATCTTGGATTGAATAGGTTTGTGATTAAGAGGCAGAATTATTAAGTTACCCTGTTGCAAGTACCCTAGAAATCCCATTTTGGGGCCTAGAGTTCTATTAACAAGTGCCTCTTTATAATGAGATCTTTGGTCATCAGTCAGCTCCGAAGTTATCTGGATGAGGACATTTGAGTATAATACAGCATTCTGAATTTGAGGGTCAATGCCACATGAGTAGGCATGGGAATGAATGTTCAGTACCTATTTTTAAAAGATTGGAAGGTTACTCATGACCTGGCAACTCAGGCCCAGAATGTCTGGCCCGACTAATCTTTTTTTTTAAAAAAGATTTATTCATTTATGCATACAAGCTGGGGTACAGACCTGAAGTGTGGGGCGGCGAGAGGGCCCACCAGAGACAGAGCAGGGAGCAGAACAGGCAGATAGACGGAAACACACTCCCGAGGGGAGCAACAGGTGAGGCAGGAGAGGTCTGCTGCAACAGGTGAGGCAGGAGAGGTCTGCTGTGCCTTGTGGGAATCGCCCCTGCTGGGCGTCAAACCCGTGTTGCCTGGCGACAGCTCCACAACGCAGTCCCCCCCACCCCCACCCCCACTACATCTTTGCATGTCCAGCTGTCCCTATAAACAAAACTCTGCAGCTTGTCTTTCTGGGATACTGTGTGGGTATAAGATGTGCCTCTAGCATGTGCTATCTTCAGATCCTATTTTTTTAAAAAAGACTTTTTATTTATGCATACAAGAGCTGCGGTGTAGGCCAGAGGTGTAGGGGGTGAGAGGATTCACCAGAGACAGAGCAGGGAGCAGAACAGGAGGATCTACTGAAATACACTACTGAGCGGAGCAGTGGGAGAGACAGGAGAGTTCTGCTGCTCCATATGTGGGTCAGCTCCCCAGCTGGGGATCAAACTCATGTTGCAGTGGCTGGGGATAGCTTGATAGAGCTGAGACTTAAAGCCTTACACAACCAGTGAGGCCCCAAGATCCCATTTTTTGAAAAACTTGAACTTATCCATCAATATAAACAAAATAGAGAAAGATATCAAAAGGTTTATTTTTAATGCTGATACTATGAACAAGATTATCCAATGTCATTAATGACCGGAGTCTAGGACACTCCCTTTGAGACCAAATTCACCAGTAGATTCAAAAGTTCCTGTTCAACAGCTTTTCTCTGACACTCACTGTTTCTACACAGGTGCGGGTCCCTCCATGTGAGTTCCAGGTTTGGAAGCCTTCTCAGGTTTTGACCACCTGCGGGTGGCCTGTGTCACGGTGTCAGATCCTTCTAGACAGCAGCATCTCCTGCAATAGAATTCTCAAGGTGCGTGAAAATGTGGCTGAACATTTCTCTCCTCTCTGGCTAGTAGCTAGTTCGTTCACATGAGGATGATCCCTATCAATGAAACCATTCTGTTATGAGCCATAGCTTCTAAAAAGTACTGGCTCTGGAAAGATGACAGTGCTAATAGATACTCAAATAAACACCTTCCTCATGGCCACTGAAAATTCCCCAGAGAAGCAATAACAGAGCAGGGAGTTTTAACAAGGCTGAAGCTAATGAAATCCTCAACTGCAGCCAATAAATCAAATGAAGATTTTTCCAGATGAGGCACAATTTAAACTAAAATGAAAGAAGACTCCAGGAGTAAAGTCACATCTGAACTGTCTGTAGATTACCGTGTGGGGAGAGTAAGTCCTCAGCTTGGTGGAGGAATAAGGGGAAGGAAGGACTGGAGACTTGCATATGGTTTGGCAAAGATAGGAAATTCCCTGAAGTTTTCTTCATGAAAGATTGCCAAGAATGGCAGAGCTGGAGGGTAATTTTCTCCCCAGCTTGATTGAGGCTTAATTGACAAATAAAATTAAAATGGGTTTCAAGTGCATGATGTGATGATTTGATATACATATGCATTGGGAAAAGACTTGGAGGGTAAATTTGTCTACCAAAGTGTTAGAAATTAAAAGGTATCCTCAGCCAAACAAGGGCATATTTTTTTCTTCTTTAAGAGAGATTAGCCTGAAACCACCCAGGTTCCTTCCACCTTGGAGAAAGGTGGTTAAAAGGGACAAACTTCTAGTTGTAATATAAATTAAGTAGGGGGATATAATGTACAGCATGGTGATTGTAGTGAATGCTGCTATATGGTGTATTTGAAAGACAGTAGATCCTAGGAATTCTTATTCAGTGAAGCCCCCCTCCTTTTTTCTTTTTTATCTGAATGAGATGATGGATATTAACTATACCCATTGTGGTAAATATTTCACAATATATGCAACTCAAGTCAGTGTGGCATACATTTTAAATTTATATGGTGCTGTCAATTGTATTTTGATAAAACTGGAAAAAATAAGAAACAAAATGAAGGAGTTACAGAAAGAAATGCCCAAGGACTTCAGGAATACCACGCAAGGCCAGCATGTCCTGAAGCAGGTGTGTACTGTCCCCTGTGTCTGTAACAGGGTGGTCCCCAGGAAAAGAGTGTGTTCTAGGTTCTCTGCCCCACCCAAGGGAGGGTGGAGTTGAGCAGGAGAGATAAGAAGCTGAAAAAGAGGGCCTCCCCGGTGGTGGCGCAGCGGTTAAACGCTGCGCTGTGGAGCTGTCGATAGCGGTGATGCGAGTTCGACGCCCGGCCGGGGAGATTCCCACATGGCGCGGCAGACCTCTCCTGCCTCGCCCGCTGCTCCCCTCAGCAGTGTATTTCCGTCTATCTGCCTGTTCTGCTCCCCACTCTGTCTCTGGTGAACCCTCTCGCCGCCCCACGCCTCTGGACTGTACCCCAGCTTGTATGCATAAATAAATAAATCTTTAAAAAGAAAATGTCTTTAAAAAAAAAAAAAGAAGCTGAAAAAGAGAGAGGATACTGGAGAAGGAGGAGGATGGAGGCCAGAAGAGGCACAAGGAGCAGAGAGACATATAAAGAAGCTGCACTGGCCTGGACTGATTGAAACAGATGTGGGTGAGAGACCCGTGGGGAGGTTAATGATGGCAGCGTTGATCTGGATTTTGATTTTGTTCTTTTCCTCCCAGAATTGTCTGGCTGTTTCTGACCCTTTTCTATGGGTCCCTGCCAAAAGGTGTTTTAGACTTGTGGCAGGCTTTCGGGCCTTGCTTTGGGCCAATCCCATTTGGGTGGACTTTTACCCATGAGGTGATGGGTAACATTGGGTGCTTGATTTAAAACTATATTCTCTGTCTTTTCTAATTTATTAAAGTTTCTTTTCACTAAAGGTCTTATATGTTTTGTGTTGACGTGGCAGATGGCAGACCTATTTAGAGCAGACAGGTTTGGGGGTTCTGGGGTGCCTCTCTCCCTGCCCTGTAACATGTCCACGTGGGATGAGCACACTGAACCTTCTACAGATGAGCTGGAGTGAAGAGGAGGGAGCAGAGCTTCGCTCAGGAGACACTAAGCTACAAGCTGCAGGAGCAAACCTCCACCACTGCCAATAGCCATCACGCCTGTTGGGTGGTGCTTAGCCAAAAAGAGAATACCCCCTACCCCCAGGAAAACCAAACTACTGCAGTACACATCAGGAGCGGCAATCCAGGAGCCCGGTGCAGGAAAAACTTGAATTGAACTCTCTTTACAGTGACACCCGGACCACATCTGGAAAAATCTAAGGGCGTGTCTTGAGCTGGATGTACAAGCACCTGAACCCATCTGTCTGCTCTCTGTTACTTAGCACTGTTCAATGATGATTGTTAAGGACACAATGAACATAAAATAGGTTATCAATAGGATTATAAAGTCTTTGGTGATATTTCAGAGAAGGCTTAAAAGTCATGAATATTCATTTGTTAGTTTTCAAGTCAATGAGAGGGAAATTTAATTGATGCCCCAGAACCATGGGGCTTGGGGAGGAGGCGTCCCTGGGGGGTAGGGGAAGAACCTGTTGTAGGATCTTATTCAAGCTTCTCTGGGAGCCGGGCGCAGGGCGCAGGTTGTCATGGCAGTTGGCAGCGCTGGGGTGCAGGCAAGCATTGACACTTTCTGCAGATCTTATCACAGTTGAGTTTCTGGGCCAGCTGGCGGAGGGACCGCTCCATGGAGCCAGCGCGGCACCAAGTGCAGGGTGGACTCTTTCCGGAAGTTGTAGTTGGAGAGAGTGCGGCCATCCTGCAGCCTCTTTGCCAGTGCAAGTCAGACGCTGCTGGTCAGGTGGGATGCATTCCTCTTGGATTTTGGCTTTGACATTCTTAAGAGTGTCACTGGGCTCAAACATGGGGGGTGATTGTATTTACAAAGATCTACATCTCCTCCTTCGAGAGAAAGAGCAAAATTATGGATATTTGCATTAGCTCCAAAGTTTTTATTATGAAAAAATAACCCTGTTTCTGCCAATTTCATCTTGTTTTATTTAACCCTATTAATATTAGACTTGTTTTTGAATTTGTCAATGGGTAGGTCACCTTTTTCCTATCAGAAAAAGTTTTTTAAAAGTATATGGCAGCAAATGTAAAAATATTAACGATGGTGAAAATGTTATATTAAATTATAATATACATTTGAATTTCAAAAAAAGTTAAAAATCATTTACTTTCTGTATTTCATTATTGAGCTGCTGCTTGCAATGAGAACAAATGATTACAAAATCTTTCCTGTACATTTTGAATGTACCAGAAATTCAAATCCAACATGATTATTATGTAATTCATTTATATGTCAAAGGCTGCACTCATAAATATAAATGAATAATCATCCTACAATTTTACGTTCCAGTTTTATGTTTGACCAAATTTGAGTAATAAATGTGTATCAGTATTTCATTAGTGACTGAAGACCTACTGTCAATTTTGTTTTAACAAGTATCATTCTGTTACAGGGCAACCCTAGTGTGAAATGGGCTGGCCTGAATGTGGGTCCTCACCACATGCTTAAAAGGGACTTATAATGAGACTCAACTGCAGGCACACACAAAAAGGTTAATAAAAGGTTTATTTACAAAAACAGGAAATGAAGAAAGGAATAACTCAGGAAGAGAGAGAGAGAGAGAGAAATTAGTGAGTGTGTCCTACCAAATATGCTGAGCTGGGACCCCCAATAGCATGCTGAAAGGTGGCGATAACCAAGGAGCCCCAAGGCCCACATGTCTGGTCATATACCAGGCCTGGTGGCTTAACTCCACGCTCAGTTCCCAGCAATCCTCCCATCAGTGGTGATGACATATGGGATCTGTAGTCCTTGGTGTCTTGGATCTCTTTGGTGTGGGGTTAGGGTGGGGCCCATAAAACCTAATTGACATCCATCCCCTCCAACAATTTGTTTTCTGAGAGATTTCAGAAGAGCTGTGGGACATTCAAGTTCTAACTCTCCCCCCTGTCTTCCAACTTACAGGAACCACTGTTGCCAGCTGAAATGAAGGCATGTGGCCATAGGAAGATCATCCTGTGGGCAACCACTTCAAGCCTGTGCCCCTACTTTAACTGACGGTGGGCTGATGGGGAGGGGGATCACAGTAACAGTCATGTCAAGTTCTCAAAGCAGCCGCTAGAGGGCAGAGAAATCACAAACCCACGTGCAATTCTGATTCTTTAGCCTTTCTTTAAAAATATTATGTCTCTTTTTATTTAATTTCAAATAGATTTGTTTTCATGATACATCGTACCAAATTTCAAAGTTACTGAAATATTGTTTTCCAGAAACAAACCAACATCACTCCAAATTACCAATTCCTTATAAGTCCTTCCAGGGACGACTGTGTGTGTTTTGTGTGTGTGTGTGTGTGTGTGTGTGTGTGTGTGTGTGTGTGTATGCTGCATACAAGTACATTGTTGTACCTCCTTTGTCCTATACAAATGGTAACATCCATATACCACATTCTGTCTCTTGCTTTTTTTTAACTTAATATTACCTTGGATAAAATTCAATATTTGGAAACAGAGGGTTTTCTTATTTATGGCTGCAAATTATTGCAGTTATAAATGTGCCATATTTTTAAACTAATACTTCAGTAAAGGGCATTGATTGTTTCTGCAGTACTAGAAAGCCTTGTCCATGCACTCAATTCCACTGAGTCCTTCTGTAGTTAAAAGCAGGGAGTTAGTTTACCCAGTTGTGGAGGCTGACAAGTCTGAAATCTGTAAGCCAGACTGGCTGGAAACTCAGGAGAGATTTTTAAAAAAATTATATGGCTAATTTATTCACACATTCACTTTTAATTCAGTCAACAAATATTTAGCACGTTCCAGGCTCTGAGGCAGACATAGGGTACATAATGTGAACGAACAGACTTGGGCCCCATTCTTGATAAGTTTTCACAAACTTTTGACATATCCATCACCTTTCTGGTACTTGACAGTTGCTGTATTTTCCCTGCCTGAACCAAGGAGACACTTGTTACCTCTCCCTACATCACCTCCCCCACAACATCCATCACCTCACATAGTGCATGTGTGTATAGTGAGAATTCACTCTTAGCAACAACTTTCAAGTGGACAATGTTAATAATAATCACCATGCTGTACATTAGACCCCAGAATTTATTCATCTTATAACTAAAACTTTGTTTCCTTTGGCCACCTTTACTCCTTTTCCAGTAGCCACCCTCCAGTGCAGCCTAAGGGGTAAGATCAGTTGCAGAGTTATCATTATATTTCTGTGAGGAAATTCTAGGGTAAGACCTACACAGCTGAGGTAAATTACAGGAATAGTATGTTGTTACTCAGTTTAACAACAGTTCTGAGCATAAACCATTCTTTCAGGCATTCTCTGTCATCACTCTCATTACTTGTCTAAAAGCCAGTTTCTGGACTATTTTGATTATATTACCCCTAGATTTCCCGGGCCTTTTGAAATCTGAGTGCCTTCAGCTGTCCCTTCAGCTTCATAGTTGACTGTGGTTGAAAGAGCTGTGAATCAACAGTGTGGAAGTTGGTTAGTTAGCCATATTTTTTTTTCTTCTTTTTTCCTTTCTTTTTTTTCTTTTCTGAAGTATGAAGATTTATAAACTCTGTTTAGTGTTCTGCTGCTTCCAGATGATGCCGCACAGGAACAGAGTGGTTTTGCAGTGAGAGAGGGAACAAGATTTAGGGGAATATATGCAGTGTGTGGCCCAATTGCTGGATGTGTTCAGTTTCCTGCAGCTTGTTTTGCTAACTCCAGCCCTCCTCAAGTTGACTAATATAGCTCATCGCATAAGCCTCAGAGATATCTTTTATTTTTCTGCAGCAGAATATCCTAAAGGAAGTTCAACTCAATTGTCTTCCTCCAAAAGAGACACCAATTATTTGATGGTCCCACATCTGTTTCAATCAGTCCAGGCCAGTGCAGCTTCTTTACAAGTCTCTCTGCTCCTTGGGCCTCTTCTGGCTTTCCATCCTTCTTCCTTCTCCACCTGTCTTCTGTGTGTGTGTGTTAGTTAGCCATATTTTTTGATGAAATTCTCATAATTTTTCACTCAATTTTATCCACTTTGTCTTCTGTTATTCCCTTCTCTTTCGCATATAGCACTGAGTAATTGTATAAGCATCGAACTTGGAACCCAGAAGACCTGAGTGTGGGTCCCTGGTTTGCCATCCACTAGGAGTTTTCACTGGAAATTTTCTTTAATTCCCTCAACTTCAGTTTTCTCATTGACGAAATGGTGAGACTGCCTTTCTTTACAGGGTTGTCAGAAGATCAAATAGCAACATGAAGGTGACAGCCATGTGTAGTCTGAAATTCCAAGAGGAGACTGATCCATTTCAAGAGGCAGTTCTAAAGGTGACAGAGATTTGACTAAGAAATGAATTGCTCTCCAGAGGCAGGGGAATTAAATATAATCTGTGGCTTCTAAATCCAAATGAACATTAGAGTTAGTAAGAAAGAAAAGAACAGGACGTTTACTTAGTTATTAATTTTAATATTTTTTATTAATTGAAATTTTTTTAAAAGATTTTATTTATTTATACATACAAGCTGGGGTACAGGCCAGAGGTGCGGGGCGGCAAGAGGGTTCACCAGGGACAGAGCGGGGAGCAGAACAGGCAGATCAGAAATACACTGCTGAGGGGAGCAGCGGGCAAGGCAGGAGAGGTCTGCCGCACCATGTGGGATTCTCCCCGACAGCTCCACAGTGCAGCGCTTAACCGCTGTGCCACCAGGGAGGCCCCTGAAGCTTTCTTTACATCATTGTAGTCCCCATTGTTCTCCCACCACCTTATCGCCCATGAACTATCACCATATTCCCTTGTGTTCTTCCTTCCCCCCAAAAGCAGAATTTTAAAATGGGGGCAACAGACAGAGGGCTTCCAGATAAAATACATATTGCAAAACACATGGGATATATTTATACTAAAAAAAAATTATTTACTACTTATCTGAAACTCAAATTAAAAGAGGAATTTTGTATTTTTACTTGCTGAAGCTGGCAACCCTACACAGGTGATTCTCATGAGCAAACTGCATTTGAACCTGACCCAGATCCTGAGTAGGGGCTGCCATAAAACTAGGGAAAGGAGCTGACTTCCTTTAGGGCAGGATTTCAGGTGCTCCTGGGAAATGATCATAGTTTCCACCTAGGAGAAAAAAAAGTCCTGCCTACCATCTCCTCTAGGCTTGATATTTTACCCTTAGGATTTTACCAGAGTTAACTATAAATATCTAAGGACAGAAACTTCAGATAAGTACCTATTATTTACATTTTAATGTAGTTAAAAGCCTGAAAATAAGCTATGGAGAGTGAATATAAAAAGAATATGAAGCCCCAGTCCCCCTGAAGGGGAAGGTTGGCAGCATGATTGAAAATGCCAGAGCTGTAATAGGGGAGAGGTTAAAGACAGCTTTGCCACTCCCTGGGCCTGCCCAGAATTGGTATTTTCTAAGACACAGTGAAGCTGGTCTAGAGGGTGGTCTGTGCAACCTCTCCCCATTCAGGTGGCAGAGAAATGGCAGGTATGGGCCGGGGGAGCAGCACCTTTAACACTGTAGCACCAGATGGTGGATTATGACAGAGCACAGAAAAACAGCCCAGATCTTGTTCTGGTTCAGTGCTCTCCCTGCGCTGCCCAGGCCGCAGCCACAAGCCACATGTTGCTACTGAACACCACAAAAGTTGCTAGAGCAACCAAAGAACTGAATTTTCAATTTTATTTAATTTTGATTAAAATTAAAACAGTAGGGAGCCTCCTTGGTGGTGCAAGAGGTTATGTCTCAGCACTATGAAGCTATTGGCAGTCACTAAAGCACGAGTTCAATTCTCGGCCAGGGAGCTTCCCACATGGCACAGTAGACCTCTCCTGCCTTGCCCACTGCTCCCCTCAGCAGTGTATTTCCATCGATCTGCCTCTTCTGCTCCCCACTCTGTCTCTGGTGAATCCTCTCACCGCCTCCTCTCCCACACTTCTGGCCTACACCCCAGCTCTTGTCTGCATAAATAAATAAATCTTTAAAAAATTAAATTAAATAAAAATAGATGCATGTGACTAGGGGCTACCATACTGGATATGTGGTCTAGGGCCAACCACAGTCTATACAGGAGTCACTCATTAGTTGGTGGCTTATAGGCTGTGTAGACACATTTCATTTGTACAATTAGGAAAGTAAACAAACCTGATTTAGTGCGCAGCATTTAATAATTGGAGATTTTAAATAAAAACCTGAATGCATGACTTCTGTGGGAAATACCAGGGTATCTGGTGATGGCAAGCAATATCCTTCATGTCACCAATTAATTTGAATTTACCAGTGATTGTTTTGTAGTTTATTTTATGCCAACCCATACACTTTCCTCTTTCCTCATTTATTTATCTTCCTGGCTCGACAGAGATTTGGTTTAGGATCCTTGTGTGAAAATATTACTATTTCATCTTTGTGAAAACAAATTAATTAAGCTCTAACTTTGAGATCCCTTTTATGAATACCATTTTGAAGGTGCCTCTCTTAGACTGATTCAAATAGGAGCCCAGAAACAGGAAAATGGGGTCTTCAAACTGTCAGAGCAGGGAGCTGGATGCATACATTCTAAACAAACAGCTCTGGGCAGATCTTTGTGTTTCAGAAACTCAGCTTCTCCATCTGTAACATGAAGTTAATAATGTACCTACTTCATAGTATTGTTAGAAGGCTTTAACTGCAAGGAGGTATACAAATACCTTAAGATTCATGCTCAGTGATAAACTTAAAATGTAAAGAGTAACATTTTTATTTGAGTTATTTTTATATTTTGGTAGTATTCAATACATCAATTTTAAGAGGTTTTTGAGAACTACTCAGTGCCTGGAAAAACCATTTTGTTAATAAATCAAAGAAAAAATTCTGCAGCCTACAGGGAAGGAATAAAATGTTCCTTTCATGTGCTTTTGGGGTTAAACTCAATGGTCGTAATCTAATATATCCCCAAGGAAATAATTGCATTTTGAGCCAGTCAAGATGAGATTGGCTTATGGTTCACTGATATGCAAATATTTGTCACTTATTTGGTGTTTATTTTAGCTTAGGCAGCCATTCCTCAATTTATACCTGTGTGGATTGGTTTTTATTATGACAAGGCAATTGTTTTAATCAGAAAAGCACAGTTACCATTGACACATTTCCCATTTCTGAAAGATGGAAACCCCCAGGATTGTTGCTGGATAGTATTTAATGTTCAATCCACATTTCCTAACATAAAACCTTGTTCTAAATTGCTAGTAACTGAAAGGCAGCGTTTCCCCACTTCTTAGTCTTTGTGGATTGAATTCCATTGAAGTGTTAAAACCTTTCTATAATCGATGAATTCTCTTTGACCCTTTGTGTTTCAGGATAGAATACAATGTACGATGAACCATGGATGATAAAAGTTACAGTAGGATGCATATTTACTGGCTGCAGAATGCTCATGGTCACTTACCTCAGTGCCCATGGACTTTTTATGGGTCTACTAATCTTTTTTTTTTTTTTAAAGATTTATTTATTTATACATACAAGCTGGGGTACAGGCCAGAGGTGCGGGGCAGCGAGAGGGTTCACCAGAGACAGAGAGGGGAGCAGAACAGGCAGATCAGAAATACACTGCTGAGGGGAGCAGCGGGCAAGGCAGGAGAGGTCTGCTGCACCATGTGGGATTCTCCGGAGCCAGGCGTCGAACCCGCATGGCGAGCTGTCGACAGCTCCACAGCACAGCGCTCAACCCCTGCGCCACCAGGGAGGCCCCAAGGGTCTACTAATCTTAAGGGGCCTGTTCGACCACCATTTTTGTGACCTGTAGTTCTGCATTTCTATACAAGGTCAGAACTGCCCGGTCAAACAGTTGTAGGAGCCCAGCCTTTCAAGGTGCCTTTCAAATCAATCAAGACTCCCCATAACTAAGATCTGTTAGAGTTTTAGTTTCTAAAATTATATCCCCATGCTGAACTGGGTTAGTCTGCATATATTTTCATTTGCTCTTTTTATTAGTTTTTTCTATTAAATCTAATGGAGTTTCCAGTTAATGCTTTTTTTTTTGCAATGATAAACCTATAAATAATGATTTTTTTTAAATCACTTTCTTCTCACTCCATTTACCTCTTAATTTTCTCATCCAAATGTACTAGCTAATTCTTGCCAAACCCTGGCTTTTTCATCATTTGGATGAGGATTTTTCTAATTAACAGGTTGATGTAACTTGCTTGAAGCTCTTTACAAAATAAGAGCAAATACTCATCCTTATTTTTAGGAAGACTTTTAACATCTGAAATTGCTTAATTAAATTACATGCTTTTCCAGCCTCTATAAAAGATACTGTATGCTAATAAATTTATAAGAAATTCCTCATCCCATTAACTCACAGCAAAGTGCAAATTAAAACCAAAATGAGACACCATGGTATATTACCTGAAATGCTAACATTAATAGGTTTGACTGTGCTAAAATTTACTTAGTTACACAAGCCTCAGTCATGTATTAGGGAGGATATAAGAACTCAAACTCTCAGGTGCTACTGGTAGGACAGTAAATTGGTGTGACATTTTGGGAAATTGGTAGCCATTCTCTCTTAAATTTGAGCATATATACTCAGTATATAACCAATAGAAATGCATCTATATGTGTTTATGTCTATGCTAATTTTATTCATAATTGAGTCAAATTGAAAAACAGAATCCACTAACAAGTAATAGGATAGGTAAATACATTGTTGCATATTTACACAGTCATCTACTTAAAAAAGACACTGCTATTTTTCTTTGACCTAATATGTTGGGTTATGTTAATAATTAACAATATTGTTGGGTTCTTGTATTTCTGAGACTTTTCTTATTGCGCATAGTGAAGTAGTGTTATTTATACTTTTCAAGGTGAAAAGACTGACTTTTTTTTCTTTTGCTTAACTCTGATGTATCCCAAATTCTTATTTATTTCCATGTGTTGCTATAGTAAATTAAATCCTCCTGGTGGCTATGAATTCGCAAAATTTAGCTTAAGTCAGGAACTCAGTTTTAAATAATTCTCTTTTCAGCCATGGAAACACTGAAATTCTTCATCAAATTTACCTATTTAGGGTGTCTCCTTGGTGGCACAGGAGTTAATGTCTCAGGGCTATCACCAGCCACTGCGGCATGAGTTTGATTCCAGCCAGGGAGCTAGCCCACATGGTGCAACAGACCTCTCCAGTCTTGCCCACTGCTCCCCTCAACAGCGTATTTCAGTAGAGCTACCTGTTCTGCTCCCCATTCTGTCTCTGGTGAATCCTCTGTCTCACACACACACCACACCTCTGGCCTACACCCCAGCTCTTGTATGCACAAATAAATAAAAAACAAACCTTTAAAAATCTTTTACCTACTTAGGACTCCTATTTCTCTCTTCAGCATTTACCCATTTAGGCTTTGGAACTAGATTCTTCTCCCCAAAGTAGATATACTCACTAAAAGAGCTGACAGAAAATTCTATGAAAATTATGATCTTAAATATGATAACAGATAGAAAATGGCCTATACATCCTTTCATGGGAAGTTATTCTGTATCATTCCATTTCTTGGATTTTTTTATCTGCCACAGGTATAAAATTTTTGATAGGGCAGAACATCTTAATAGTATACTACCTTTCATCTATATATTTTATCCTCTTCTTTATCATTCACCTATGAAGATCGTTCTTCTGATAAAATGCTCTGGTTGAATTAAGGTGAACTAGTTAGTACTCCTAGTTATCCAATATCCAAAAGAGGTACATAATTCTATAAAAGATTATGTTTTTTCATTCAATATTTGACAAGTATATGACAAGGATATGTATCAATATAAACAGTATTTCAAGTTATCCAGGACCAATGAGTGTTTATAATTTACAATTCTGGTAATGTGGATATTGGTCTGTTCAGTGCTGGGTTTACGGACATTTACTCTAGAGTTGAATCACCCAGCTGGTGTGTGCAACATCTGAGGTCTGGGTTACCTATGTGTTGAGACTTTGATTTCCCTCAGTCTTCGGGGGGCTATATTGTGTGTCTGGGTGGTGGAAGCTTCAAGTAGGCAAAGGCAGTCTTCTGTGTGTTTGCTCTGGTGGGCACTTAATTAGCATCCGCTTCCATGGAAAGCACAGGCACTGCCTTATCTCTGACTCCTACTTTCTCAGTCTTCTATCTTTGCTTTCCATTGTCTCTTCCCTCACTTTTCAACCTCATAATTTTCTGAACAGATTCTTATTTCATCCTCTGTTGGGAGAGCTTTTTCCTGGAAGCCCAGGGCTTAGTTTGGGGTGATTGCTTAGCATTTCATACTCACAGTCTCTTGAATAAACCAGCATCAAGCTAAGAAAATGGATGAACCAAGAAAACAATCTTGATTTTCTCATTTTATTTGTCATCTGATTATAAGCAAGAATGAGACAGTTGGGTCTTAGCTTTATATACCATGGAGAACAACTTGATAGTTTTAAAAAAGGATTTATTTATTTATGCAAACAAGAACTGGGGTGTAGGCCAGAGGTGTGGGGTAGGGGTGTGTGAGAGGATTCATCAGAGTCAGAGAGAGGAGCAGAACAGGCGGATTGACTGAAATACACTGCTGAGGGGAGCATCGGGTGAGATAGGAGAGGTCTGCTGCACCATGTGGGTCAGCTTCCTGGCTGGCCAGGGATAGAACTCAAGCTGCAGTGGCTGCCAATGGCTTGATAGCCTGTGTCTTTAACCCCTGTGCCACCAGGGAGGCCCATATATTGTTCTTGACACAAATGTCTAAGATAAAAATCAGGAAAGAAAGTGAAAGGTGGATGCGTATGAAAAATTTAAATATTACAATAAACATTTGTTCTGATGAGCAAAGTAAAACATGAAATGGGCGTGGTTTATTGAAATCACTGAACAGGACTGATAACATCTAGACTCACTTCCCAGCTCTGCTACCTTGTTACCATTTGGCCCCATGTCGTATTCAACTTCAGTGAGTTTTTGTTTCCTCATTCCAAAATCAGGTAATTCTTGCTTTACATACCCCAAAGGAATGTTGTGAAAATTGTAGGAAAGTGGTTTGAATACTTGAACATGTCTTATGACGTGAAAGAAGTCTTGGATTTAGAATGAAAGTATTAAGGCACTTTGAGATAAGGATGAAATTTGGAGCAACTGATGAAGTAGAGACTGTTACCACTACAATGACTTTCTTTTACAAACTTAACTATAATACAGTATTGTCATAAAGTTCTATATTATTTCATGTATATATTACAAATGTAAGATTTAATTAAAAATTTTTTTTTGCATATAGCTTAAATAATATTTTCAGCAGGACCTTAACACATTTATGGTGGAAAACACTGGAAAAATGGGCTTTATATATAAGAACTATTTCTGTACCACAAAACGTATTATGGAATACATATTCCATTTTTTATGAATCATGCCAATGTATAACTTTTATACAGTCTGTATTCCAATTATGTTAGTTAAATTCAACTAAGCATAATTCATCAATCTAACAGTATTCTTAAATTGGATCTCAGATGCTGTGGTCATGTATTTAAATATATAAAGTTGCTATCTTTAATCAGTAATTGTAATATGGAGGTCTGAACCCTTAGCAAACATAAAGATAAATTTCAATGTGATAATTTCTCATTCCTTTTCCCCCAGTTTACAGAAAAAAACATTTATTGATTTATATTTTACCAGAGTTTAAATCCAAAACATTTAATGGATATTGTTTGTCCTCATTCAGTTAGCACAGAACAAATGAAATGTCTGCCACATTAAAGAAGTACATTTTTCTCTTTTTGTTGGAATCAAAATCTCAGCAATTTATTTCTTATTAATACAAATAGAAAATCAGCAGTTACCTAACTTAACTTATTCAGTCTGATACTCAATTATTAAGCACAGGGAGTCTCTACTGGACAGACAATAATCAAAGGAATACTTGGTGGTAATGTTACAGGGCAGGGAGAGGGGCACCCCAGAACCCCAAACCTGCCCACTCTAAATAGGTTCTGCCATCTGCCTCATCCAGACAAAACATATAAGACCTTTAGTGGAAAGAAACTTTAATACAATTAGTGTGCAATACAGAAAAGACAAAGAATATAGTTTCCAAATCAAGGACCCAAAGTTATCCATCCCCTCGTGGGTGAAAGTCCACCCAAAGGAGGACCCAAAAGTCTGCCACAAGTCTAAAACATCTTTTGGGAGGGACCCATAGAAAAGGGTCAGAAACAGTCAGACAATTCTGGGAGGAAAAGAACAAAATCAAATCAAGATCAACGCTGTCATTGCCAGCCTCCCCACGGGTCTCGGGTCTCTCACCCACATCTGTTTCAACCAGTCCAGGCCAGTGCAGCTTCTTTACATGTCTCTCTGCTCCTTGGGCCTCTTCTGGCTCTTCATCCTGCTTCCTTCTTTTCCAGTCTCCTCTCTAAGTCCTTCTCTCTAGCTTCTTATCTCTCCTGCTCAGCTCCACCCTCCCTTGGGTGGGGCAGGAAACCTGGAACCTCCCCTTTTCCTGGGGACCACCCCGTTACAGTAATAAATGTAGAACAAAGTCATTAAATGAAATGTAACTATAGCTTTATATTGCAAGGTAAGTCTTACTAAGTGTAAGGTATTTTTGTATAATAAAATTAAACTTAGTATTATTTCTGCAAGTTCACCCCTCTATTGTAGGCCCTTTCTGGATGTCAAAGAAGTATCAGTTGATCATCAGGTCTCAGATAGGTTTGGTTAGCATTTCCTGGGCTCTAAGTATTTCACCCATTTTTGCCCTACAAGTGAGCTGAGATCCCAAGGCATCCCTCAGACTATAGACAGAAACTTCTCTAGTGACTCAGTAGAAAATTAGTTTTTAAACAGAAAGAGGCCAGCATCACCTGTTACTATTGACAGAGAGTGACCTAAAGGGGAAATTAAATATATATATATATATGACAAATATTTAAATACTGCTTATCATGTACCAGGTTCTCTCAACCTCTTTAGAGGCATTAAGTTATTGAATTTAATGCTCACTACAACTCTCAGAAGTACTATGATGACCTTTTCCTAATGAGGTAATGGAGGCTAAAGAGGCAATGCTATAGTAACCTTTGAAGTCATGGGACAGAGAGTGAGTGGGATTCAATCCTATCCAGGCTTCCTGGCTCCAGAGGGATTGGCTGCCTCTCTAGGTAACTGGTGATAATCATTGCGTCAGGTGCACTGACTGAACTGGTTTTTGATACATGCATTACTTGGGGGAGTCAATGAGTTCCCACAGTTACTGGGGTGAACTTGGGAGAAATACTAATGGCTGTCATCTATGCCAGCCAGACACCTCTACAGAGACACTTCAGATTTCTTAAAATAAGAATCATTACCAATTTCTAAGATGTTCATATTTCCCTTGTAAGCATAACAGTAAACTTTCTTTTTAAAAAGCCAAACGTGTTTGAGAAAACTCATCCATCACTAAGCCAGCAAAGGTGTGTCATGCAGTAAAGCAGACAGCATCATGGTGTTAGTTTTATAAACAACCAGTTGAGCTGGTGCAAATAGAGATGAAAAGTCAGAAGGTCAAAGAGGGAGATACTACACATTTGCTCCCTCATCATTCATAGATGTCCTTTGGGAGAGATTTATCTGCCATTTAATATTACCGCACATTGGACTTCAGATTCCCCTTAAGCATCTAAAAATGTTACAAAATGGAGTCATTACCTTTCACATTAAATATCAAATTAGCCAGCAGTTAAATAATTTGTAAGTACACCAAAAGGAAAAATATTTAAAAAATGAATTTTGACTTGGTGATTCCATCCAGTCAATTGTCTAATGGGATGTAAAGGAACCATATATCCTGCTTAGTTTTTTACAGTTATCCCATTTAATCCCACAGATTGTAAAGTGGTATTACACCCACCATTTCAGGGCTGAGAAAAGAGACTTTCGAGGGCAGTAGATTGCCATCAGTTTCAGTTGATAAAAAGCCTCAGAGGAATTATAAACTCAGGACTTACAGGCTCCAAATAACATAGTACTATTTCAGAGATGGCCTAAGGCATAGTTTTCTAAAAAGGTACTGGCTGGCAATCGAGTGATTGTTTAATATCATGAATCTGGAAATAATGAGCACAAAATGGCAGAAGGGGGTAAAGAGTCACTTTTTACATGATTAATTGAAAAGCAAATACCTGCACAAACAAGCTGGAAAAACAGGATATAGCTAAGGATGGGGACTAATTTAGCTAGCAGGAGGAAGGAGCTTTGGAACAAGGGTACACCACGGCCTAGCGGGTGGATTAAGACACTTTGCCTACCGAATCTGGTGAATCTGTTTGTTGCTGCAGCGCTCAAGGCCCTATTGGCTGCACAGAAGTCTTTCCCGCCCCTCCTGAATGGAAATAGCCACAGCATGACGACCCAGCGCTCACCTTCAGAAAAAAAGGCAAGTTCTATTGTAAGAACTATACATAGATCCATACATTCTGACAGATTGTTTCTACAGGAAAGGTGGGATGGGAGGGCTCATTAATCCAGGACGGAGACACCTTATTCCCTGAGTGTGCGTTTTGGAAGGAAATTGCACCATTGAAGTCCCCTTCTCTAGATACCTGTTTTTCCCCAGCGGCAGGATCCTTCATTAGCGATCCCCAGGGTAGAACGTATCAGAGGTTCACGACCTGCCCCTCAGTCCCCCACCGCTCCAGGGTTCCAGGGCGGGAGGGGGCGACGGTGACGCAGGGGGCGGCCGGGGCTCTGGCCAGGCGCTGAGGCAGGGGGCAGGTTGTTCTGCGCGGTGCGGCGCTGGCCAATCAGAAGGCGCTGTGTTTCGGGCGCTGAGAGGGTCGGGTGGGCGGGGGCCACCAGGTTCCTCCGGTGCCGGCGCAGCGCCGCCTGCAGTCGCGAGCTAGCGCGCAGAGGCCCCGGGGGTCCGGCCGCGCCGGCGGGGCCCGGCTTTCCTCCAGGGCTTGCTGCTTCCCCTTTTCAGGTCCGCGCCCTTCTGCGACCCAGACGCGGCCCCGACCGCGCCCGGCCTCCTTTTCGGGGTCCTAGACTCTTCCCGCAGCGCGAGTCTTCCGGCGGCTCTTCTGGTGTCGCTGGGCCGTGCGGGGGCGCCGCCGCCGGGGGCACCGCTCCCCGGGCCGGCGGCGGTAATGCTGCCGTGGTTGACGCCCTTGCGATCCGGCGGGCCGCAGGCGGTGGCCGGAGCGGGAGCCGGAGCCCGAGCGCGCTCCCCGCTGGCCGGGACGCCGCCCTCGTCTGCGCTCGGCTCCCGCGGCCACCGCTGGACGCCGGGACCCGGCGCGGCATGAGGAGGCGGCTGAGCGCCGGCGAGCGCTCAGCTCCTCGGCCCCCAGGGCCCCCGCGGGTCCCCGCGCGTCGCGCGCGCCGGCTGCGGCCCCGGCGCCCACGCTAGCCCCGCGCAGGCACGAGACACCGCGGCCGGGAGGAGAAGGCGGCGGTGCGGGCCTGCCGGGCGCGGGCGGGCGGCACCCTGAGCGGCTGGGCTTCGAGATCTGGACCCCGGCGGCGCGGGCTGCCGGAGCTGCCTGGGAGCCGAGGCGTGCTGCAGTTTGCTGCCCCTCTCCGCAGGGGCGCCGCGGCGCGCACCCGGCGCTTCTCCCCACCTGCAGCCCCTCCTCCTGCCGCTGCCGGGAGGATAAAACGCGGTCCTCGCTCTTCCTGGGCCTCCTCAGGTCCTTCGGTCCCCGGGCTCCACTGTCCTACGTCCCCTCTCCCCTCTTCATTCCTTCCTCCCTATCCTTCCGCTTCTCCCCTCCCCTGCTCTCCGGCCTCCCATTCATTCCGTCCGCTTCCTCCCCTTTTCTCTTTGCTGCTGGGGCCCTCTCCCCAAGAGCCTCCCCGAGCGGACCCCGCTGCCTTCTCGGGGTTCTTGGCACATTCATGGAAGTTTAAGGCCTGGAAGGTGGCCCCTAAGTCCGGCCTGAGCGCAGCCTGAGCTGCTGGCCGGGAAGAGGAAGATGTCTGTGCTTAGGCGGATGATGCGGGTCTCCAATCGCTCCCTCCTCGTCTTCATCTTCTTCTTCTCCCTCTCCACGTCTTGTCTCTACTTCATCTATGTGGCTCCAGGCATCGGTAAGCACCGGGACACACCCTCACTTCCCAGGTCACACCTTAGGAAACGCTGGCTGTTACTTCTGGGATCTGGAAGCTGAATAAACAGGAGCCCAGCAGAAAGCATTTAATTTCAAATGTTATTTCAGACGTGTCAAACTGCTTTGGGGCATGGCTTTGGCATGTAAGGAGTACTGTTAAAGCACGTTTAAATAACTTAAAACTGTATTAAATGGACATAACAAAATTAGGTGTGATGACCGGTGTGGTTGATCTTTCTTGAATGTTCTTGACAGCTTTATCCATTCAGTATCAAGTCTTTAAGCTTGGATTTAGTGTTTAATCGTAGTTTGATTCAAGTACTCTCAGTATAACTGGTTGCAAATATATGGTGGAGAAACTAACAGCAGGTAATGTGATTGAGTTCAGGAATGTACATATTTTAATGTTCTAGGTCACTTTTAAAGAATGGGGGCAGTGAACATTTGTGGTGAACTCAGGACTTAAGTGAAACTGCCTTGTAAAAACAGTGCTCCATTATTTAGTCAACTTGGGTCCAATTTTCAAGGGTAGGTGGTCTTGTTACCTGTTAGGATGACTTCAGAGGTAAAATAATGATTAGTTTGTAGTTCAAGACTTTAACATCATTTTTGTCTTTTGGGTCAAATATGATTTTGTATAATCTGCTTGAATTGACTTTATAAATATCCTAATTCGTCGCCTCTTCCCCCTCTTTGGTTAAAAAGGTGCTAAGCCTGTTCTGCTCCCCATTCTGTCTCTGGTGAATCCTCTCACTGCCCCACACCTCTGGCCTGCACCCCAGCTTGTATGCATAAATAAATAAATCTTTAAAAAAAAAGACATTCTGATGAATGAAAAAATTGAAACTAGATATTAAAACACATATTGTGGATATTAAAACGCATATTGCCTAAGCTTTTCTGAGTTTTCCTATTTACTATTACTTAGTAACAGTGTGCATCCTTTCTTCTTAGACACTTAGTAGTCTTTTGAGCCAGTGCTAATGCTTTCTGAGTTAACTAAAATGTATGACCTTTAACAGTAAAACACCTGCAGAATTTTGAAATGTAATTGTTATCAGGCATTGTCTCCTGTGATAATAGATTGTTGTAATGAATTGCAGGGCAGGGGCAGAGGAAAAAAAGCACACCTCAGGAGACTGCTTTCTTTTCTAAAACAAAATTACTGCGTGACTTTTTCTTGATTAAAATTTTGTTGTTCAGACAAGACATGTAAGCTCAGATAACGATGCTTGAGAAGACACGCATTGTTGAAACCATGTTGTATCCCAAAATAGGAGTTTGAGATTAAAGTTTGGAGGAGTATGATGAATATTTTTACCATATTATTTTACTTTAATGAAGTTTTTTCTTAGGCTCAATAAAACCCCCCTTGAAGTCTGTAGTAGTTATGATGGTGATAGCTCAATGGATTTGAGTAATTAACCAAAATATTGATCAGGCTTTTCTTAAACTCCTCTACCATTTTGGAAGTATCATAAATTAATTCTACAGCAATTTTTACTTTCTCATGCGACTAAAGACTGGGCATTATTGGGGATGTTATTTTAGATTTGAGAGATTTTGGAGAAAAAGTGTTTTTGTACTTGAGACATTTTTCTGACTTTCTGGGTATCTTGGGTAGCATGTTAAAGTTATGTTACTCAAAAAACTAATCAAAGGAAATCAGAATTCCAGCTTTTACTTGATAGTCATTCATGTTTTTTATTAGTACCTTGGTATATTATGTATAGATTCTTAAAATTCAATTGTTGTGAAATATGAATATATTAAACTACTCTGTTCTAAGGTTATATAACTTTAAAAAATTATCACTAGTAAGAATGAAACCCAAACTTATGAAGTGTTATCAATTTGTTAAACTGAATCTGTCTCCCAAACTCAGTATTATTTAGGAACAATAGAATTTGCTTTTTTATCTTTTGTATCTTTTAAGTATTGGGAAGCAATTTCCCCAAATTTTTCACAATTTTTTTTTGCTTAAAGGTTTGAATTTTATCACCAGCAACAAAAACTGTCAGTTTTTATTGAACTACCAGACTCATTTTGTTCATTTCTGGGAAAATATAGGTCAAATACAGAATTCTAAATATCCGTATTTTGTCAGTTGTTCTTTCAAGTAAAAATGATGTCCCATGAAAAATGTAGCTAGTTTAGCTCACAATACAACAATCAATTGCACAGTTTGATCAAGACTGTGGTATTTTAGTATACTGCAGGAATGCTTTATGCATATTTCTCCTTTCACCATAGATTTTTTTAACACTTTGTGGTCCGCTCACGTATTAGTAGGTGTTTTTTGTCATCAGTATCAGGTGGCCGCTCACGTATTCATACTTGTTCAAGGCTCCGGTTTTTCGCACCATGGTGGATTTATTTGGAACTATTAGGAGCTATTTATTTGATCGTACTCAGTCTAGAAGCTTTCCACATTGTTTTGGTGAAAAGTGCAAGGTGTTTTATGAGAGATATTACAGTTTTTTTAATATCCAGTAGTTCAGGAGTTGTGTGTGTTTTATTGAATGCTTATACCATTCATGCGGTGGAACAAAAAATGGCCAGCCCCAAGGGCTGGTAAATTTAAAAGGGCACCGGCACACAAAGTGTTAATAACAGACAATGCTGCAAGCTAATTGGGTTCTTAAAACTAGTTTACAGTAGACATATACAGATTCTTCTTGAAATAATTCCTATTTTATTTTTTAAAAAGATTTATTTATTCATACAAGCTGGGATGTAGGCCAGAGGTATGGAGTGGTGAGAGGATTCACCAGAGACAGTGGGGAGCAGAACAGATGGAGTGACTGAAATACACTGCTGACGGGAGCAGCGGGTGAGACAGGAGAGGTCTGCTGTGCCATGTGGGAAGCTCCCTGGCTGGGGATTGAACTCTTGCTGTAGTGGCTCTTGATAGCTTTATAGTGCTACAACTTAACCCCTTGCATCAGCAGGGAGGCCCATAATTCCTATTTTAGTCTGCATTGTGTCTTGGGCAAAGTTTTATTATGATTAAAATGTATATTGTATCAGCACCTTTTATTGATCCTAAATAAATATTCACATCTCTTTCTGCTAAAAAATTCCATGTTACTCCTATCCTTATCAACCTGTATAGTACACTTCAATTATATTTTCCTTCCTTTTCCATCCAGAGGCCTATTTATCTCATGTGTCTTACCCAGACAGTCCTGTCATTTTGGCAACTCCTTTTATTAATCTCCTTCATCTGTCTTTGTCTGCCTGTCTCCCCTTCACCATCTCCCTCCCTCACCCCCTCCCCTGCCTTCTTCCCTTTCCCCCTTCCCTCTTTTTGAGCAGAAAGTACCTTACAGTTGTACACAATGTAATCTGTTTAGTTTCCAATATTATCTTATGTTGTTCAACATTCTTTTTTGTCTATTTGGGTCTTAGTCTACAATGAATTCCTCAAATTTAAAGTTTATTATTTTAAGAATAATTTGAAATGTTTTCCTTAAATTTTTCTAATTCGTGAAGGAAGCACAGGGATAGTCTTCATATCATGAACTTTACAATACTTAATGAATTTAGTCTGCAGGTACCGTGTCTCTCACCCGCACAGGAAGTTCATGGCCAGACTGCCACTCATGCAGGAGCCAGGGATTGTGTCTTATTCTGTCTCAACTTTTGTATATGGATTACAAAAAGATGGATTCAAGGTCTTACCTTGGCTGTATTGGGAATGGAATTTCACTTAGTATAAAACCATTTCTGTTGTATTTTCTAATACGACAACCACTTTCCTGCTCTAGTATCAGAGAAGTAGTAGATGACTTGGTTTGCAAATTCATTCAGCAAAAATGAATGCAATCCCTTAAATAGGCTTGACATTGAGGCATGGAAGATAGAGAGATGATGAAGACACAGTTCCTTCCCTCTTGCTACCATGGGGTGGGCACCGCAAAAAATCTGTAACAAATCTTTGGAAAGCATGCAGTGGGGAGTGAGAGCTAGTGAAGAGTTTTCAGAGGATCTGGCCCTTGGAGTATGGTCATTGAGGACCAAATAGATAGGATGTATTTGGATTAAGCCAAGGGATTCTAGTGAGAGGAAACAGCATGGACAAAGGGAGATTACAGAAAATGGGAGTATTTTCTTCTGGCTACCACTTAATAGATGGGGTGGCAAACAGGTCACCTGCCCAGCCTCGTGTCCAGGCACCTAATGTCCCTAAAACTGGTAGAGAGAAAATGGTCTTGGTGCACACAACTTTACCAAAGTTATCTATGGTTAAGAAAGAAGTTGATGAGCTCATAATTAGTAGGGCGACATTATGGGGAAGGTTACACAATCCCTGAGAATAGGAATGTCACTGTTCATGTGACTCACCAGAGGTCATCACCTTTCTTAAAAATGCTGACAGACATTTTTTCTTTCAGTTGAGTTGGAATCTGGTTGGGTCACTTTGGTCTAAATTCTTGCGGACCCTTTAAGGAATTATCTGGCCAACTACTTTGTTATTTGGGATTCCAGGGGGTTTCTGCCCTACTGGGACTTGGTGGAGTTGGTGATGGGTGGTCAGGACAGGGAGAGGTGTGTGTGCAAGCATCTGCGTTTTGGGGTGAGGGTGTATGTGTGAGGATTCTGATATTAGATGTCATACACCTGGGGAAAAAATGGAGGGGCAGGTAGGGGATTAGGAATTGTAGAATAGATGCCAGGACAGGTCAGTATGTTAATTTCCTATTACTTTGTGACAACTTACCCTCAAATCTAGGGGCTTAAAACAACAAACATTTTCTCATAGTTTCTGTGGGCAGGAATCTGGACCCAATTTGGCTGTGTGCCTCTGGTTCAGGTCTCTCACTGGGCTACAAAGTGTCATCTAGGGCTATGGCTGAAGGCTCAGTTGGGGAAGAATCTGCTTCCAACTTCACCCACATGGATTTGGGTAGGATTCAGTTCCTTGAGGGTTATTGTACTGAGGGCCTCAATTTGTTGGATGGAAGCTTTATTCAGTTTCTGCCACACAGACCTTTCCACAGGACTGTTCACAGCCTGGTCACTTGTGCCATATTTCTAAGAAAAGAGTGACTAGGTCCAGTCCACCCTCAAGGGGATGGGAGACTTCTTAGACTCTGCCTACCACAGTCAGATTCCATTCTTGAGGAGCATTTATATCTCAGATATCTTGTTTCAGTGTAAATGAATATAAATCTTATGACCTAGTGGGAAATTAGGTCATCTTAAAGGGAAAATGATTTGTTGAAACCTGACAGTGCTAAAAACCTTTCTCTTCTTTATTCTTTTGTGAATAAATCTGAGTTCCATTAAACAATGTGGCAGGTTGAGGTAGTGATGTATTTATTCTGCACCAGTGTTTATCCGCACTGCTTTTTAATGTTTATTAAAGGTAAAAATAGCTATGTTTGTGGATACTTCAAAAAGAGAAACTCCTGATCTTGGTTTATAGCCTCTGTCTGTGGTAGATATTCCAAACACTTTTTGGAATTTGGTTGGGAACAAAATGCATTTTCCTCTTGAGGTAGTGTTACATTGGGTGGGTGATACCCCTAACCCATCTTGTGGGCAGCCTGTCTATTATAGGAGATGCTACCAGGCTTCCCAGGCATTTGTGCTCATAGACCTGAGGGGGCGGGGGGAATAAGGGTCTCAGCTGTGGTAGCTTCTGCCCCATCAGAGCCCTCGTGTTTGTCCCTCTCTCTGAGGGCCCAGGGCCACAGGGACCTTGGACATGGAGAGTTTGGTATTTCTGGAGCCATAGCTATGTACAAGGAAACCCAGGAGTAAGTCTCAGAGATAGCCTACAGTTTCATCCACTGTTGAAGCGCCAAGGAAACTTCCCTGCCATATCCCCGAACCCATGCTAGTGGGATAGCCTTATTGTAAGGAAAGAGGAGAGGCAGGTGCCTAAAGATGGTCATTTGCCCAAAGTCTCACATATAATTTCTGGAAGAACTGAAGCAGACAGTTTTTGAAAGGGCTGGAATGTATAGCTGGGGATATCTGTGCTTCACTTGAGGGGACTGATCGTTATTACACTGGAAAATTGAAGAATTAGGGAAAGTTAGGGATACCCTACAAGAGAGTGATGAAACTTTTTTGGGATAGCCTCAGATAGTAGTTAGGGTAGTTATAATGAACCAGATTTTTAGGTCAGTGTCAAGAGACCAAGCTAGAAAACAAACCATTCTAACTGAGTTGTAAACATTGAAGTAAGTGACCTAGAAAGCACTCTTTCCAATATGTGTTTTCAAACTAGGGGGTAGGTGACCACTGGTTACTTCTGGAGAAAGTGCTTTGCTTAGGAGAGTGGACAAACTCTTAATAGTCCCTTACCTACGGTGTGCAGTGCTTGTGATGTGTGACCTTAAACTCGTTTGCACCTTTGCTCATTCATTCAAGGGACAGGCCTACTCTTCCACCTGTCCTCCCTTCTACCAGCACTGCCTTTTGTGGCTTCTGTGTCTTCTCAGGAGACCTGCCTTTCATGTTTGCTGTAACCTAGGTGAAAATGTGCTGTGAGGAGGCTGCATGAGTGCAAGAGGAGGTACATTGCAGACTGATTTTTCTAGAGCATGGCTTTCTAGGTTATGTTTGGGAGTTCCCAGAGAATCAAGAGTCCCTCAGGTTTGGTGTGTTTACAGTATTCATCCTCATCTAGTCAGTTTTCCTGGCTGCTCTGACTTGTCACGACTGCTGCAGACTGCAATTAGCCAGTTTAGTCAGAGCAGCCTGTCATCTTTCATTCTCTTTTTTTGCCCTTTCTCTCTGAACCTTTTTCTCTTTTTGTCTTTTTTAATTCCTGAGGGACAGTGATTTACTGTGAAAAGACTGTTCTACATTTGAATTTCAGAAGCATTTAAAAAAGGTATAATATACAGGTAATATTGTGAGTCTGGTTGAAGATTAGGTAAATTGAAGGTTGAAATTAGGTTTTCGGAGGATTCCTGCAATACCAGTAACATATCATTGGAGAAATTTAGTTTACTCCAATTATTACTATATATTTTACCTCCTATTTGGGCCCACTAGAGAATTTCAGGTAGCACACCAATTTTTTATCTGGCATGTAAATCATTTACTGGGCCATATTTATCTGGCATTTTTTTTTTTTTTGTAATAGCAGATTTTGGTGCAGTTTGGGTTAAGTTGCAGCAAAAACCCTCCTTAGTTAAGTTAGGAAAGATAATTTAAAGGATATTTGTCAGTAGTAATATTTTTGGCTATGTTGCACAATGTTTAGGAAGACATACTTAGTAATTTTTTTTAAGTTTTAAATTTGTAATTCACTTTTTCCACCAGGGGTGTAGTAAATATGACTTTTTGTTTGTGTCTTTGTATTCATCATTAATTACTTTAGCTAGTAATAAGTCTTTGACTCTATCAAATCATTGTGTTGTCTGCTCGTTAGGGATGAAACAAATTTTTCTATGAGCGAATTAAATTAGAAAGCTTTTCAAAGAGGTGTATTTAATATAAGTTCAATTAGTATGAAAAGAAGATTCTTTTTGCTTGTTATCAATATTTAGAGAATTACTACATCAATGATTTTTATTTATGTGCTTGTTTTATTTTGGGGGGGTGTCAATATTGACTTTGAGAACCACTGTACTTTGATCATTTCTACATAAAGGCTTCAGAGGAGCTTACATTTGAACATGTTTACTAAATATATTATTTTTCTTTTCATTGTTTCAAGTCTTGAATGTTTGTACCATTATCAAGACTCCATCAATACACAAATTTCTCTTTCCCAGGGCTACTGTATATGGTTTGTTCAAATCATTTTTCAGAGTTTCATCTTACTCTTAAATGTTATGTCTCTCAAGAGTCTTCTTAACTAGAACAGTCCTTTCCCTTTAGCTTTTTCTTCCCATGTCATTGATTGGATAAAGAAATTGTTTCAGTTGTCCTGTGGTATACATGAGATTTTGGACATGCTTGGTTGTCTTCTTGCTATCATGTAGTTTGTACCTGTATATCCCTCCCTTTTATTTATTTTTTATTTTTAAATTAAAAAAAATTTTTTTCTCCCTTTTATTTTTTAAATTATAGTTTTCATTTCAATACTGTGTATGGTTAAGGGGTACAGCTTCACATTACTTCAGGTGTATGTTACGACACTATACCTGTCACCAAAAATCATCTTCCTTAGACCATTGGGGACCCCACTACACTTTGCCCTTTTATCCCAATCCTCCCTTGTTGTTAAACTCAATTCTGCAGTCAGATTTCTAGGGTTTATTTTGGTTTAGTTTTGTCTGTTCCTTTCTTTTGTTTATTTATAGTCCAAATATGAACAAAATCCTCCAGTATTTGTCTTTCTCCTTCTGACTTATTTTGCATTGCATAATCCCTTCCAATTCCATCCATACTTTAATAAATGACAAGATTTTATGTTTGTTTTGTTTGGTTTTTTAAAATAGTTGAGTAGTAGTCCATGGCATACATGTACCACAGCTTCTTTATCTACCCATCTGTTGTTGGGCACTTAGGTTATTTCCATTACTTGACTATTGTAAATAGGGCTGCAGTGAACATAGGAACGCATGTACCACTTCAAATTATTGTTTTTGTACTCTTTGGATAGTTATCTAGTAGTAGAATTGCTGGGTCAATGGCAGATCATTTTTAATATTTTGAGGAACCTTTGTACTGTTTTCTGTAGTGGCTGAAACAGCCTACATTCCACCAATAGTGTAAGAGGGTTCCTTTTTCTCCACTCCCTTACCAGCACTTGTTTCTAGTCTTTTTGAGATGGGCCATTCTCACAGATGTGAGGTGGTATCTAACTGTAGTATTGGTTTACATTTCCCTAATGAGCATTTCTTCCTGTGCCTATTATCTATCCTTGTGTCTTCTTTGAAGAAGTGTCCATTTAGCTCTCCTGCCTGTTCTTTGATTGGGTTGTTTTCTTCTTGTTGAGATGTATGAATTCTTTGAAGATCTTGGCTATTAATATGTGCTGTGCAAATATTTTTTCCTATGTCGTAGGGTCTCTCTTCATTTTAATGATAATTTCTTTTGTTGTACAGAGCTTTTTAGTGTTATGTAGTCCCATTTGTTTATTTTCACTTTTGTTTCTGTTGCCACAGTAGTTGAGTCCCCATGAGAGACATCGTTAAAGCCAATGTGGAGTGTTTTGCCTTTGTTTTCTTCTGTATATTTTATGGTTTCAGGTCTTATAACCTAGTCTTTAATCTATTTTGAGTTAATTTTGTGTATGGTGTGAGATAGTGGTCTATCTTCATCATTTGATGATAGCTCTTCAATTTTCCCAACACCATTTGATGAAGACAGTTTCCTTTTCATTGTATGACTCCTGGCTCTTTTGTCTTAAATTTACTGCCGATATAAATGTGGATTTATTTCTGGTACCACTCTCTTGTGGTTACTATAGCTTTGTAGTATAGTTTGAAGTGTAAGACCTTTATTCTTTTTTTTTTTTAAAGATTTATTTATTTATGCATACAAGAACTGGGATGTAGGCCAGACGTGTGGGGTGGTGAGAGGATTCACCAGAGACAGAGTGGGAAACAGAACAGGGAGATCTACTGAAGTGCACTGCTGAGGGGAATAGTGGGTTAGGCAGGAGAGGTCTGCTGTGCCATGTGGGAAGCTCCCTGGCTGGGAATTGAATTTGTGCTGCAGTGGCTGCATATAGCTTCATAGTGCTGCTACTTAACACATTGCTCTACCAGGGAGGCCTCGAGACCTTTATTCTTTTATGTCAGGAAAGTGATGTTTTTGAAGATAAATAGGTTTACTTACTTAAGGTGGTCTATATAAATGTATTTCTCAGGTCATCACCAGAGATTCTGATTCTGAATTATTTTAAATATATACCCCAGGTAATTCTGGACCCTGGGAATTTCATTTCTGATAAACACTGCAAATGATGTTAGGGAGGGGAAATTAAGTGCTAGATAGGTTTTTAAAAATAAATTGATTATCTTATATCACTTGTTTTTTCTTTGAACTAAGCTTACTTTTAAATAGCCAGATTAACTTGTTTATCGCATCATGCTTTCCTGGAGGTAGATGAAAACAACCAGGATCATGTGTTTCTGTATGAATCTGCAGTGACCACGTAATTGAGTTATAGGTTGATCCTAATTTGTTATTTCATGTTTTCCATTATTAAAAGGTACATTGTAATTCATTTAACAGAATCAATAAAAGCTATAAAGAATATAGCTGTACATGTTAGCCAGCTGAAATAATTTCAAAAAACATTTCATATAATACTTGGCTAGAAAAGTTTTTTTATAGTGTCTTTACAGTTAAGTAATTATATAAGATTTGTTACTATAACATGCTATCTTAATTAAAATATTACCTTTTGTTTTATATCTAAGTATTTGAGGTTTGCTAGTATTCATCTGACTTTTCTGAAACTATGCTAGTGTTCATTGCCTTCCTGATATTCAATCACTCAGAAATTATGACTTCTAATTATAGTGCAATTTCCAGTTTGAATCAGACAAAGAAAAATTGAACTTTATTTTCATTTGGATCAAGTGACCTAAGGTAGACAATTATAAAGTATCTTGTTTGTTGATTTGAAACTATGCTTAGATTTGGAAATATTTGAAATTCGTTTTCCATGCAGTGTTCTCTTATGCTTGTTTTAGAGACATTTTCCTTTTATGATTAAGCGAGTTGAGACTGTGAAAGGTATTTTAATTATGAAAACACCAGAAAATCTGGGATGGTTGTTAAAGATATAGTTCGGATAGTTGTCACTTATTTTTTCTCATTCTGACAGAATTCTTAAGTAGATACTGATTCATTTCATATTTGCCTTATATACTATGAACTTATTAATTTTAAATGCTTTTATAATATTTCCTGGGTGTGTTTATTTATGACTTGATCTTCTAGTCTGTAATTTCCTTAAGTTTCTCACAGGGTACATGTTTAAAATCTAATCACCCACATTCCTCCTTCCCCAAATCCCTCATTTTTTCCCTATTCTACTTTTTTCCAGTGTGGCTTATATGCTCTTAGCTGTTCGGGATCCTATCACACTTTCAAAGAAGTCTTGTGTTTATTTTAAGTGAATAAAGTTAGTTAACAAATGACAGTGTGCTTTGGTTTAAATCATTTTCACACATCTAGTTTGAGACTAGATTGAATTATCAGATTAAACTAGGCTGAACTGACGATCTGGTTGTTGCAAAATACTTCTGACGTTGTAGGCAGTTTATGCTTTGTTATATTTTAGGCAGTTATGCTTCAGATTTTGTTTTTTAACCTAGGAAGCCCTATGGTCTGGTATGTGGTAGTTACTCAATAAATATCTGTTGAATAAACATGTCTCCACCCTGAATGTCTTTAATAAGATTATTGGAAAAGTCAAATTTTATTTAAAAATATTGAACCTCGATCAGTATTCAAACACAGATAATCTCCAAAGTAAGTTAAAATTGTTATGCTGCAGGAAGAATTTCTTGTTAATATATGGTGTCTACATCAACTAAGATCTGAAGTTGATCTGTACTATATATGGTTATTGTTTTCATTATTGCTTGATAAAAGAGGAATTCTGGACACAGAATTAGTTAGCCCATGCCTTATTGGAAAGATGGAGAGGCTATTATAAGTTGATAATTATTTGCACTGTAGATTTTTTTGACTTTAAGTTATTATCACCATGTTAAGATTCTCTGTTTAAATAGTATTTTGAAATAAAGGAAATTATTTGCATACTGGTTTGGCACAGTCTAGAAGTTTGGTGTTTTTGTTTTTAACCAAAGCACTACTTAAGTTTTAGGTTAATTGTGAACTATATTCATCTGTAGTCTGGCCTAATCCTGGGGTTTACAACATTATTATTGGAAATATATTTTACTTTAATAACTCCAGTGAATAATTTATTGATCAAGGGAATGAATTTGGAAAGACGCAGGTATTTAGATAACTATGAGTTTTTAGAAATTCAAGTATATATCACTCAGATGTCTATAGTTAATATCCAGGGTTATATCCTGTGTAAGTGTTGTTTTGCTGTCTCTCTGTATTCTTTTTCTTATTTGTTCGGTGGATAATATGGGAAATCATATTACCTGTGACTTTTAACTGTGCCTTCTGACTTCCTCCTTCTCCTTGTATCAGTATTAGTAAAACCTGATATGTCTCTCCTAATGTGACTTTCCTCATCACTTTTTATATTGAAGATTTCCTCCTCCTCTGTCCTTCCCTCTCTTTTATGATTTTCAACCATTGCTTCTTCCAAATTGCTTCCCCACAGAGTCATTTAGACTTGAATGTGCTTGAATCCTGATTTTTAAATTTTTACATGTGTAACTTCTGAGCTTGTTTTCTGACCTTATAATAGGGAAAGCTATAGCTACATCACAGGATGGTACACTGGTTCCCTAGGCCGATCATATGCATTACCACATACTGAGTGGCTTAAAACAACAGAAGTTTATTATCTCCTACTTCTGAAAACCTGAATTCTGAAATCAAGGTGTGGGCAGAGCCATACTCCTTGTGAGGCCCTAGAGGACACCCCTTCCTTGTTTCTTCCACCTGCAGGTGCCTGCTGGCAATCCTTGGCTTCCAATGCTTGTAGTCACATCACTCCAATCTTTCCCTTCATCTTCACATTGCTTTCTTGTGTGTGTGTGTGTGTGTGTGTGTGTGTGTGTGTGTGTGTACATGCATGTGATCATGTGCAAAATATCCCTCTGCCTTTTCTCCTTTATGAGCACTTGTAATTGGATTTAGGACTCAGATAATCTAGGATGATCATCTCTTCTCCAGATCCTTAATTATATCTGCAGATTCCCTTTCCAAATATGATAACAGTTACATGTCCTGGGAATTAGAATGTACACACACCTTTTATAGGCCTCACATTCATCCTGCTACAGGTGGTTATAAGAATTAAATGAAGTACAATTATATATTTGTATATTTACATATATTTATGTTGGTAGTTAGTTCAGTGCCTGACCAGTGTAGGTTCTTACTAAATGTTAATTCATTTCTTTTCTCTTTAGAAATATCTGCTTGCCACATTCTGCATTCTGGATGCTTTTGGTAGTTTATGTGAAATTCTGAATGTTCTTGCTCCATCTATTATTCCCCCTTTGTCCCTGTTTGTGTCCCCAGGGAGTCTGGTCCTTATTGTGTGGCCATGTTTAGGGTGTCCTCAGAGCTGTGGCCTGCTCTCCCTTGTGTCTCTCCAGTCCATGTTCTTCCTAACCTTCCACTTCTGGCACTTTCTCACCTTTATTAAACTTGTGAATTCTCATCTTGACAGTGACCTCTGGCATTCTTCCCATCCTTTCTGTTTTTTCACATCACCCATCTGCTTGTATCTTTACAGTTTATTTTCCATTCTATTCTAGTTGGGTTGTTCAAACCATTCAAGTTGGATTACTGTTCCCTGCACCTTTGCTATGTATGTGCCCCAGAACCACTGCTTATACTCTCTCATCAATGGAAATGTTCTTTTCCCTCCTTCCCTTCGTTTAGTGCTTTAACTTTAAATGTACTCTTCCCTTTCTCTACTGAGGCCACAGTCATGCTCAGGTCCTCATGTCCCAAAGCAATTTTCATTGACCTTGCTGTCACTTACCTTTTTTGAAATGTAACCACTTTCACTTTGTCCCTGTGTGTCTCACCAGATTGCATTTCTAACCCTTATTTTTCAGCTCCAGTCTTAGATTTATAACTTTGTGGCAGGGTGACCAACCAGCATTATCTTCCTCTCAGAATCAGTTCTTTTCTTGACTTACATTTTGTTAAAGGACCTGGTGATTGCAGCAGTGGGTTTAAGAATGTGGGTGTCAGAATGAGAAGGATGTTGTCTTCAGTCCTTCAAAGCCCAGGAAACCTTTCTAGATCCTTGCAGACTGGCAGTGCTCTGAATCCAGCACTTTTAGGTTACTAAGCTGGATGTGGAACGGAGTGGGGAGACACAGCTTTATAGCAAATGCCTTCTTTAATTTTCTTTAATCAGCAGGGTGAATTCATAAATTTCTTTATAAACTCAGGATGCCTGTAAGCTATTATAAACTTGATTTTTTGAAGTTTTTTTTTTTAAAGCTGTTTTCTCCCCCAACCCCCACCCAGCACAACTGGTAAATACATTAAATTTATGCTTGCATTGCAGGGGCAAATAGCAAATTGATTAAATGAGAAGACATATGGCACAGTTTTAATTGAGCAGGGGTAGTCTTTAGCCTATTTCTGAGTTATCTTGAGACTCCAGACTGTTCTGAGAAAGATATCCTGTTTGTTTTCTTAAAATTGGAATAGACATTTTAGACAAGGATTTCCTCTAACTATTGACTTACCAGTAAAACATTACATTTCACATTAACAGTTATTAGCAGCACAGATTTCTTTACAGATGGGTGAACGTAGCTTTATGATGTTTGGAAGTCCGACAATGGGAACTGTCCTTGTGCTGGTTCAGTGTCTCAGGGACCTCCTTGTGCTGGTTCAATGTCTCAGGGACACACCTTGACTGGTAGCTTTCTTTCTGTGAACAATGACTGTCCTTTAAACACAGCTTCATCCCCTAATGGGTTTTGATCTTTAGGGATTGAGCCCAGGAGGGCTATTAACCTAAGGAATGTAACTCAATTAACTGTAAATGATTTAAAATAAACTAATAGCTTTTCCATTTGGAGAGGTTGGCATTGAGGTTTCCTTTATTTCTTTTATTTTTCTCCATCTAATGGTCATTATTTTCTCCCGGCAAATGATTCATTTTTATCACAGGTGTCTGTTTTGTTAACTGATATTTTAAAAGTTCTTAGGAAAATTTGACTTTGGTTATTCTTTTTCTATCCCAGATCTTTTCCTTGTTACTTAAATTTGATTTGGTTGGAAGATGTCCGCCTACCTTTTTGTATGAGTAGGTGTAGTCATTAAAAGTAAAAGTTACGTAGTTTTTAAAAATTAATAAAATAGGACCCACAATAAAGCACACATTTTCTCAGCATATCTTGCTTATCTAGTATTGTTTCCCAGACTTTGACCTTGGCTTAACCCTGGGCTCAGTCCTGCTGCTCTATGACATCTTTTTACAGTTTGGTGAAGAACAAATATCATATTATTATCACTGATAACAAATTACATATGTAACTAGAGGGTTAAATGATCCAAGATGTAAATCATTTGGTTTTTGTAATCTATTTGATGTTTTTTTTTTTTTCCTCTTGCATTATTCCAGTTGAATTTAGGTCTCGGTTTAATGTGGAGTTGCTGTGTTAACTTGGCATTTACTAAATGTTTTCCACATTTTTGGTTGGCTATTCTCTTTTGATTTTTCACACCTTGTCTCTATTCTTTTTTTTTTAAAGTCTACTCTAGAGCAAACATATAATAAAAACTTGTGGTATTTGTAACCTGGTATAATAAATTCAAGCCTAAGCAAGTTAAATCTAATTATAGTATTGCTTTCTAGAGAGGATGTAAACATACGCTTAAGAACAGTTGAGGTAAAGGATATGTGAAACCTGGACTTCCCTTACTTTTATGGAAAAATAAAAGGAAGTTGGTTATTTTACTTTGCTTCTCTGCTGTTAATTAGTTTGTGCTCCTTCATACTCTGAGCAAATTTAAATAAATTTAAATAAAAAGTGGAAAGCAGGTAGCAAATACTACATTTTGTTCATCTCTCTTTACCTGAAGAGATCCTGAAGATGTAACAGGGTCCAGAAAATTAGTTGACATCTTCAACTTTTTCATTCAGCATTGTTTTTCTAGAGTGTCATTGATGTGCTCACAGACACTTTATATTTTAAGACTGAGTCATTAACTCAGACATGTAGTTTCTTGGTTTTAACATAATGAGCCTCCCCAGCTCTTGTCTGAATGGTGTTATGATTTTTTTGCATTATGCTTGGAGAATTTAGAAGGGACCTTAGAGATCAAATTACACTATATTACACTATACTACACTTTTTTAAGATGAGGAAACAGATCTAGTAGGCTGTTGGAAATTGTGTGCAGTGCTAGCAGAATCAGAAATCAGAAATCAGAAAAGATCTTCTGACTTGTGTGCCTATCTGAAAAGTTGGGGTGTCTGAAAAAGCAAAGATTTTTGTCATCATTCACAATTTACCAGTTTCTCCCAAAGGAAGAAATTAGGGCACTACTTCTGAAGGACTTAGCACAAAGAATTAAATTGACCAGTTTGAAAATGCACATTGATTTTGATTGTGTCTTCTTTTACAATCCTGGTAGGTAGATTTGTGATTGGAAGGGAGTATAAAAGTTGAAATCATAGATACTGATGTTAGATTACCCTGTGTCCTAACCCCCCTCCCCCCAATATCTTGAGAATTGGTAGGATACCACACAGGATCCATATCAATACTAGATATTATGGTGATTATATTTGGTAAGGAATCCTTGCCTTTGTGGAGGTTTGGTGTGAGAGAATATAGATTTAGAGTAAGTGAATTTTATAACTATATGATTGAATGCTTAAGAATTTCAAAAAGGAATTTTATTATATTTCATTGTCTCTTGTGGAGTTCATTGTGATGTTTCACTTTGCTCATTTAGTCCCATTCCTTTTGATAGATAGATGTTACTACTTTAATTTTTTTCTTTTTTTAAAAGATTTATTTTTATTTATGCATGGAAGAGCTGGGGTGTAGGCCAGAGGTGTGGGGGGTGAGAGGAATCATCAGAGACAGAGTGGGAAGCAGAACAGGCAGATTGGATGGAAATACACTGCTGAGAGGAGCAATGGGTGAGATGGGAGATGTCTGCTGTGCCATTTACATTAGCTCCCTGGCCAGGGATTTGAATTCATGACACAGTGGCTGGTAATAGCTTGATAGCACTGAGACTTTACCCCTGCCCCTTGAGGGAGGCCCCCTAATTTTTTCATTTCAATTGTTTTGAAAAATTGGTTTGTTTTTATAAGTTTTTACAGTGGGACATAATTATTTTTCTGTTTTCCTTTTGGACATGCTAATTGAATCAGTTTGGGTTTACTGGACAATTCTTTAATTTTGAGTAGTCTTTTATATTAAAAAATCTTATTATTGAGTCATGACATTTTCTGCTTTTTTTTTTCTTTTATAGCCAACACATATCTCTTTATGGTACAAGCTCGAGGCATAATGTTGAGAGAAAATGTGAAAACAATAGGACATATGATCAGGCTGTACACAAATAAAAACACTACACTCAACGGTACAGGTAAGGCTGCTTCCTGGTTGATCTTGCTTTGCTTCTATTTCTTATGCTTGTAGTCAGAAAGCAGTGAACCATATCTCCCAAACTCTGGTTTAGCTCCAAGTAACTCTCTATTAAAGATGAGGGTATTACCTCCTAATTGTACCTAGAGATTCTCCACCCAGAACAGTCACATATTTGAGGATATATAAAATGATAATCACAAATGTGATTGGGATTTTGTGTAAAAATATTTTAAATCTTGCAAACATAAATTAAAATACTGCAAAAGGCAACTTGTACTTTTTTAAGTCACTTAATATATTTAAGAGAAATTAACTTCAGGAGAATAAATCATATTAGTCATTCTGCCATCTCTCTTTATGCCCATTCTTGTCCCTAAGATGTTTTCCAACTATTAGGAAATACTTGTGTTTTTTTCTTGTTTTTAATTATGGAAGTTTCTTAATAATTTTATGACCTTTAAAAGGATTAGTGGAGAAATTATATAAAACTGGATATCAGTGACTGCTTTTGTCATTTTAAAATATTATCTGGAAAAAGAATATTTATTAGAATCGCAGGAGATTAAAATCTAATTAATAGACCAAACTAATGATTTAATGATGATACAATTGATACAGTTTTAGCTACTGCTATAGAGTACTCATGCTCCTATAGAGTAGACTTGTCTTATTAAGTATTAGGTGTTGCTTTAAAGGATTCAATGACTGACTTTCAGTTGTCACATCCTATTCTTATTTCAGATATTTAAAATCAAAGGTTTAATTTATGTCAATAGTTCTTCATAGTGTCACTTTAAACTTCCCTCCTTCTCCTTCCTCTAACCTGATAGAAATTTACTATGTCCTGATCACAAGTTTTCCTTCTTAAAATGTGTGTTAAAATGGGTTATCAGTTTTAGACCTAGACATTCAAGACTATAGCATATTAATTTTTAATTTGATGTCATGTGTGCTTCTTTAAAACCCATTCTAGTTATTTGCATAATTTGTTTTATGATGCCACAAATCAAAACACTCTTAACTGTTTTTTCCTTTTACCTTGAAGAAATTTCTTTTAGGAAGACTGTCTCATCATAGTTAATATTTTACTAGTATAACTGGTGTTCTGCTTTAATTGGTCTTCTAAATAAGAGGTAAATTTTAGGAGAAGTTGAAAGTGTTCAAAAGCCTCTTAAGGACTAGTTTTAGTTGAGTTAGTTTATTGTGAACATGTTCATTGAAAGAATATTCAACTGAACAGAGATGTTAACTATCTTTAAGTTATTATATTTGTATAAATGAATGAGAAAATCTGTGCACAATTAGGTCTTTTTCTGGGTTATGAATAAGTTACATGTGAATGCTGAGCTTGATTGGAACTGATTAGTAGGCAGATGATCTTTCTTTCAGCATCCTGAAAACTGGAAGAAAGAAAAAAGAAATTCTCTTCTCCCCTCACCAAGTCATAGTTTCAATGAAGGCTGAGCAACCAATGCATACCTTAAAATTTACTCACTTTTATGCACTTTGAAAGTTTTGCATATCAGTTAGGAATTGTGTTTGGTTGTAAGAGAGGGTCAACTACAGTGGTTTAAACACATAAGGCTTGATTTCTATCTAAAAGAAACCTGGAAGTTAGAGATCTGTGGCTATTGTGGGGAAAATCTTCTTGTGCTTTACATCTTCTGCTCTGTCCAAGATAGATTCTGAGACTTCATTCTTTATATTTGTTCTTGGGCCAGTAAGGAAGAGGTAGAAAGAGGGGATAAAACTAGAGTGTTCCTTCTTAATGAACCTTCCTGGAAATCCCACACAGTTTTTCTGCTTACATTTCATTTTCAGAACTTGTAAGGCCAGTGGAAATTGTAGTCTTTGAGCTGGGTACCTTTGGTGGTCTGAATGAAATTGTGGTTCTGTTGCTGAAGGGGAAAGGGAAAATGGAGTGTTAGGAGGCAATGCTGAGGTTCTGCATATTAATTTACATCGAACTATTAATATAATTAGTCTCTTTAACTGGATATTGGAGACACAGCATTAAGAAATGCTTTATGTGAGAATCTCCAGACTTCCTGGAGATAGAAACATAGTTATTCATGATGAAATTATTTATTTCTGCACATACTTATATAAATATGGTCTGCCATAGAGAAGATAATGGCCAATAATTTATACAAAGAGCTAATTGAACTCTTGGGGAGACTTGATTAAATATGTATTGACTGACTCATTTAAAATTTTAAATTCAGATTAGATTTTAAGAGTTCTCATCATCAGAAAAACATTGTAACTGTGTTTGATGATAGATATTAACTACACTTGTGATCATTTTGTAACATATTGAATCGTTACGTTACATATCTTTAATATGTCAATAAAAATAGTTTACAAAAGAATAAAATTTAACACTTAATGGCAAATAGATTGTGATGTTTATAGGTATATTTGATTTCCAAAAGAATTTTTTAACCTTGTACCTGATTTTCTGAAGCTTCAACTATAAATAGATATATATTATTCTTGTAAAGAAATCACATATTTGGATAATCAAGTGATGCCTTCCTTGTAGCCTATGGAGTTGGTCAAATTAGAGAAAATAAGATGAATTTACTGAATAACTGAAGCAGATGAGGGGTGGTTCTGTGATGTGAGAGTTGGTAGGTTTGTTAGAAATGGCTCAGCTTAATTATTGGATGGCTGCATTGTCTGGGACTTCAGATGCTGCCATAAATGGCAAGATGTTGGTAAAGAAACTAGAGCTCTCATTTAGTTTCTGTTACAGTTTTAAGCTTCCTCATTACAGAAAAAAGCAAAGTTCTTGAATGTCTCCTTAGGTCCTCTTCTTTTCCCTTGAGTGATAAGCTGAATAGGGGGACCTGCCCAGCAGTGTTCATTCTGTTTTTCTTTTTGGGGGGTGTGACTCTCAAAGGGAGGAAGAAGGCAGGGGCTCCAGAATTCACTGTGTTTTCATCTATTCATTAGATGAAATAATGTCTACATTTTCAGTGGTTGTGGTGGGTTAGTCTCCAGTGTGTCTACCTGCACAACTTTTAGAAACTGCTCTCAGTTTTGAAAACAGTAGTTATGCAAGATGGATCTAACCACCTTTGTAGGGATAATGATTTTGTAGGTTTAACTTAGTATAGTCTCCAGAAGCTTAGATCACTGTTGGTTATATTATCATTGTTCGCTGAGTGATTCACTCAGTCATGTGTTTTATTCTTTATCGGTTAAGTAGATTTTTTATTGCCCATTGGGAGTTCTCTGTTGTGACAGTTCACAGTCCCAACAAGTTTGTACTGTGTTGTAGGTACTTTATTAGATTCTAGAAATCAAAGACAATTTGATTTTAATTAAGAGAGGTGTTCAGACTACTGGCATGGGGGTGAATATCATATATAATACATTGGGATAAACTAAGTACCAGTGGACGTAGTTCGCTGCTAGTGCAAAGACATTTCAGCAAGTATGGCAATGAATTGTGATCCTTGTAATCATTATGATATGGCCAAGAAGAACATGTTTAGCTCCAAAACTTTGTATTTAAAGGAGTGAATATATTGATAATGCATTTCTTGTAAGTTTTTTTATGTGGTTTTTAAAAAACTGATAGTTTTATCATTTTATCATATCTTTTGAAACCTGAAAATGACAACTGAGTTTGGTCCAAAGGAAAAAATATGTTGTGCCTTACAGTGAACCACAAAGCAAATGTGCATGGGAGGAGGGATTTGAACTCAGCTTTTGACTTTGGTGCTAAACCCTGCCCTCTATGCTGTACAACTTGCTCAATATGAAGATAATGGATCTAATGTAATAATAGCTCTAGGGCTCCCCAGGGACTGTACTCCATTTGTTATAAAGATTTAAAAGGGGCTGTGTTACAAAAGTAAGTGGACTGGGTAAATCTCAGTTTCTCAAGTGTGGGGTGGTGAGAAAACGTCACCCTCACCCTCTGCGCTGTGGATGCAGGAGGCAGCGTGCGGTGGCTGTGTGGCCATCGGAACACCCTTGGCTGTTGGGATTCCCTGCTGGACTTGCACACTCTCCCTTCGATCTGGCTTTATGAGGGCAGGGGTGGGAGCAGGTGTTCTCATAGGGTCACAAATAGGCCTGCTTTGTGTGCACAAGTGGATCAGGCAGGGCAGCTCCAGACTTGTGCAGGGGTTCCGTTGGGAAATCACGCTGAGAGGTCCATCTGGCAGTGGTGAGGCGTGAATGAGAGAACAACCATGGCAGCTGCATTTTGCTTTCCTCTAGGTCTTTCTAGATAATTGCTTTTAAGTGCTTCTGTGAATTTTGTGTTGTTGGCTTCTCAGAGTGATAGTGACATATTTCATACTAGGAACAAAGCAAAAAACAAGTTTTTGGTTGTAACTTTTTTCTCTTTCTCCAAGATTATCCTGAAGGCAATAATTCAAGTGATTATCTCATTCAAACAACAACATATCTTCCAGAAAACTTCACTTATTCACCATACCTCCCCTGCCCAGAAAAACTGCCTTACATGAGTAAGTGTCTTCTAATTTTGATTTCACTGTTTGCTTGTATTATAATAAAATAATAAAAATCACATGATTTGAGCATACCAGACTTGGATCATTACTGTTGGTGCTAATGTTTATATTATGCAGCATGTTGTTTGACGTCTTTGGATTTTGGGGGTTGTGGGGGGGGTAAAGCTTTTTTTTTGGAGGGAAGAGAGGGGGTGAAAAATTGAAAAAAACTTATCCCTTATGGAAAAGGAACATCTGTTATGTGTTTTGTGTGTATTCTTAAAGATTGTTGTAATTTTTTTTTGCATAGATGGTTAATAAGAAAATTATATTTCAAAAGTTTTAAGAAATTCGAATAATGCTTTTAAAATTAAATTTCATTCTGCAGCTTGCTTTGTTTATTTTTTTAGAACAATCTTCGTTGATACATAAGTTATTTCTTTCCCTTGATCATTGTAGATAGTACATTTTTGTATAAATGTATGTAAGTAATTATAGTTTATTTGCCTTTTTCCCTGCTGGTGGAAATACAGGTCATTTCCACTTTTTTCGCTAATGGTAAATACTTCTGTGCGGAACGATGTAGTAGAGATTTCCCTGTGCGTGCGTTTATGTGCTCAAGGGTTCATACCTGGAGGTGGAAGTGCTGGTTAGGCTGGCTGGGCTGCGCGCAAAAGCGGCTGTAGCAAGTTATAGCCCCACTAGAAAAGCATGAGTGTACCACTTTGATGTTGTTGACTGATTTCTAAATTTCTGAGAATTTTACAGATTGCTGTTAAATTATAAATTAAAAAAATCTCACTGTTTCAGTTTTCACTTTTCTTCATTCACAGTGGGTTTGGATAACTTTTCATGTGCTTATGGGTGGTTTTGCATTTTCTGTTCTGTGACTCACTCAGTCATGTGCTTTTTCAGCTCCTTATGGGTTAATTGGGGTTTTGTACTGATGAGTAGATGTTTTATGTATATATATCGACAGTGACTCTTGTCTCTGTGTGTGTTTTAATACCTTTCATGATCTCTGGCTTGTCTTCATTTGGTTTGTAATGTCTTTTATTTTACAGAGTTTTAAAATTATGGTGTTTTCATGCGTATTTGTCACTTTATTTAAAGTTTCTCTTTTTTTGTCTTAAGCTTTTCTTAGTGTAAAGTCATACCAGTACTCTAATTGCCTTCTAATAATTTTACAACTTTCAGACTTTTATCTATAATGTGAAGTATAGGGATCAAAGGTACTATTTTGAAACATTTTTTTCAAAATTATGAAGATTATACATTATCATCATTTTTATTGTAACACTATAATTACTCAGAAGTCCATGGATATTATTTTGGCAGCTTTTTCTTTGTATTCCTCCCCCCTCTCCATCTAATTTTAAGCATTCTTTGTACATATAAATTTGTATTTTTAATTTTTATATAATTAAAAATTTAACTAAACATCTTTTTGAATTGCTTGTTTTTGCTTATGTTCTAATATCCTCAGTATCTTAAAGTGTTCTTTTATGTCTTTCCATAATTTGTTTAAAAGAAAGTAGCCTTTGTGTTTGTAGGATTTTTTTCAGTTTGTTATTGGCAGATTTTACATATCTATAATTAAAAGAAAGATGCAGCTTTTAATATTATCTAAAGCCACAGTTCTCAATCTTTAGGATACATCTGAATCGCCTGATTGCTGAACCCCATCCTCAGAGTTTTAGATCCAGTTGCTCAGAAGTGGGGTCTGAGAATTACCATTTCTAACAGGATTCCTGGTAGCATTGATTTTAATGATCCTTGGGTCACACTTTGAGCACCACTCATCTAGGCTACTAGCAACTCTCATTCCTGGCTGCAAAAACTTGGGAAGATTATATAATTTTTGGGCCCAACTCCTAAGTTTCTGATTTCATTCATCTGACCTGCGATCTGGGAATTGCTGCTAAAAAAAAAAATCTCAGTTGATTCAACTCTTGCTATCGTCTTGCTGTTCCATAATAGAGAATGAAGCTGTGGTTTTCATGGCCATCATTACTTTGTTATTGCAGGCTTGCCTTTCTAAAAATGAATACTTTTGTGTATTGTATTCACTGAAACCACTGAATAATAAGGCTGTTGATGTATTGATTACAATAATTTCATTTTCATAATTTGCATATTCAAGGGTTTGTAGTTTTAGAAAATCCTTCTGTTCGTGGTTTAGTTGCCATTTTCTTAATTAATGCTTTATGGGTACTAATTAACTCTGTTTAAAAGCATCTGCCTGCCAGGCCTTTATGCTGGCATGCTTCTTCTCCAGTTCCATCACTCGTTGGTCCTGCTGTCCTGGGCTTGAGGGAGTGTGTCACGACTGTTACTCATGCCTTTTCATGATAGTCTAGGTGCTGCTGCTCCATCTTTCTGCTTCCCTGAGAATCTTGCATTTTTCTGCAAGGGAGGATTTCACTGGTTTGGCCAACCGCAGGAGGCTTCCTCTTGGGCTGCCAGCTTTGGGTCCCTACCAGTTCCTTGTTCAGTTAGCTGTGACCAGAGGTCAAGGGTTGTTTGTTAGAAAATGAGGCCACAGACAGTTAACCCCTTAGGAAGGGACCCATGAGTGTAGCCAGCATAATCTGCTTCTACTGAGAGGCCCTTTACTAGTCTTGTGGCCTCTGCAAAGTGGAGCCTCAGTTTACTTGTCTGTAAGATTTGGAATTGTAATATCAACCTCAGAGTGTTGTGTGGGTAAATGAAGCACAGTGCTTGAAACTTGTTAGACATTGTTTTCATATTTCCTCCTCTGCACTTCTTTGAATGATGGAGCCAGACTTTATAGTGATTGAGGGAATGAGAACTCTGGGAGAGGTGTGTGGAATTAAGGACTTATATACTTAGCTATGCAGCCTTAATTTTTTTTTAAATTAGCAGGACCCCTTGCCCCACTGATGATAGAGACTAACATAATAAAATACTTAACTGTAAAATATTTGTTATACTATCACACAAAATATTAAAAGTGCTATCTCCCCAAATAATAGTTAAAAGTTTGTATGAATAAGATCGACTTAGATGAAAACCATTCAAGTTTGAATGTTATTTAATTTTCGTATAATTTCCAAAGTGAAATTGAAGTTTAAATTTGATATGTTTGATTATCTAGCTGTAACTTAAAAATTTTTTTTCTGCAGTGTATGTATGGGGTTACTGACCCTGGATTTCCATAAAGTTTGAACCTTTCCAATTGGAATTCAGATGAAATGAATTTCATGAATAATATGTAATCTACTACACAATAAAATAAATTTTTAATGTGTATTATATATACAATATGAATGAAAATGTATGTTACTTTTAGTATTTTTAGGTCAATGGAGGCAAATCTACTTTCAGCTATATTAAATATAGGTGAGACTCTCCTTGTTAACACAGTAAGATAGAAATTTCACTTTATCCAGAGGTAAAAAATAACAAGTGCTTCAAGTGCTTATAATAGATGTTTTGATTTTTCTGGGAGAGGTGAGGATGGAAAATGTCAATTGTGTACTTTGCATTAAAATGAAGATAAATTTAGCTATAGAGTTTCCCTGCCTTTTAATTCTTATGCAAATAGAGTACATTTGCAGTAACTTTTATATATATTATCTTTACTGTTTGCAAAGTAGTTTTCTTTATAGTTTAGCTTTAATAGTTTATTTCTCGTAGTTTCTATAGTTCATAACCTTATGAACATAACAAAAGCTACAAGGACTTTTTGAGACGGATTCAAATGAAAATCAGCAAAGAGGGAAAAGATAAGCAAATAAACTTTAGAGAAGCTACAATAACATATATATGTTAAAAGTGTTATATATATGTTAAATATATGTTATATATGTTATATATATGTTAAAAAAGGCCTCCATCTTTCTTTATATATATATATATATATATAAACCAGACAATTTGAACAGCGGCTGCACATGCAGTGGAGCCTATAACACTCAGAGAAAGGTAAGAAAGGTAGCATAGTTAGCTACCTACTATGAAAGGGTAATTTTGTGATAAAAAAGAGAGCAATTCATTCTGAAGAAAAGAGGAGAATACAGAGAAGGGTCATTGGAACTGGATCTTGCAAGATAGTGCAGTAGTATTGAGGGGAACAGTCAGAACATGAGAAGCTCTATAATATAGGAGCAGAGAGTGGTCTACTGTGACTGGGTGGATATGTAGGATATGAAACTAGACAAAGAGGTGAAGGATTTGTGTAAAGAACTAACCCAAGACTGAGGACTATGGCTTCCTTGAATCTCTAAGCATATGTAGGTTTCATAGGGAGGAGAGCCCTTGAACTTATATGCAAAGGGTTGGTATGTGTCTTTCTAAGGTGAAGGTGCATGGTTTTCAAAGGTTCTAGGTGGAAGAAAGGGCAAACCAAACCAAACCAAAAAACAACTTCAGGGAATGTGTCAGATGACTAGCATGGTAGTTCAGAAAGCTTATTCTGATGAGAAGTTGAAAATGGATAAAATGGGGAAATGCTGGTATCCAGAGGACCAATGGTGCACTTATTGCCGGGGTCCAGAGGAAATGAGAAGGGCCTATGGAGAGAAGAGGAAGTACCAAAGAGAACCACAGGGGTGCTGTTGGCCGATATGAGGGATTGGGGTTAATATCTAACTTCCTGGCTTGGCTAACTGAAACAAAGAATGGAGGATGAACCTCACATTTGGAGAGTGAGGAAAGTTAATGAGTTCAGTGATGAGAGAGTTTTGTTTAGAGCTCAGGAGAATTAATTTGGGGTCTGAATTTCACCGGAGGTGTTGGCAGGAGTTGAGAGAAAGGGAGAGTGGAAGAAAGCGTGGGTCCTGGAGAACATCTGAACTTAGAGGGGCAAAGCGTAGTAGGTAGATTGAGGGAAAACAGTGAGGGGCATAGAGGAGTCGAACTGTGTCCCTGAGACCAGTGAGGGGAGGGTACCAAGGAGAGAGTGTCCCACTTGTCACATACCTCATTAAAAAGCAGGTGGGAGGAGGAATTGTGAAAAGATTTTGAATTTGACATGTAGAAAATTAATGGGGACAAGAACAAACACAATTTCAGTAGAGTGGTAGGCTAAGAAATAAAATATACTGTACTGAGAAGTGACTCAGAGGTATGTAAAAACTAGTTGGTTTAAATAAGTTTGGTGGGAAAGAAGAATGGAGGTAAGGAATCTGTGGCGGAAGAAGGGCTAAGGGAAAAGCTCATTAGGAGGATATGAACTTTAGTTTGAGGCATATGGAAAGAAACTATGGGCAGACAAGAGATGGGAAGGATAAGGGAGCAGAGGGAACTTTCTTGGAGCCGGCTTTTGGGAAAAATGACAAGAAGCAGAATTATGCTGCCCAATTAGCTTGGAAGGTAATGAATACCTCTTCTGCTAAGGCATGTTCATTTAGAGATGAAGTGGGGAGAGTTATGGGATTCATCCCTGCTGCTGCTTTGTTCCTGATAAATTAGGAAGGCATGCACATATTTATATAAGGTGGTGGCCACCAAGGACTATGCAGCTTCAAAAGGAGGAGTCTTTGAAGTAGTTACAAGGAAGGAAAAATGGAGTCAACGAGTCATAAATGAAAAGGTGACTGACTAGTTATCTAAGAGATTACCCCTATGGGTCAAAATGCACTTATTTTTGTTGAAAGTTCACTGTATTCAAGGTAGTATACTGTCTCCTAAATGATGCTATTACTCTATGCTTATGTGATTTTCTTCTGTGGTAATTTTTGGGTAGAGCATTTGAGCATGGATTAATATCAGGAAGGGAGAGGAAGTAAGGATGTGAGTGTATAGATTTATCTTACTCCATTTGGGCTGTTAAAACAAAAATACCATAGAATGGGTAGCTTAAACAATAAACACGTACTTCACATAATTCTGGAGGTTGAAAGTCCAAGATGAAGTTATCAGCAGATTCAGTGTCTGATGGGGGCCCACTTCCTGTTTCATAAATGGCCTTCTTCTCAGTGCATCCCCACATGGTGGAAGGGACAAGGGGTGCTTTTATAAGGATACTAATTCCATTCATGAGGGCTCTGTCCTATGAACTAATTACCTCCCAAAGGCCCCACCACCTAATACCATCATATTGGGAGTTTGGATTTCAATGTATAATTTGGGAGGGAGGACACACATTCAGTTCATTATAAGGTGCTCTGATTGGGTGAAGGTCACAGAGTTGTGTTTTTCTAAGTGTGGTCAGGGATGATTTGCACCAGAATTAACTGGGATCAAAGGTTTATCAGGTAGCCTTCAAGGCAAAGCTGGAACAGACAACAAAGGTAGTTAACTGGAGGTTATAGTCAGCAATTCAGAGTAAAGCAAAATAAACTTTACACATAGAGGGAAAATAGGTATTAAGAACTGTGTATGTGACCAGGATTAAGGGACAAGAGTTAAGCTACATTTGGGGCTTGTTATTTTGAGTCAGACCTGCAGGACACCTTTTGTATAACTGTCTTAAAGGTAGATTTCAGCACCTGATGGAGTCAAGAAGTGGAGATGCAGGTGGGAAAGAAGCACGGTGAGATTTGAGACAGGGTTGGGCATTGCTACTTTTGCCATTCCTAATGTAATTCATGTATCCAGGCATTGCTCTTGGCTTAGGGGATGTGCTACTAAAAATCACTGCTTGGAATATTTGTTTTTTTTTTAAAGACTTATTTATTTATGCATACAAGCTGGGGCGTAGGCCAGAAATGGGGTGGGGGGAGAGGATTCGCGAGAGACAGAGTGTCAAACTGAACAGATGGATCTACTGAAATACACTGCTAAGGGGAGCGGCAGGCAAGGCAGGAGAGGTCTGCTGCACCATGTGGGAATCTCCCTGGCCGGGGATGGAACTCGTGTTGCGGTGGCTCTGGATAGCTTCATAGTGCTGTGCTTAACCCGTTGCACTACCAGGGAGGCCCAGCGCTGGAACACTTTCTTGAGTGAAACCTTAATGGTGATATCCTACAAAGATAGGAGGTGAAGGTGGCCTTGGTGACTACATAGTGTGTAGCCATAGTGTGGTGGGGAAGGGAGGTACTTGAGTTCTCCCTCCCCTGACCACAGGCCCTTTTGAGAGGTTCTTTCTAATGAGGAAAATTTGGAAATCTTATCAACACTAGTTCTTCTGCTCAGAGCTTCTATCTGGCGATTCTCCGACATGCCATTTCCCTTCCCATCCTGTGCGCAGGGTCTTCTTAATACATCCCACTGGTTAGCGCCTCTATTTTTCTCCTTTCTTTCAGATCATACTTTTACTGTTCCCAGTGCCTATCCTGGGGACCTGTCCCCAAGCCACTTCTCCAACCTCCCCGCCACCAAAAAAATAAGTGATGTTGCTATTACCTCTGCCAGGACAACCTCCTGCTGTCATCTTTAGCCAGTAAGATATTAGGATTTCAGCACAAAGAGCAGTAAGTTCAGAGAAGAACTGCTAAGGGTCTCTCAAGGAATGTGGATGAGGGTGGGTAGTCAGGAGGGAGATGAACTTCAGGTGCATTAGTGATGAAGTGAGAGACCCTGCCCGCTGAGAAGAAAAGTAAAAGACACGTATGTTAATTTGCTAGCACATGTGTGTTGCAAGTAATACTGGAGAAAACTGCAGACAATACTGATGATTACAGCTGTTAAAGCAATAAATGTGGGGGAAAAGGCAAAAAAATTTGGTTTAACATTGAGTAAAGAATGCTGACTTCAGTTATTTATACGAACTGCTTATTATTTGTCTTAATCACTGTCATTTTAGCAATCATGGGTATCACTGAATGCATCAGATTTATCTGTGTGCATTTTATTTGATTACAATGCTATTCTGTTTTTGTCAGCTGAGTCGTGATAGTCTGTACTTTCTTTGGCTGATCAGTCTTCACTTAACCTGACCTTTCTCTGCAAGTTCATCTGTTACTCTTTCCTTTAGATAAATCTGACCTTTCTAAAATTAGCTACTTTGCATCTCTTGTTACACTAAATGGTGGGTTTTGGATTATAAAGGTAAAGACCTTTTAGTGGCACTTTCTTCCTAGTTTACCTGTGGAACTAGGCATTTACATTTAAAAATACTTCTCTTTCTAGCTTACCTCAGTGCTTGATGGAAGTTACCCCTATTCTTTTGAAGAGAGGATTGGGAAGAGAGGTCTGACTGCAGAAGTCCTCTAGAACACAGAGGCTAACTGGAGAGAGGACAGGCTTCGTGGAGAGAAACAGTATTTTATGTGTGAAATTGTGGTCACTGGAGGTTTACGTTTAAAACAGGAAACTTCAATATTTGTGGTTTCTGTTTTATGAGATGAGTTTGAAGGAACTTAATTCTGCTTTTGATTGAATTAATGGAAATGGTTTCTCATCTAATAGTATTCAGTAATATACATTAGAAAATGTATTAGTAAAGACACAATTTCATGTGTGTGTTAATTTGAGGGTAAGTGCATAGTAGATGAAGAACTTAGCCCTGGTTTTTCAGTTTTGTATATCAAAGGAATTCGTTGGGTAGTCAAAATAAATGTGTTGAACTGTGTTTGCAAATTACTTTAAGAAATGTCAGTAAAGTAGATGGCAGTAATTGTAGCTGGCATTTTTGAGTGTGTACCTTTGTGTTTGGCACGGTACTTGACCCTGTTTACATGTGTTGTTTCATCTAATGGATACAGCCACATTTGGAGGCAAACATTATCATCTCCTTTTACAGATGAGGAAACTCGGGTACAGAGAAGTTAAATAATTTCTGCAATAGACAGAAACTAGAATTCAGCTCTTAGACATTCTGATTGCTTAATTAGCTCTTATATATTGTGCTATCATGTCCCCTGATGACTCTGTTTTAAAAATAGTTTAAAATAATCAAATAGTTGTTAAATTATAGTGACATGCATTTTCTGAAGAATATTAAAATATTCAGTATTTTAATCAAAAGCAAAATGTTAAGAAAATTTGATTTTCTTTCATTTACCAAGGTAAAAGGTACTAGAGTGACCATATTAATTATCATCTAAACCAAAAGTAAAAGGGGGTGATTTTAATAATTATGTGATAATAGGAATAAACTGTACTGTCCTGGCAATTAAGTCATGCCATTGCCCTACTGATTTTTCTTTTCTTCATATTTTTTAAAAAAGAAAAAAACAGGAAGAAAGAAAACACCCATTGCTATCCATTATATCCCCTCCACCCTTGTTGCCCCCACCTTCTTTACCTTTGATACCCCCAGTTCAGTTATCATTGCCCACTAGTTTATTTTAATTTTGTTTTGTCCACTCATCCCCATTGTTTTCTTACGTTGCACATAAAGGTGAAATCATTCAATATTTGTCCTTATCTTTCTGATTAATTTTGCTCCATATCATCCTTCCATTTTACTGCAAGTGGCAGTTTCATCTTTCCTTAGAGTTGAATAGTATTCCACTGTGTGGGTACACACACCACATCTTCTTTATCCGGTCCTCTATCAATGGGAACTTAGGCTGCTTTCATATTTTAGCTATTGTAAATAATACTGTAATAAACTTTGTGATGCATGTAGTTGTTTGAGTTGATGATTTCACTTTCTTTGATTAGAGTCCCAGAAGTGGGATTACTGCATCATATGGTAGTTCTATTTTTAGTTTTTTGAAGAAGTTATATACTGCTTTCCAAAATGGCTGCACCAATTTACATTTCCACCAAGAGTGTATAAGGCTTCCCCTTTCTTCCCATTCTCAACAACACTTATCTTTCAACATATCTTTTTGACATGTCATTCTCACAGATGTGAGATATCATTGTGATTTTGATTTGCATTTCCCTAATAAGTAATAACTATTTTCTTGATCAGTCCATAGTTGTAAGTGGGTTATTAAAATTTTCTACTATTATTGTGTTTTTGTCAGTGTCACCCTTTAGTTCAGTTAGCAACTGCATTACCTATTTTGATGCTCCATCATTTGATACATGTGTATCAATAAGTGTTCTAACTTCTTGTTGTATTGAACTCTTAATTGTTATTTACTGTTGGGGTAGTGCCAGGCCTGGATCTGTTCCCAGTGCTTATGTGCATTGAGCCTCCCCACTCCCCCTCAGGTGAAAGCACCTGCTGCCAGGACCTAGATGCTTTAGACTGTTTAGAGGCAGCAAGTGCTGTAGGTGAATGTTATCCCAGCAATGACCCCAGGTGGGGGTGGGACTGGACCTCTTGGCACTCACAAGTTCCTCTATGCAAACTGTCTCCACTGGCGCCAGGTCCAGCTGGCCACAGGCGCAACCTAATCATTACCACCTTAGAGAAGTGCTCAAGGACTGTTTAGTGGCCTCAAGCACCTTTAGTGGCAGGGTGTGGGGTGTTTCACCTTCTGATTGATTCTTGGCATTGTGGGGTCTACCCTTGTTGGTGTCTATCTGCTCCCCTTGCATTTAGCTCCACATCTCTGCTCCCACAAGTCCTGTTGTCTCTGGAGTTAAGTCCATTAATTTTCCACACCTGATTGTGTGTAACCCCTCTCTAATGTACTCCCCAGGTTCTATAGTTCCCAATGTGGGCATGAGCCCTTTAGTCACCTAAAAAAAAAAAAAAAAGACTTATTATCATGGCTAGTCCTCTCTCTTAAATTGTACCACCCTCATGGATCTCAAGCAAGCTCTATTGCAATTTCCCCCACCCCTCTGCTATGTTGCTTTTCCTTACAAAAGAACAATGTTTCTCCAGGAATTCCTCAGGAACTGTTGTTTTTATCTGTGTGTTATTTTGTTGTATATGTGGGGAGGAGTTGAGTCTGGTGGTTTTACTCCTCTGCCATCTTATCGGATCTCCCGGTCTTACTTTATCTTTAATACAAACAATACTAAAACAATTCTTTATGTTTCTAACTTTCTAGGGGGATACCTCAATGTCAATGTAAGTGAAGTCAGTTTTGATGAAATTCATCAACTCTTCTCCAAGGATTTAGATATTGAACCAGGAGGTCACTGGAGGCCTAAAGACTGTAAACCTAGGTGGAAGGTGAGGTCAATTATTTCATAAGTAATGTAACTATCACTATGCACTTCAGTAAATATACTGAAATATCTTTAAGTCTTGGTAAATTTAGGACATCAGAAATTTTATATTTAATGTATAGTTGTTCTCTGCTCAAATGTCATTTGAACATTGCTTGTGAAGACAGTAGCTGCACCTGTATACTTGAAAAATAGAAGTGCATATGTTCACTATCTGAGAGATCCTGATAATACACATCTCTCTTGAGATTGGTTCAGAAACAGACTTTTTCGTTCCCTTCTGTTTGGAAGAGAGACTGGTTTCTCTGCATCCTGCCATTGTTTCTCATGCTTGCGGACACCTGTAGGCAGAGCCCCACCAAGTAATGGAGCTGGTGAGAGCTTGTGGGGAGGATACTCATATCCTGACCTCCAGTGTGTCTAGCATATGTTTCATTTACCATTTTGTTTATCTAGGGACACATGAGTGAAATCATAAGGTTTTCATCTTTCTCCATCTGATTTATATCACCTTTTAGCCATTCATATTGTTGCAAAGGATAGGATTCCATCTTTTTAAGTAGCTGAGTAATATTCCATTATTATGCTAGTTTTAGGACACTTCACTTTATTGCACTTTGCAGATGTTGTGCTTTTTCAGAAATTGAATGTAGCAACCGTGCATCTAGCAAGTCTGTTCGCCCGGTTTTTTAACAGCTCAGATGATGACCAGCGATTTTAGCAATAAAGTATTTTTTCATTAAGATAGGTACTTTTTAAAGATAATGCTGCTGTACATTTAGTAGACTACAGTATAGTATACAATGTAGTAACTTTTATATACTCTAGGAAACCAATTTTTTTTTTGTGACTTGCTTTATTGTGGAGGCTTGGAACTGAGCCCACAATATCTCTGAGGTATACCTGTTTCCATGTAGGGTACAGCGTGACTTTCAAATGTGTTCTCTGTGGCAGAGTAGTAGAATAATTTGGGATTGGAAAAATTCAGTTTTCTTTCCTTTCTCCAGTGGTCTGTATTAGATTTTAAGTTTTATAGGTTATTTTCATTTTCCAGAAGAGAGTTATACCATATGTAGGTAGTTCCTACCTAGATTTAGTAGACTATAAACTCCACATGAATCAATATTGAAAATGGAATTCCTAGGAGCAAGCTAATTCAGGGATCTAAAAATTCTCCTACTTAGTTACTCTACCTCGGTGCCATTCATATTTCAACTTTAAGCAAAACCCTTCTAAATAGAATCTCTAGTTCTGAGCTATGCAACTAAAGATATGAAAAGGATTTTGGAGCTCATTCAAAAGTGAACTATACTTGCCATATTTAATTCATTAAATTATTCTTTCTCTACCCCTTCCTGCCTGTTGTTTACATTCCAATAATGTCCCAATTCTAATCTTGGATCAGAGTTGAGAGATAGGAAAAGAAGTAACTAGATTTATTTTAAACATCTGCACCTAAGTTGATTGTTAACATTTTATTTTTTACTTGAAAATGCTAACAAAGTTAATTTATGGCCATTTAATTGGAAAATATATAAAACTAATGATTTTAGCATCTTCCCTAGGTATTCCTGAAAACTGCAGATTCGAGTGGAAGTTTTACCACAGGTTGAATATAGAGGCAGGGGTATTTCTAAAGGGTAGAAAGAGGTATATAGTGATGCTTTTTAGGTCATTAAAAGTGTTTACTTTAACATTTGGCATTGCCTTTCTATTTAGGGTTCGGAAAGAAGGCTGAACAATTTTGGTCTACTACCCAAAGTCTTAGAGAACAGGCAGATGTTTTATGCTGTTACATGCTCAGGCCTCTGGAGTTCAATTCCAGTCCAGGATCTTAGCCTCCTTTTTCAGAACTACCAGGTTATTTGGTAAAACTGAAGATTCTTGAACTCTGTCCACAAACGTTTTGATTCTGTTGGTGGGAAGGAACAAGAACTTGTATTTTTTACCAAGTGCCTCTCGTTTAAGAAACTCCTATAAGCATGATGAGGAAGAGGTAGATGGAACTGAAAACACTGCAGGAAAATGAGAGCTTGGCAGCTTCTGTCCGTCTGGCTTAGGGGCAGATAGCTCGTGAAGGCAAGTTTGAGGCCATGCCATTGGGGGTCACTGCCGTTGGTGGTGTGCCTGAAGTTTGAAAGCAGGACAGAAACTTGGCGAGCGAATTTATGTAGCAAACATTTTTCTTATTAATCTTCTCATGATGTACTTAGAAGAAAATAAGCAAGGTAGAAAAATAGGCACATAAATTCAGTAAGATTAGTGGTTTTAAAGTGGGAGCAGACTGAATGGGATAATTTTGCTTGAACAAGAGGTGATGAGGAGCGATTTCATGAAGATACAGCGTTTTTTCAGAAGATAATAACCAGATGTTCTCTGTCTCCACTGAGGATGAATCAAGAGGAGAGTGGCTCAAACAGCAAATGAGGGTATCTGTAAAAAAGAATGTCCTGAAACAAAGGCTATTAAGCTTTGAAATAAATTATCGCAAAACACTGAGATCTTTTTCTAGACAATACATTGTAAGCTATTGAGGATGATGTTCCACTACCTCAAGAAGGGACATGTCAAGTGAAATGTTAAGAAATTGTTTAGTTTTATTTTAACAAAAACTTTGCTTTAGACGTATCATTCAAAATCTTTGGTAACTGTCTAATTAACATGCAAATATTTATTTGCTATTAAAAATGACAGCTTAACTTGTTTGACTTTGCCAAGGCACGGATAATTTCTTTCTCTCATAATAACCTTGGTTCCCTTATAAGATTTAAAAAAAATTCGATATTTGAAAGTCTTCATTGGAGAAATTACTATACTAGGAGCTATGACTTTGCCTGTTTTTACTTTTATATGTTCAACTCATCATTCAACCTAATTGTATTTGATTATTATGGACTCTCGTAAATATAGACTCTGCCAATATTTAATAGCTTCTTCCTTAAATATCTATAATTGGCCTTCTCTGCTTTTATAGCCCATTTATATTATGTCATAGGTAGCCAACTTGTAGCCCAATTTAAAATCAGGAAGGGCAAATATTATCACACTGATAACATCCGTAAGGTCAGTGGTAGAGATCTGTATACACCATCTGATTTCTTTCTCTCCTTTACTTTTCATAGCGTTTTTAATGATACCCTTGTGGTACCCAAACTTCTTGAGAGTTGCATAAATTTGGAAATTCCTCAAATATGTCAACACTTGATACTTTAACCCATCAAGTCCCAACTCAATAGAGGTAGTGCTGGGTATCAGCAGTAGCCCAGGCATGGGATACACTAGAGACTCTGAAATGTGGGTTCTGTATTGCTCTGGCAACCTCATGAACCTCAGGTTTATAAGCCAAGATACTGTATGGGGCAAACCAAAAGGGAATGGAATCCACAATGGGTTGTCCAGGGCACCAGAACTTCCTGAGCTCCTATAGTTTCCCATATAAAACAATATAAAAATGAAAGTATCAACCTTAGAGCAGTCATTGTCTGTTTTTCCCCCTACTATCTCATCAGGATTAAGGAAAAAAATTAATGGTGGAATTTCTCATTTAGACATCTTTAATTTTACTAGATTGTCTTTGTTCTCTTTGGATAAGATTATTTTAATAATTTAAATTTTTCTCATTTATGATCATACTATAATACACAAATAAATGTTGCTATTTCCTATTGACTATATGTAATGTCAGGTCCTGATAATTCAAGTAGGATTACGTCCTAAACCTGTTGGCATTTATTATTTATTTAAAAATCCACAATACAGAGTGACATATAGATATTTTAAATATATTTTGACTTTTGTCTTCATAGATCTAATGATTTTGAATTTATAACCTGTTGAAAACTTACTTGCTTTAATTTCAATTTTTATTAGAAAATTCATAATTGTATTTAAGTTAACAGCTTAGAAACTGCTAAGACAAGTAACATTTAGAGAACATTTCAGCTTTTTCAAGACCAAAATCTGAATTATACAGTAACTGGACTTGTCTGAACAAAGTTTGGATCCAGAAAATAAAGAATTTGAGTCAGTGATGATTGATAGTTATTCACCTATTCCCTTATTATATAATCACATTTTATAGAGATGATTTTTTTAGTCCTGATTTTGAAAGTTTTAATAACTCTTTTCCTATTAGATGAAAGTTTCATCTACTGTGAAATCATTTTGATTTCCATGAACATGTTTTTTTCTTTAATTTTTGGATTACATAAGGCACACGTTTCTTTGTTTTATAAAAGACAAATTTCTCTGCTTTTGTACTGCCTATATGATTTTTAAAGCTTAGCGTTTTAGCATAATTTTGTTATCAATTTCATTTAAAATTATTGTCTTACCACTGAATTAAACATAAAATGTGTCATTTAATTGTGCATTTGATTAAAGGGAAAATGGAAGGTTAATATATTTGTCAAACTTCATGTACATTCTATGATCTATATCTTACTTTTCTCACAATTATCTCAAGGCTGGATAAACCATATGTAAGATGGTAGATGTTCAAGTAGAGTCTTAAGTGTAATCTTTGTCATATTCAGTTTATAAGCCATAAAATTGTCATTGTGATCTCCTTTAAAGTCAAAAGTTACTCTTGGGCCCTTCTCTTTCCCTAACTCTTCATATCCAATCCATAAACAAATCCTCTTAATTTACCTCTTAAATATTTCAAAAATCCATGAACCTCTCTTTTTCTCCTCCACTCTCAACGCACTGCAAACTGTCATTACCTTTTGTCTTGCCTATAATGTTAAATTCCTAACCAGCTCTTACAGTCAATCTTTAGCTTTCTACTCCAATACCCCAAAATCAACAGACCTGATTTTAGACTTTTCCACTACTTCCCATGGTGTGACACAGTAAAGACTATGGTCACTAGAATGACTGAGAGCCCATGAATTCCTCCCTAGGTTCACAGGATAAATGGTCAAAAGCAAAGGCCATGACAGCTTTTGCGCACTGTTGGATCTCTGGTGAGAAAATTTATAAGGGTATGCTTTTAAAGCCATCAGGGATTTTAAAGGATCAGTTATTGGGCTTGCTGTTCTGTCATTTACATATGTGACTGTTTTGTTTTAAAGGTGGCAGTTCTTATTCCTTTCCGTAATCGCCATGAACATCTCCCAATTTTTTTCTTGCATCTGATTCCAATGCTTCAGAAACAGCGGCTAGAATTTGCCTTTTATGTCATTGAACAGGTGAGAATATTTTTCAAAATGGTAATTTGGTATACCAGTACTTAACAGATCTGTAGATATGCTTTGTTAAACGTGTTTAACTTAAGGTTAACTAGGTAACTCAAATCCTTGGTTTTACACTGGACTAAAATTACATTTTACATTGAACCTGTCAGTGGTATGCATGTACAGGTGTTTTTGTTAATTTAATTATTAATGTGTTCCTATCATTTTTAATCATCTTATGGCTTGCCTAATAAAATGAAACATTTTTCTCTAATTGTTTGTCATATTATCAGCTAATTTTTTTCTCTGTTAATTTTTTTTCTCATCTCAGTATTCCATATACACAAAATTCTCTTAGACCTACTTGAACCCTTTGGACTGTTCTCCATACTTCTGTTTTTTCTACTTCTTTTCTTACCTACTTTTTTTTTTAAGATTTACTTATTTATGCATACAAGAACTGGGGTGTATGCCAGAGGTGTGGGAGTGGTAAGAGAATTCAGCAGAGACAGAGTCGGAAGCAGAACAGGCGGATCGACTGAAATACACTGCTGAGGGAAGAAGCGGGTGAGACAGGCGAGGTCTGTTGTGCCATGTAGGAAGCTCTGTATCCAGGGATCGAACTCGTGCTGCAGTGGCTGTGGATAGCTTCACAGTGCTGAGACTTAACCCATTGCACCACCAGGGAGGCCCCTGTTCTTACCTACTTTTATACTTAAGGTGTCATTTTGAAGTTCTATTTATACTTATCTGTATGGAAACTAGTCTTTTAAGGTCTTTTCCCTGTACATATAATAATGTATATATTCTTTTAAATGTTGCACCCTATACTTTGAAAACTGTTTTTTACTTGAAACTTTTAGCTACTTTCATGATAGCCATAGTTATAATCTTGTAGGTGAGTTTTATTCACTGTTAATTTCCTTTTTTTTTTTACGACTTCTTATCTCCCAATATTTTGAGAGATGAGCTCTGTGTTATTAAAAACATTCTCTTGAGAGGTCCAACATTGAATTATTTCATGATGTGATGAAGAATCTTTCAAAGCAGCTAAAATCCGTACTTGATAAACCACTTAATCTGAATCTCATTCTTATCAATGTTAATTCAGTATTGTGTATTTGATAGTTTTGAGGTACTAACATCTTTACCACATATGAAAAAGAAGAGTAATTTTTCTGCTGGACTGGTACCTAGAAATGCTAAGCAATCTAAAGAGAAGCTCAGAAATCCTAGTTCAATACAGAAGATTGTACACACATTTACCTCTTTTCCTTTACAAACTCCTAAAATAAAAGTGAAAGAAATTTTTTTTAAAGGTTATTAAACCAAAGGACAGAGAAATGAAATTAGTTGAGAGATTGCAACACATTTCTGGAAGTCAGGGAGCAGGTGGTGCACTTGTCCGATCTTTTAGCAGAGCAGAGGATGGTTAATGCCATGAGTTCTCCCGGGTGATTGTGGCAAGAACTGAGGCAGTGTGCTGGGTAAATCTTGATCCTTGAAAGATGTTATAGAAGATGGATTGAAACATTGGGCTAGAATAAGGGAATTGTTTCAAGCTTGATTACACAATAATCAGATTCCTAGTTTCTCATCTTTGCATATATAGCCAGGTAATCACTCTTGTTTCAGTAGGAAATGAAAAGTTTATTCTCTGGAGAAACCACACTAGAGAATAAAGATCTTGTTTGGGTTGATACAGTTATGTTTACTTAACTCAAAACAGAAGAGTTAAATAAGCCTTCATACTGACCCTACTGACTAGTAGACCTTTTTCCTGTTGAGCTTTCGAAGCCAGTAGTGGAATGAGTCCCCCCAACTCCTCCAGTTGAGGCAGGGCATGAGTGGTGTCTTCACTCAAGAACTGTTGATAGATTAGCCCAGAGAAAAGACGCCTCATCTAATATTTGAAAGTCTCCAAAGGAAAAGGCCAGCTCATCTCTTTATCACCTCCCCGAAGTTTACTTTCTTTCCTTTAGCAAAGGGGATAGAAGAGTGAACAAATCAGTAAGATCCCTTCTACTTTCATGAGGAGAGATGGGCAGTAAGTAATTGTGTGGTGTATGAGATGGTTTTCGGGGCTAAAAAGTCAGGACAAAGAGAGAGGTTAAGAGCAGGAAGAGGTGCTTTTTTATATAGTGTTTGGGGGAGGAAAGGTTAAAGCAGCACTGAAAGAGTGATGTAAGGAGTAGACCTTGTTAATGTTGGGGGTTGTGTCTTTCAGGCAAATCAGGGAGGTTGTATTTGTGCAGTGAGGACAATGTTCCCCAAAGGATGCATGGAGGAGAAGGTTAGGGAAGGTATCAAAGAAGTGGGGTGAGAAGCAGATAGTGAAAGACCTAACAGGCTAAGGTGAGGACTTGGATTACCCCGGGGGAGGTTGGAAGATAGATACTAGAGGGTTTTGAGTAGAGGAATGTTTGTAAAATGGTGACTGTCTGCTGTGCAGAGAATGATAAAGTGGATAATGACTGAAACAGGAGTAGTTTGAAAGCTTTTGCAGTTGTCCAAGTAGGAGATGTGGAGAAGGTGAACACTGGTTGGGTTTGGGTTACATTGGTTTAAAAGTGATATTATTTGCAGATCAATTGGATGTGCGTTGTGAGCCATGGAGAAGAATCAGTAATGGTGCCAGGAATTTTACCTTGAACAACGATGTTGCCATTTTCTGAAATATGGATGTGGCACCCTGGAGAAGAGGAACAGACTTTTGTTTTTGTTTTTGTTTACATTTGATTTAGAAGTAAGAGAGAGAGAGAGAGAGAGAGAGAGAGAGAGAGAGAGAGAGTGTGTGTGTGTATGTATGTGTGTGTTTTGAAGAGTGATATACCATAATTCTTGGTAAACGTAATGTGGAGATTCCCCTCAGCTTTTTAACGCTTCCCTCTCATACATAAACAGGCAGTTAAGCATTTCCCGATTTTGAAGAATGCATCCACGAGAGGCTAGTAGACAGAACCAATCAAACAAAAGTGAATATAGAAAATAGAGACAATGGAGGGAACAGAGAAAATCTTTTAAGATTAAAGAAAATAAATGAACAACAATAAGAATTTGTGATGAATAACCATAGAGAGTAAAGGAAAGATAATAGAGTCCATAAAATCAAAACAGGACACTATAAAGAATAATCAGAATAAGGAAGTTATTGTTAAATGGCATGTGAAAACTAAAAGCTATCAGTGGAACAGTTGGAAAATAAATTGAAGAAAATAACTTCTCAAATAGAGCCGTAACAGAAGAAATTAAGAAGATTAATCTCTGAGTACCAATATGTCATAGGAGTAACCACCTCCAAGGTGACCTAGGGGATCCGTGTCTTCTTGTAACAAGGCCCTTGTGTGATCTCCCACGATGAGGATGGGTTGAGTTGATGGGCAGCCAAACTGGAGTGACAGCTTATGACTTCTGAGACTAGGTCATAAAAGACATTGCTGCTTTTGTGTTGGACACTTGGATCTCTTGCTCTTGGGGAAGATAGTTGCTGTGTCGTGAAAACACTCAGGTATCTCTGTGGAGATAAACTGACTTGCCAGCATCACGTTGATGACTGTGTACAGGAGCCACCATGGAGTGGATTATCCTGCCGAGGCCCAGACGGCATGGGGTAGAGACAAGGCACCTCTACTGTGCTGTCAGAATTCCCTTTCCTCAGATGCTATGAGCATGATGCATTTGTAGTCACTAAGTTTTGCCGTGGTGTGTTACACATCAATAGATAACTAACACTACCTTGCTAATCAGGGCTCTGGAAAAATAGAACAGAAGAAAAGTGAGGGTGGGTGCAGTGGCCATGGGGTGGGAGTAGAGGCATGACCAAAGAACTAATACAGAAAATTTCCCAAAAGTGAAGACATGAGTCTTCAGCTTAAAGGGGCCCATGTATACACATTAATAAAATATAGATCCACTATGAAGCATATTATTTTGAAATTTTAGAATACAAATGAAAAAGAGAAATGTCCCATAGGAGAAACTAGATAATTTGTTTGATTTTGTATCAGATTTCATATGGACTGTCTCGGTGATGCTGAATGCTGGAAGATTGTGGAGTTGTGCCTTTAAAACTCTAGGGGGAAGTAATATTTAACCTAGAATTATTTATTCATCCCAAATGTCAATCAAATGTGTGGGTAGATTGATGGCGTTTTAAATCATCCATTGACTAAGTGTATATATGTAAGCTTTATATGTATTTTTTCCATATACGTGTACTCAGGAAGCTTTTGAGGGATGTGCCTCTGCAAACTGAGAGAGCAAGGAAAAGACATGGATTGTTGAGAAGAATGAAGGAGAAGTTCCAGGATGATAGTTACGCACAGTCAGATTAACTCAGATTAACTGGAGCAAGAGGCGAGTCAGAGCTGGAGTTGGATTTGGGAGTTTGAGGAGGGATTGAGAGATGATTTTGTTCAAATAATTATATCAGTTAGTAATAAATACGGGGCATAGTAATTGGAACTTCTGTACAACCTAATGATAGTTATATAAGACGCTAAGAAAACAGAAGAGTTATTCATCAGTTACTCTAGGAGTTATTAATCAATATTAATCAGTTTCTCTATGACAGTTAGAGAAAGAAAATGATTATAATTCACTCAGCCTCGTGTATTCCTAAAAATGTCAACACAATCGATTTAAAGCAAAAATTTTTATAACTCTGTTTGGAGAATGGGTGGAGGGGCAGTGACATGGTGGTGTAAGTCCTCAGTGGCCGTGGTGGGGAGTCATGGACAAGGGATTTGCAGAACTTGAACCATGGAGATAAGGACCAGCATAAAATGCTAGAGAAATGGAACTGTATTGCTTTTGAAGAATGAAAATGGATTAGACATAGAACTTGAAATTTTTATTATAAGCCATGAATTATTATGTCCACATTTAACAAAAACATTTTTTAATGATGATGCTGTACTAATATAATAATATAATTTAAATCCTTTTCCCTATAATTTTCTCCATCTCACTAGTGAATAAAGGAGCTATAAAGTGTGAAGTGACTTCTGTTACTTCAACTTAGTGTAGGATTTAGGAATAAAAATTAATGATTGTTCCTTGTTGAGGTAATGTTGATGATGCTGAATGCTTAGCTCATTTGCTTCTGGTTAATACTATTTCATACTTTGTAAGTGATTTTGAGGAATGTTGCTAAGGCATAGATAACTCCTCAGTTTTCTTTAGATACAGAGTGAAACTTATTGCCAATGCACCTCAATATAATTTCCCTCATAAATTAAGGGAAGTGGTTATTATATAGTAAGTTGGGTTCTGTGTAATGTTTCAGTGCTTTCTCTCTGTAAAATACTCTCAGTCTTTATCAGAAGCAAGACTAATACAAATAGAAACTTTGTTGCCCAGTACCTTAATGTATTTCTCTTAATTTTATAAGTTCCCATTGTTTTTGTTTCTAAAAATGTCTTTGTCTTTAATTGTAAGCATTAGTAATATGAAGTGAGTCTTCCCTAAGCTTGTCATATAAGAGAAGTGTTAATACTTGTTGAGTCAAATATCAGTCTCATGCTACTCTTCTACTTGACAGCACGTGGGAAGCGTCACTAAAAAGATAACACTGGTCAACCAATTTTTACGAAAGTCAAGTTACTGAAATAAAATTAGTCATTTCCTATCAATTTGTATGTGCTCAACATGAATATGACAGTCAAATTCTAATTTTGGCTCTAGTTTTATTTTTTGGTAATCTGCAATAAATTGATGTTTACATCATGAAATGCATGCCAATAGCAATAGGTCTATGGTTAATACCTGTAAAAAATCAAGTCATGGACTACTTCTTAGATTTCTTCACTTGTCTTTCGTACAGCTGTTCAGGAGCATCTCTGGGGAGTGTCCAGCAGTAGTCAGCCAGCATTGTAGTGGGCCATTTTCCCTGGTATCTGTTCCATTGATGCACTATTTTGATGAAAACATTTGCCATGTTCATCACTAACCATACCACAGTTTTCAGGGAAGAAATCCCAGATGGGAATGAAGGAAGTGGATGTGTAGAGACATATTGCAGCCAAGTTTCTGATCCTGCATCAGCATGTCTTCTACTAGTTCCTTGTAGTTTTCTGCCCTAACATTCCCAAGAAAGTTTGTAGACACTAGGCAAAAAGCATTCCATGCTTATTTTGCATCACCCTGCAGCAAGCTGTTGAACCAACCGGTCATCTTTGAAGAGCTCTTGAATCTGAGGACCCACAAAAACTCCCTCTTTAATCTTTGCGTCGCTGAGTAGAGGCAATTTTTCATGCAGGTATCGGAAAGCTGGCGAGGTCCGTTCCATGGCTTTCACGAAATTCTTCATCAAGCCTAGTTTGATGTGAAGGGGTGGTAGCAGGATTTTGTGAGCCTTGACCAGAGCTGGGTGCTGAATATTCTTCTCTCCAACTGCTACATTTTGTCTGCAAGTCCATTCCTTCCGCAAGTAGTGCAATTCACTTGCTCGGCTATTCCACTCACATAAAAAACACATGTATTTTGTATATCCCTGCTGCAGTCCCATTAAAAGGGCAGCTAGCTTCAAATCACCACAGACATGCCAGCTGTACTTGTTATACTCAGTGGAATTCAGTAGCTACTTTAAGTTAGGGTATGTCTCTTTCATGTGGACAACATGCGCTACTTAAATAGATGGAAGACGGTTTCCATTGTCCAAAAGCAAAGCCTTAAGATTCAGTTTCAAAAATTCTAGAAATAGTATCCATTCTTGTGGGTCATGAGTGATTTTTTAAGGCATTCATGAGTCCCTCAATTTTGGAACAGAATACCAGATTACTTTCCTTTCTGAAGAAAGGCTCCAACTGCTGGTGGTGCTTTCGATAGAAAGTAATTGTGACATCATCTTCTAGAAGATTCCATTGTTGGAGTCTTGATCCTAGCAATTCTGCCTTGTTCTTGGAGAAGTCCAAATCATGAACCAGGTCATTTAGTTCTTCCTGTGTTAGTCTGTGTGGGGTTGATGATGCACCACTGTGAAAATCTGCATCACTGCACGCTGATGGAACAGGAGAAGAACAGGTTGGCTCACCCTTGTCCTCATCAGATGAATCAAGAGAATAGTCTGCTGGCGGATCATGTGGAACTGGTCTCAATGCAGATGGAATGTTTGGGCAGACTAATTTTGATTTATTTTGCTTCATTATTCCGCCGGAAAGAGGAGAAACCGAGCAGAAGTAATAGTCTTTTATGTAGTTGGTTGGCTCTCTCTACACCATGGGGACTGCAAATGGCATTGATGGTCTTTTGCCATTTAACTACTGTGAAAGCTGTGTTGTACATGTAGCACAGCATATATGTGGGATCCAAGGCTTGTCTTGGTCGCCAACCTTGCATCCGAAGTAAAGATGATAAGCCTTCTTCACTTGAGAAGTGATACTTTTCTTCTGGTTGGTAAATGTCACTTCCCCACAAATAGAGCAGAAATTGTCCACGGTATTAATGCACTTTCGAGGCATTACTGTTCTGTATTGTGCCTAATAACAGTTCTATGAACAGCAGCTTAAGCTGTCTCTCACAAAGTCTGAAATATTTTCAATGCTCAGTCTTTCTGACAGGGCTTTGTATAGTGCACTGCTGACGTCAACTTACTTCAGCAGCTGCCTGGCAGTAGTATTACATTACATCAGAAAATGATGCAATCAACTCTGGATGATGTGTGCATGATGGTATTATGCAATGTGATGCAATATTACATCATTCTAGGCTAATTTAGGATGTTGTTTCAGTCCTACTGGATAAATTTACATGGTGAAACATATAAAATGAATTATATGAAATATCTTCAAAATGAGAGCTAATAAAAAAATTTCAGGGTTGTATTTATGTTCAGCACACCAAGATACTACAGATTAGGGCCTTTTTAAGTCAGTAATGATTTCAATGTTGACCAGTGTAATCTATATTATGACTTTTTTTCTTGGTAATAAATAATCTATATTCTAATGTATTTGAAGTAAAACAAATGTAAATGATGTCATTACATAAACATGATGATTCACCAATAGACTAGACAATAACAATGTTTTCTTAGAGATGAGCACTGTTTAAAATAATGCAGTAAGTAAATAGTATATTTGAAAATTCTGAACCTTGTTATAATTTTATCTTTTTATTTGAATGCATTTATTTTTATTTGACCATGATTCAACTAGTTAGAAAAATATGGAAAATAGTCAGAAGACAAAGGCTTAGCAAATTTCTGCTTTTCTCTCTGTGAAGACTGGCACACAGCCCTTTAACCGTGCAATGCTTTTCAATGTGGGCTTCAAAGAGGCCATGAAAGACAGTATATGGGACTGTGTGATATTCCATGATGTGGATCATCTACCCGAAAATGACCGAAATTATTACGGATGTGGCGAAATGCCCCGTCATTTTGCAGCAAAGCTGGATAAATACATGTATATGTAAGTATCATGCAGTCTTCCTGATATGGTACAATATACTTTCAAAACCATATCTTAGAAATGGTAGCAGCATTTTGTGCCTGGATCTGAGAGGCCTCAAAAACATGAACAGTATCTTCCTTAACGCCAGCCTGCCCTCTCAGGGAACCAAGTTGTAGAGTTGCTTGTCTGCCTACATGCATCCTCATACAGAGGTTTGCATGTGGATTGGTAGCAAAGAGAGCCTGATTTCTACAGTCAAGCAAGTGTGGATTTGATTTCTGGCTTTTAGTAGTTATCTTAGGACTTGCCTCCTGAATGTTGGTTTCCTTCTTGGAATAACAGAGACTGTCAGGGGCTGCTGTGAGGGCTGCCTCAGGTAGGCACAAGAACATGCTGGCTCTCCCCAGTGATGTGCAGCGAAGGCCCTCCCTTTTGCAGTGTATCATTTGAAGCTGTGAATTCTTGTCTTGCCCTTAAGAAGCAAATTTTTCATTCTCTGGCTGGAGATACCTTGAAAGGTAAACAGTCATTGGAGCTGGGATGGTAACTTGACATTAAAGTACACAGAAAAGAGACCACAATTTTCATTGATAATGGAAATGGAAAGAGGAGTATATAGCCTAGGGTGGGGAAGCTCGCCTCCACTACAGTTTTGAATGCTGCCTGACCTACAGAGCAAAGAGAGGCACAAAATTTCAAATCAGTGCTCACACAGGAGAAGAATGCCATTTTGTTTCCTGCTTTCTTTTCAGTCTTCCATATAAAGAGTTTTTTGGTGGTGTAAGTGGACTGACAGTGGAACAATTTAGAAAGATCAATGGTTTTCCTAATGCCTTCTGGGGATGGGGAGGAGAAGATGATGACCTTTGGAACAGGTATGTTGAGATATCAATTACTTAATAATAGATTTCCTTTCTATTAGGTAAACTGTACTTTTCTATTCCAAGAAGAGATTCTTTGGGATAAAAAAATTTTAAGGCCTCTAAATCCCATTTTCTGTTTCTCCCCTTTTTCACTGAGTATTTTCTGAAATTGTTGATAGCACACATAGTAGACCAATTTTTTTTTTTTTGCATTTTGAACTGAACTCTCCTAGTTCATATTTATGTCAGATTTTATTTCTTTATATTTTCAATTCCATCAATTGTGTTGTAGAGTGCACTATGCAGGATATAATGTAACAAGACCAGAAGGAGACTTGGGAAAATACAAGTCTATTCCTCATCACCATCGAGGTGAAGTCCAGTTCTTAGGACGGTAAGTTATCATCTTCAGATACCAGGGCTTCAAAATTATTTAATGTATGAAGGATTTAAAAAATGCACTACAACCCAAAAAACCTTCTGAAGAGAATTTTCTGTCATTTTCTTTATAGAAGTAAAGCATTTTGTGCTTGTACGTGCACACACACATTTTACATGTTTTATTAAAGAGCTAACTATAGAAAGTGTCTCCTTAACATAAAACGTACTACATTTTATTTCTTAAGGGTGTCTAAATAGTAAGAGTGCAAAATAACTGTCTTAGGTGGCTTTAAGACAAGAAGGCTAATTTAAAGTAATGGTTTGGAAAGATTTTTAATTATACATGAAAACCAAACATTGTAAAGAGCTTTAAGTACTTTAATTATAAGAATGAATTTGAGCATATTCCTCATCAGTTTTCCTTTTTGAACATGTTTCTGTTCTTTTCATTTTTGTCTCTGACACTGTAGGTATAAATTACTAAGATATTCAAAAGAGCGTCAGTACATCGATGGGTTGAACAATTTAATATATACGCCAAAAATACTGGTTGATAGATTGTATACAAATATATCTGTAAACCTCATGCCGGAGTTAGCTCCAATTGAAGACTATTAAAGAAGTAGCTCTCATGGCAAGATAGACCACAGTGCTGGACCATGAACTCGTAGTGCACTCTTAATGGAGGTTGGCGAACGGATGTGTCACAGTGCCCTGCTCTGAGGAGACACCTAGCAGTCCTCAGTGCCCATGGTGTGGGATTATGCACAGCCCACCTTCTTCCACTCACCCTCTACTCTGAGACACCCCCATGGCGAGCACTGCAGACCCCAGATGTCATTGCTTAAGAGACTGGGGAAGTTCAGAGAGCACCCTACAAAGAGAAAATTTTTATACTCAAATTAATTTAATTGAAGAGAATGCTTTATTTCCATTTAAACATATTTTGTACATACGTGATGTAAATTAATGTGTTCATTGTTGAAAAATAGGATGTGTTGCAGATTTGCATGTAATTGGTTATGCCTTTATTGGACTTCTATAGGCATTTTTTATTTGCATGGAAAAAAGATGTCATTTATGTTACTAAACAAAGGTTAATCCTTGTGTGAGATGAAGGAACTGTCAATAATTGACAGTCAACTAATACAGTAAACTGTTTTACTAGTTTTGAGCTTTAGACCTTCAGCTTTTTGTATGGAAGAAGTCACAGCACTCTTAGGGTTTTAAAGGGTAAGAAGAAAAGACTTAAACAACTTTTCTTCCTTACTAAGATTACCTATTTTTTTTCCTTGCTTGCAATCTCATCAGATTTTGCTAAATCACAACCATATTGTTTATGCATATTGCATGAGTATTGGCAAGAAAATCTTTAAAGTTGTGATGTGACATGATATAATGGCCCTCTTTATGTCTTTCATGTACCTCTGGTGTAAATGTCAGGGATTTTGTGCCTCGAAAAATGTTCCCAAGGTTTTTTTGTGTTTGTATGATTTTTTTTTTAATTCATAGCAAATAGCACTTTTATTATTTCCAGTTCAGAAAGCCAAAAAATCAAAACAATTTTTTTAAAAGAACGAGCAATGGAAAATCCATTCGTACCTACAGTATACAAATGAATTATACTATTAGATAAATTAAATATTCTATTTTTATGAAGATAAATGGTAGATAAAAACAAATTTATGTTTAATGCTCAGATTTACATTGATAGAATTTTAAGTTTGGAAGGAATCCTTTAATTGCATCCAATTTTATTGAAACTTTTCATTTTTATTACATCTCTGGTATTAAAATTTCCTCACTAAAAGCATAACAATAGAATTATATTAAAATACATAATCAGTTATTTAAATGCATTGATATTATAAGACACTTCTCTGAAAATAGGTCTTACTATCTGATATCATGTATATTATTTCATCTTAAATTTGGAGGATGTTTCCATGGCAACACCAAACTATATCCTTACTGCAATTATAGTTTACCAAAGATTAAAGTACCTTCAGATATTTTCACAAACTTAAAAAAAAAACTGTATATTTATAAAGTGACTCTTCAACATGAAGAACAATAGAAATCTGTCTGAGAGAGATTGTCACTGTGTTTGCCTCATGGATTGTCCACCTAAAACAGAATTAAGATTCTCGGGTTTTAATATTGAAGTGTCATTTTCTATGGCAGTATTGGTAACACAAATGAACCTGAACCAAACTAAAATAACTGAAATTCTTTTAACTTTGAGAAAACTGACAACTTTCTGCTATGATGTCAGACAGAATTTTTCCACATATGCTTCTTAAAAATATTTTCAAAATAATTCTTTCATTTTCATTTTTTGCTGATACTCAATGAAAAATCAGACCTAAAATGTAAGAGGTTTTTTGCTTAATTTATGTATCTGTTCATTTTGTGTCTCTCATAGCCATTGTAATTTTTTTTATTTGATGAAAGAAAGTAGAATGAGAATGTTAACATTTGTTGATCACTAAGAAGATGGTAAGGGCGTAGAAGCATAATTATCCAATAATATTAAATATTTTAGTTGTGGGGAAAATTAGGGCTGTTTCTGAATCTTATTAGAAAAACATTTTTTAAAAATATAGAATGTTTTTAATTTTGATATATTAACAGTTTCAGGAGAACTCAGTACCTCTATCATATGCCTTATTTTCTTGGATTAAGTCTAATAGTAATTTTGGTTTTGAATGAATATTTTGCTGCTTCTTTTAATGAATATTATTTTTTAATATTCAATGTGGTATGTCATCCCGTTAAAAACCATTTTACTACTTTTATTTTTGTTTATACTTCTTAAATACATACCTAAATGACCTAAAGGTCATTTTTGCCTATAGTGTCTCTTATATGTTTCCATAAGAGAGAGCTTTGCCCAGTTACGAAAATAAATCTATTCCATGAAAACTAGCAAAGGCATTGCAAATGCAAACTATTTTCTTTATAGTTATGTTTATTGGATTTAATAAGAAGTATGTATCAACTTCCTACACAGTGTCAGAAGCAATGCTGTATCTACAGGAAAAGTATTATTTCATTTCTAAACAAATCAAGTGAAGCAAGTTTAAACCTTTTTAAAATAATGCCGACATCCTCTGATAATTTATCTCTTGTATTTTTTAGTCTTAAAGTCAAGAAACACATACATGTGTATGTAGAGTTATTATAAGGTCCCTATGGCACTACTGGGAAAGTTATTTAGTGCCTTTCAGCTAGAGAAAATAGTAATGATTAATAGGCTTGTTTGTAGAAAAGAAAAGGGAAAAGTATAGATGTTGCTGTCATATAATTCACAGTGGAGCTAGTTTAAACAGTAGCCAAAATTAAGGTTTAATGAGTATTTTTCTAATCTAAATTTAAATTTCTTTTTGCATAATGTGTCAAGGTGTTCAATAAGAAAACCTTATTTACAATATTATGTGAATATAAAATTATATGTCAAAAACTTGCTTTTACCCCTTTCCCAGTCAAAATATTGATAGCCATTTTAAAACAAGATGGGAAAATATCCAATAAATATTGTCCTACTTTTGGAGGCTCCCTACACGTGAAGGCAGATTTTGTGTGATTTTATTTGGTCTTTGCTTATTTGTTTTATTTCTTTACATACTTTTCAGACAAATATTAATATTCTAGATTTATTGCGTTGTATTTGAAGGTATGCCTATTGAGAGAACTAAAATGGCCATTGTGTTGTATATGAAGACGAAGTATAATTAAGTTTATTTATTTGCTTCTACATAAATGCACTGAAATACATGCTAGTAATTTCTTGTATTGTCATTTTTTTTGTTTTGCTTCTTATGGAAATGTTTGTACTTTTTTATCATTGTCTTTTATGAAATATAATGTTCTAAAGACTTTGTGTGATATTGTAATTATTTTTTCTTAGAACTTTTTTTTGGGTTATCTTGGATTTTCGTAATGTTTGTTTTCCTAAATTTCAAGTGAATTGCTGATAAATAATTGCCCTTGGATTGCAACATCAGCATAAAGTGATCACAGCCCTGCCTTTGCAGTAGTTTCAATCAAGTACATTTAAAGATCACCTCATAGCTTTTACCTTTAAAGGACATAATAATTCCCTTCTTGTTTTTCAGGTATCAAGTAGTATTAAAGATTTAAAGCAAATAGACAACCTCAGAAATACCTCGGGACTAGATTTGTATTTGAGACTAGATTGTGAGATTGTGACCATTATCAATTTATTTCTGAGTGAATTCTAAGTAGCAGTCTTTATGCATAGTCTGATCTATTGTCACTGTGTATCACAAATAAAGCCAATCATTAAATCATAATCATTTAGTCATTTAAATCATGCAAAGTCATATAAATGAGTTAACTTTTAGTTTGTCCCAAGTTACTACATAAGGTATCAACATGTCCTGGGATGAAACATGCTGACTCAGCTTAATGGTGTGTGTGTGTGTGTGTGTGTGTGTGTGTGTGTGTGTGTGTGTGTGTGAGAGAGAGAGAGAGAGAGAGAGAGAGAGAGAGAGAGAGAGAGAGAGAGACTTCAGAAAAGATCTTGCTATATCACTCAAAGTTCTTGAAATATTATAATTAAAAGAAAAATACATGGATTGAGAAACTTAACATATTCCTATAGCATATTTTGATATATCTTGAGTTCCATTGTTAATTTAATCTTCCCAGTTCCATAAATTGAAATCTGTGTTCTGGAGACTCTCTGAGAGGTCTCAAGCATTTCCTGCCTTCAGGGAGTTTACTATCTTCTGCATGTAAAACTGACATAGTTGAAACAACTGAAAACTCACATACTATCAAATGTGCTCAGTTGTGCCCTCCACAGGTGATTTTTTATTTCGCTAATCCAGTTAGACTATTAAAGCCTCTTTGTAGGAGCAGTTTTTCTCCAGACCCAGAATATTTCTCACCTGTGAACAAGGATTCTTGAGCTAATTGCTTTTTTACAGCAGATCTTGGAGGATTTGCAGTTAGTTTTAGGGAATGTGTGAGGTGAAGGTATTAGCACGTTGCCCAACTCCCTGAGCATAAAGAGGTCATATTATGTCAACCATAGAGTAACGATCTTTCTTTTGTGCAAATTATCTTGGATCATATTTAAAGAATTATATTGCATTCTTTAATTATACAAGGAAATGCAGTCAGTGATTATCCTGTACTGCATTGTATATGTAAATAATCAGTAAAATTCGCAAAAGAACGTGATTAAAATTTGGCAGTAGTAGTCTTGAGAATGAAGCATATGGGAACTAGCCTATCTTTTGCGGATTGTACAATTTTAGTAAATGACATGGAGCACCTATTACAAAACTTAGCTCATGGAAGCAACTGTCACTATTACAACTGAAGAAGTTAAATGTCCAGCATGGATCTTAGCTTTTGGGTTTGAGTTTATCTAACCTATCCTTTTCTCATGTTCCACAGAAGAACCTGATTCTCTACCTTCTATTTCCTCCCTGTGATCAGTAACTCACTTTCTAGCCAAATGTAGTGTTTATGGTGATGGAAATATTCTGTGACTGAGCTGTCCAATATGGTAGTCACTAGGCACACGTAGCTATTAAGCATTTGACATGAATAGTGTGAGTAAGGAACTGGATTTTTAATGTTAATTTTTAAATAGCCACATATAGCAGGTGATCTTGTGTACTTGCAAAACTCAACTACATGTACCCCCTAGGCATATACAGGAGATTCCCAGCTCATAATTCTTACCTCCTGACCCAAATTACCAATTTATTAGTCATTTCCACCTTCTTGTCTACAGAAACATGAAATTTAGCATGTCATAAGCTGAATTTATCACCTCACCCTTAAAAGCCAAAATTTCCTCCACATTTCACCATACTTCACAACTCTAAGACAAATCTGTGAGTCTTCCTCTTTCTCTATACAGTCAACATTGACTCTACCTGTTAAGTCTCCAATCCATTTGGTCTTCTGTTTCCACAACTACCTGCATCATCCCCCACCCCCCTAGTCTTTTTGTACATAAGGTTGTGTTGTCTTTAAATCCACTTTCTGTATTGCCACAGAAACTGTGTCTCTGGAAATATTACCTTGCTTAAAAATCCTTCAGTTGCTCCCCATTGCCTACAGAATAAGTAGTTCTGCTTTTCTTACCAGGTTCTTATGATCTGACTCCTGTTTACCTTTCTAGGACCTCTCCTCTTATTCCCACTGTCTTTTTATTCTCTAGTTCCTGTGAACTATTGCCAGTGACCTGAATAATGCCTCTTTGCCATTGTCATCTTGTCTACTTTTATCCACTGGAGAATCTGCCCATCTCTTAAAACTCATTAAGCTCCTCTGAAAACCTTCTCTAGGCAAGCCAAGTAAAATTTGCCACTCCCTTGTATATCTGCCTTGCATTACATAAACCCATTAAAGCCTGTCTTGCACTGTTACATTTATTTGTTTACTCATTTCCTTTTTCTCCCATAGACTGTTAGCTCTTTGAGAGCAATGGTCTGTGTTAATTCATTTTTGTAATCCTAGCATCTAGCACAATGCTCAATAAATAAATGATTCTGTCATGGGAATATTATTTGCCATCTAGTGGGGCAGAACACAGCCTTCTAAATGCATCATACCTACCTACTGAACTGGGTTACATGGGAACAATGCCCTAATTATGACCATTAAGGACTATTATTAAAATGTGTTTTGTTCCACCTATGAGTTTATCTGAATAGAAAACCAGCTCAACATATTACTCAAGATATTTTTAAAGTTTATATGTTTATTTAGTATATTCATGTAGTAGATATTAAAAAAAACAGAATAGCAAAGAATTAAGTCACTGCCAGGATAATTTTTATTAAAAAAAATTACACATGGAAAGTGAAAGTCACCCTCTGAAAAGTAAATGTCTCAAGAAACTAATATGGAAGAATTTGAGGGCAGATGCTGAAAACACCTATTTGACTTATCAAAGAGAAGGTGTTATGTTACCTTTGGAAATAATTTCCATGTGAGGTTGGGTTAAAAATACACCTAGTTCATTCCCAAGGGTCCTGACTTTCTTTTGAACTGTCCTCCCTCCTCTTCTTCCCTTGCCTCATTTGCTCTTCTCTTCCACCACCACCATTTTAGAGTGAAGAAAAATCATGATGACAGTTTTACTGAAATCTATGAAATCCTGTGTTTTTGTTCAGGCAAAACAGGGTCACTATGATAACCAGACTTCCCCTTCATTATACTCTTTGTCTCTTGAACTTGTATAAATGGCATTTTGCATGGGGTGGTTATGCAGTGTTTTAACCTATCTAGTAGCTTCTGGCAACCTTGTCTCTAGCCCTTTCATCCCTAATAGTTGTTGGCATTTATTAAACACCTGCTGTGTTTCAGGCACTACACTATGTGTGAGGGCATACGAGGGTGAACAAGACAGTTCTTTCTCCCAACTAGGCTATAGGCCAGTAGAGAAGATGCTGTCAAGAGTATCTCATGGGAACCTCTATTTTCATATATATGTGAAATATATGTGTTTATCTTACTAATACAACATACTTGGAAACCCAATAGAAATATGGTGAAAATTCTCAGGTCACATACAAAGAGGCTCCCAGAGAGTTCTACTCCCAGGTTCTGTGGCATAGGGTATTGCCCTGGCTTTGAGGAGGGGACGGGAGTGAAGGGGCACAGGATTCCTCCAGCCCTGGTGCCTGTGCTCAGCCTCTGACTTTCCTTAGGTGTCTTTCAGGAGAATGGCTTCATATGAATAAAAGGTAGTTGCCCCTGACCTTGCTCTTCTAGTTTAAGTAACAGAGAGGAGGCTTTTCTCAGGGACTATAAATTCTATGTTCTGCTATGCACTGTTTTCCAGGGCAGTTGTGTCTGGCGGGGAAAAAAATAAGGTTCACAAACTAAACTGCTGTCTTTTGTGAATGAAAGGGGAAGTGAAGTATATGTGTATAGGGCCTCCCTGGTGGCGCAGCAGTTAAGCACTGCGCTGTGGAGCTGTCGCAGCAGTGACATGAGTTCGCCAGGGAGATTCCCACATGGCACAGCAGACCTCTCCTGCCTCTCCGCCTGCTGCTCCCCTCAGCAGTGTAGTTCCATCCATCTGCCTGTTCTGCTCCCCACTCTGTCTCTGGTGAACCCTTTCGCTGCCCCACGCCTCTGGCCTGTACCCCAGCTTGTATGCATAATAAATAAATCTTGAAAAAAAAGGTATATGGGTATATTTGAGGCTTTCTACAAAAGAGTGAAGAATCAGAATGTGGCCTGGGGGGAGGGGGGCACGGGGGGGCCAGCCTGGCAGGCGCAGGGATGCGGTAGACTGATGCTTTAAGTAAGGTTTTTATAGATGGGAGCTGCGACTGTGCCAATGTTTGCATGTAATCAAAATTTAAAAAGCAAACCCTTAAATCAATCTTAAACATATTTTAAAAATTACTTGGACAAAGGAGAACAAATGTTTCATGGGTTTGGATGATGTTCTGAGTGAGGAAAAGGATTCCTATTTCATCACTGTTCTAGGTCTTTTTCTCTTCCTGTTTTTACTGTGTATTTTTTGTACACAGTTTCTTGTTTTGTTAATTAAGGGAGGTTAATAACTCCTTCTGTGGTCCCATAGTGGGGTTGGCAGTCTCACACATGGTGTCTCCAGGAGAACAGGAGGAGCACAGGCCCCTGTAGCTGTCCGGCCACTGCTTGCTGGACAAGGTGCAACCTGGGCCCTAGAGAGCTCAGCTGGCAGAAAAAGCTGATCTGACTCTCAGGAATTTGAAGGGACAAAGGGACCAAGTCAGGTAATTTTGGAAGAGGACAGATAGGGACTGAGCCCAAACTTCCTTCCACGTGCTTATGAGCAGAGAAGCTGGGCTCACTGTGTCCATTCTGCTTGTGTTCTAGGAGATACACAGGGATCCTCAGATAAGTCCCTTGGTCATTCAGGTTAGCTGGACTGGGTGTGTGTGTCTTAAATGACTCATAGCTGAGATGTCATTTCTCTTTTAGAAAGGTTCTGATCCCATTCACGTCAATTTTGATGGCTTCTATAAAAATGACAAGCTGGTCATAATCACACGTGTTCAAACATACATTAAAAAAAAACCCTGCCGAAATGAGACGTCTGAGGACAAGGAACATTTCCTTTTCATCTTTACCTGGCACTCCTAGTGGGAATCTGATGAGCATTTATTTGTTAGATGAAAAAATTCTCAATTATAGTCCTAAATTCTCAATTGTAGTGCATTCATTTTGTAAAATTTGTGTTTCTCTAAAAGACAGAAGGTAGACCCTCAGGGTATACAACTTCAATTTGGATTTGGAGAACTATAAATATTCTGAAACAACTCCAGGAATTTGATCCTCACATTCCTTATCTAAGAAGCCCGGGCTGCTGATTCGGGTACTCATGCACGTGGGAACTGTTTAAATGAATGATATTCTGGGCTAGAGGGTCTCAGTGCTGATTGAATTACTTGAACTTTTTAAAACTATAATCCCATTTAGATACCACTTCCAGAGAATTGATTTAATTGGTCTGGGCTGGGGCCTAGGTGTGGGTAGACTTCCAAATATTCCAAAGTGACTAAAATGGTACTGAAATGGAAAACCGTGGTAGATGTACAATGCCTAAGCCATTAATGTGACCTGGCAGCTGATGCGAACCTTTGGGACTTTCAGATGCTCACCTTGCTGGTCCGGGCCTGATTATTTGAAACTTTGATTTTTGAAGTGTGTTGGCCAGCAGTAGCATGCCTCCAGGGACCTTGTTAGAAATATCTAGTCTCAGGCCCTAACCAGGCGTATTGTACCGCAAGCTCTGGCTGCCTAGCGATCTAGTTCAACAAGACTTCCAGGTGATGCTGATGGTGTGTGGAAGTTTGAGAATCCCTGATGGCGACCAAACCCAGTGCCCATGGACCTTGTGGAGTTTGCCTTGGTCTTATCCCCTTACTCTCCCCTTGTTTAATTATAAATTATTTTTTCATAGAAAAAGTGGTAGAGACTTTTGGAAAATCACCTAATAAAACATTCTGAAAAGTTTTTTTTTTTTTTAATATTTTGAAGGATGATGTGATCAAATTATTAAAAATTTCACAGCCAATAATTCACATATTACATGCCAAAGCGGACCAGGCACTTTCTAAGCTCTTTCTATGTAATAGCTCATTATTGAACCTCACAATTATTCTGAATCAGTGAAAATAAGGATCAGTTGAGAAGCCACAAGAAGAGAGATTCAGTGGTGGGAGAGTAAAAGCTAAATGCTAAGTACTTCTCTCCTTCAGGATAAATCAGAAAATGGAAGTGGTTAGGGGAATTTTGAGGGCCTAAAGAAGCAGAATAAGAAGCAGTGAATGAGAAATTTTATGTACCCAGAAATTTACAGGCCTTTTACAAACCTCTTTAGAAACTCATTCCTGACTCAATTTAATCTCAAAGTCCAATAATAAAGTCTCACAGAACAACTAAACAGCAAATATTGATTGTTCTGCAGTGTGAAGGATTTTGTTGCTTCTAAGTTACAAAGAATATGGCTTTTATCAGTATACATTGGAGGAAATAATTCAGTGGTTTTTTTAAATAACCAATTTGAATAGCTACTTATCTAAAGTTTACTCCTGGGAGTAAACGTAATTTTTTACTTGAGGCCTAGAAGCTAAAGTGTTGAAATACCAATAAACTTAGGAGAATAAATTGAATAGGAATCATGAAATCACAGAGCTTCAGATCAGGATGGGAACTTTAATATAATTCATTTCCTTTCCATTAATTTTATTAGATACTAAGTAAAACAAGAATATAAGTGGAATTTACCACCCCTCTACCGGACAATTACATCCTTCTTGCCCCTCATTCAGCTCACCTTCGTCACAAGACTGGGCTTCAGTAGATGATGATCAGATGGACCTGTCCCCGCCCTCCCTTCCCCTCACAAGCTTTCCCATCACCCACCGCTTATTTAGCATCTGCGCAGCCCTTCAGTCTTTCAGCTCTGCATAGGAAATATCCAGACATCTAATTAAACCAAATTGCTTGTCTTTCTCTGAATATTTAATGTACTTTCAAATGTTTGACTCTCTGCAATTCAGTCTCTTTTTCCAGGAATGGCTTTTTCCTACTTCTTTGCCTGGTGCCTTCTACTTAGCTTTGAAGCACTAATTCAGACCTCACACCTCCTCTGTGAGGCCTCCCCCAGGGATCAGTTTTTTTATTCTGCTGCCATAGCATTAAAACATCTTTATGGCAGTGACACTTTCCCTCTTCCCTCTACTTCCTCCTCCCTCTTAATTCTCCCTCTTCCTCTCTTTTCTTTCATGCCTATCTCCATTACTAAGAACACAAATTCTTTGCCAACAAACCCTAATTCTTACTTCCTCTTTACAGTTCTAGCACCTAATACAGAGTAGTTACTCTATAAATATCTATAAATATGCAATAAGTAAACCCACACATGTATACTCTCATAGATTGAATAATGACCCCCCAGAGATGTCCTAATTCCCAGAATTTATGCATGTTACCTTACCTGGTAAAAGGAACTTTGTGGGTATGGTTAAGGGTCATGAGATAGGGAAATTATCCTAGATTATTGGAGTAACCAATGTTGGTGTAAGGGTCCTTAAATGGGGGCCTGGTCCAGGAAGGTCAGTAGCCTCAAGACCTTTAAATGGATTGTCCGGAAGCACCAGATGGAACACAGCACTGCCAACACCTTGATTTTAGATTTCTGACCTTCACCTCTAAAAGTATAAGAGAATATAGGAAATAAAATTTGTCCAAAATTTAAAACATGAATCTGTGGTGATCTGTTAAAGTGGCAATAGGCAAAGAGAACAGGTGCCTGTGTGAACTAAACTACAAATTCTTTGCACTGTTAACATACATTTAAAAATTGTCTATTAAAGGGACTAATACACATAAAAATAACTACAGGAGAGATATTACTTCTCAATAATCAAAAAAATTAAAGCACTCACAAGAGAGAATGTATACAACAGTGGCAAAACATTTTTTAATCAGCAGAACTGGTAAGGTTTCAGTGCCATAAAACTTACTACATTAATGTGCTCATACCCTAATGTTACTCTGAATAATAATAGTTGTAGCTCTTGGAAACTTCATGTAATCTGTGCTTTGTCTTAATCCCGTACAATGTAAAATAACCATTGGGGCTAGTCACTTTCTTCCAATTACCAAGTCACTTCCTGCTGAGGAAGAGAAGGTCCTACACCAGACTGGTCATATTTAGAAGACATTTTCATATTACAGCCATTGTTTCATGTGTGCATTTTATTCCTCACTACTTTGTATATGGTTGACAAGTACTTTTTGGATGTATCTAGTCTTTTTAGATGTTCTAAAGTGCAGATCTATGTTAAACGTAGAGATAGTAAAAACATTTTGTAACTATCTTCTTGTTAAAATTCATGATATATTATTTTTCTGGAAGTGGCCTAACCACCTCTGAGCAGATGCATTGTGCTTGTGCACTGGTTAAGGCAGACTGGCGGGGCTGGGGTGGGTGGGCGGGAAGTGTGGAGTGCCCAATGCCAGTGTGTTCATAGTGAGGCAAGGCTGTTGTCCTCTATGGCTGTGTATTTGGTTTTACATTGCTGTGTGTATAGTGTATATGATGTACAAATGAGTTGTAATTTACAACATCTAGTTTCTGTACGTTAAAGAGATTGCTAGTGGGTCTCCGTAGTGGTGCAAGGTATTAAGTCTCAGCACTATGAAGCTGTCCTCAGCTACTGCAGCACGAGTTCGATCCCTGGCCAGGAAGCTTCTCAGAAGCTTCCCACATGGCACAGCAGACCTTTCCTGCATCAGACCTCTCCTGTCTCTCCCGCTGCTCCCCTCAGCAGTGTATTTCAGTCAATCTGTCTGTTCTGTCCCCCACTGTGTCTCTGGTGAGCCCTCTTACCCTCCGCAACTCTGGCTTATACCCTAGTTCCTGTATGCATAAATAAAAAGTAAATCTAAAAAAAATTAAAACTATAAAGGTTACATCGGAATATGAGAAGTTGTTCATGATAAAATAAAGCATAAATGAATTTCACATCATGACTGAAAGTTTGTATAAATATGTTTATAATCTATTAATGGAACATTCTATAGTGAGTGGTACAACTATAGATTACTATAATTTTAGTTTCTTGAACTATTAAATTCCTTTCAAAACACTATAATAACATTATTGTCTTTGAAAAAACCATGCCAATTTTATTCCTAACAAATCATATGATTGTATCTTTCAATTTAATAAGATGCATGAGGAGAAAATCCATTTTAAGACCATTATTGAATTTTTTTTTAATATTCTCTTTTATCTTACCAAGAAAGGGTGAATATTTTGATAGCTATATCAATTGAGACATTCTTGGTCACAAGTAGCAAAATAACTAAGTCAAACTCACTTTAAAAATAAGGGAAACTTGGTTAATGGCAGTGAAAATTCCAGAAATATTAAATGCTCCAGCTGCTCTGCAGTTGTCACTAAGGTTCACTTCCTACCTTCTTGGAACTGGCTCCCTCTTGAAAGGTCTCCCTCTTCATGGTCCTGGGATGACTGCCAGCACCTCCTGGACCTGTGTTCTTCCAGGGAGGGACCGTATTTTTTAATCTCACTGTTGAAAGAGATGTACTAGGGCCTCTCTGGTCGCACAAGGGGTTAAGTCTCAGCGCTATGAAGCTATCTGCAGCACAAGTTCTATCCCCAGCCAGAGAGCTTCCCAAATGGTGCAGCAGACCTCACCTGTCTCCCCCACTGCTCCCCTCAGCAGTGTATTTCAGTAAATCTGCCTGTTCTGCTCCCCACTCTGTCTCTGTTGAATCCTCTCACCACACCACACCTCTGGGTTGTATGCAGCTTGTGTGCATAAATAAATAAATATTTTAAAATAAATAGAAAGAGATGTCCTGGGTTTCCCTCCGATTGGGCAATTTTAGACCCCCTGACTGCTCTTAAACACAGGGCAAAGATGACGGTATTTCACTGGCTGATTTAGACCAAGAAGCTACTCACTCCCTTCCTCCTGGGCCTAAGACTGAGAGAATTTCCTTTCTACTTAACAAATGGAATGATGAAAGGAAGAAGGAATGAGTAGAATGGATGCTGAGTGCAGCTAGAATATTTGTTAGAGTCTTCATGGATTTTTCTGCATATTTGCCTCTGTACAGAGGAAACCCCGGCTGGAAGGAGTTTGAGTCCTGACAAGCCTCAAAATTCCTTGTGGGCCCTGATGCCACACGGGGACCCTGCTTCCTCATGTGGGGCCCTTCGGCTGGCTATACAGAGCCCTGAACCCATACAGTGCCCAGTCCCAGTTTGGCTTTAGTGTTAATTCTGAATGAAGGGACTCTTTTGTTCTTTGGGCCCTGGCCCTAGGCAGAGGACATTTTAAATAGACTTTAAATTTTCTAGCGTTCTCAGGAACTAAGTTTTTGAAACCAATTCTAGGATACAGAACCTGGCACATAATATTTGAACAAGGTGACTCCCAGGAGTTCATAGTCTTTTACTGTTCGAACCAACTGGTTCATTTCTTGTGCATTGATAGGTCGCAATGCCACTTCTCACACGTCTATATGAGAGGAAGAAAACATCTTAGAAAGCACATGGGGCTTGTAAGGATTCAGATAAGAACCATTTGTTTACCTGGAGCCCATCTTTCATACCTTCAACGAATATTCATTCAGCACTGACTATGTGGTCAGCATGGAGCTACAGATACTTAAAAGTTCTTTCCAGTGAAGTTTCCAAAACACTTTCAAGGGAAGGCCTTCAAGTTCTGTTTGTTCAGTTCAGTCCTCATGCACTTAGCAGCCAGGCTCTCCTGGGGGCCTCAGCCCTCTCCACCTAAGCTCGCCCTTGCATTTCCACGTCAGGCCTTATGCTCATTTCCACAACCTTGAGCCTCCTGGGGTGTGACATTGGTGTCTGTGACAGCAGGTGACTGACAACAGAGCTCAGAGGAAATTCCACATCTCAATTTTTTTAAAGTTTATTTTTAGATCAAGAACTTTTTTTTCTTACATTATTATTAATTTTTGGATATTTGATTTCTCCCCTCAGGTGTTATCTCCATAGTTCTCCTACCACAATAACACCCATTATCCATCACCATCGTCCCTTGTGCTCTTCCCTCCCTTGTTTTCATCCTTCTTCTTCCTCCCCTGCTGTTTGCCTCAGATCTATGGTCAGCTGGCAAGTTTTGTCTTTTTCCTGACCCTTTGTTTGGTTTCTTTCTATTCTGCATATAAGTGAAACCATCTGATACACACACACACACACACACATACACACACACACACACAAACACACACACACACACACACGCACCCACACATATATATATTTTTTCTAAGCAGGCTGCATATAACTCTTTCCTTGCTAGCTCACAGTGGTTCTGGAATAGAATTTCAGCATTTGCATTGATGGCTGAAGATGAAATACCATCTGCCTTGGCTTTAAACGATCTGGGGCAGTTCTAACCCTGAGAGAATGGGAAGCTAAAAACATGGAATTGATTCTGAGTTTATTTCCATTTTGAAAGGTAGTAAGAGGAAATAATGGGGCCATGGGAGTTGTGTGTTCTATGAACTGTGAAATAAGAGGAAGGAATTGGCTGTAAACCGAGGGTTTGGGCGAGAAAGAAATTCCTAGGAAGTGCTACCTCTGTTGACAAAATATAGTTTAAGGTATAAATAGGCTCAATTTCATTGCTTGAACAGGCACGATCCAAATATTTCAGGAGGTATTTTAATATTAGTGATTTTTGCTTTCTGCCTATCAGTGTCCACACAATGCCAGCTTCTGAGGTATGAGATTGAAAACTGATTGCTTTAAGCTCAGCATGGCTGAAACTGAACTCACCATCTCTGACTACAAATTCTTGAGCTCAGATGATGGCCTGTTCCTTCACTCCCTGAGGCAGGATCGTCTGAGACTTCAGGACTCCTCTGGTTCTCTCCTTTCCCACAACAAAGCCATCACTGCTCTCTGCCAATTTCTATTCTAACTGCATTTACAGACTTTGAGGAAAAGGGTGAAAGAGAGAGCTCCTGGAATAATAACTCAATGTTATTACAAGTGAGTTTGGATCCTTGTTCCACTGACTATGATAGAATAGCAACACCAAAGGAGATTGCTCTGAGGTTATGACAAAATAAGGGGAAAAAATCACTAAAACCCACAAAATATCAAAACCCTCTTCACTGAAAAGAGAACTGCTTCTGTTTTACCAATTATGATTTTATCTTTGCTTTGGTCTGCCCTCTCCACAGAGAAATCATTGAGACGCCAGTCAGAGTTGATGTCACAGTCTTGAGTCTGAACGGAGTCTGGAAGCAGAAGGTCTTCCTGTGGCCTCAGTCTTTTCTCTTATGACCGTCAGCTGATTGGATGAGGCCCACCCATATTATGGCAGGCAATCTATTCTACTCAAAGTCTACTGATTTATTGCTAATCTTGTCTAATGTGGTCAGAAGGCATAAACTTTCAGTTATAAGATGAATAAGTGCTGGGGATCTAATGTTCAGCACGATGACTGTAGTTAGCAATACTGTATTTTATACTCAAAAGCTGCTAAGAGATAAGATCTTAAAAGTTCTCACCGAAAATTGGTAATTGTGAGGTGGTGAATGTGTTAACCAACCTTATGATGGTAATCACTTCACAATACATGTGTATATAGAATTGTGCACCTTAAACTCACACAATGTTAGGTATCAATTATATGGCGATTAAGCTGGAGGGGAAAAAAAATACATCTAAGGGCCTCCCTGACGGTGCAGCGATTGAGCGCTGCGCTGTGGAGCTGTTGGCGGCGGCGCGCGATGCGGGTTCTACGCCCGGCCAGGGAGAATCCCACATGGTGCGGCAGACCTCTCCTGCCTCGCCCGCTGCTCCCCTCAGCAGTGTATTTCTGATCTGCTCTGTCTCTGGTGAACCCTCTTGCCGCCCCCCGCCTCTGGCCTGTACCCCAGCTTGAACAAAAAAAAAATAATACATCTAAAACATACCTTCTCAGCAACATCTAAAGTGATGTCTGACCAAAAGCTGGCTATCATGGCCTAGCCAAGTTGACAAAATTGATCACCACAGTTCTCCCATATTTACCAGTGTATGGTGCCCTCTTTGGCCAAACTCTGGTACCTGAGGTCATCAATAAAACACGATGCAGATCTGTCTAGCTGTAGGGAAGTGATGTCTGTGTTTCTGCTTAGTGGAAAAGATCCTAAATGGAATGAATTAACATTTTCATTTACCTTTTTGGTTTCTATGGGAGAGAGAGTAAAATTGGTTATAGGCCTCTAAGGTCGTATGCTTGAAGCACACAGCTCCACTATGGTGGTTTTGGGGCAGGTTTTTCTGATTAGCATTCATCATATGCAGAATTTCTCTCTCTCTTTCTCTCATCTCTCTATCTATCTGTGGAAAAGTCATAATTTCAAACTACTTGGATTAGAAAAGTCCATCCCATTTAACAGTAACCAAATAGAAATACAGCATTCTATAGAATGGCTTGGCCTTGTAGAGATTATATTAAACTTTATGAAGTTGCCAATATGTGACCATTTAAACTCCATAACTTGCCATCCAATAGGAATTGACTAAATATACATGGGAGAGGGACTGGCCCTCCTTTTAAACCTTGCAAATCATAATCTATTCCATCAACACATTGTTTCACCTGGCCTGACCTTGCAGTCTCTGCTGTCCACCTAGAACGCCTTACCCTTCTCTCTCTAAAGAACCACCGAGATCCACATTAAGTTACACTTATTTCATGAGTCCTTCTCAGACTTCTCCAGGCTGTTTGCTACTCCCTCTTTCCTGCTCTCACTGCACCTTCTACCGCAGTCGCTTCTGAAATCATGTTGGCAAAGTTATTTTCTCAAAAGGGTGTGAGTTCTGTAGATGCAGGCACTAGGTCTTACTCTTCATATTCAGAGCACCTAAAATTGTGCTTGGTGTGTAAAAGTCACCAGTACATGAATTTTGGGTTGCTGTATGTGGATGGTGTGTTTTAAGTAAGAAGGGTTCACATCCCTTCTTCAGATAATTTGGGGTGTAGTAGGCCGGCATTGGATTGGAAGTCTGTTTGCTGCAAGTCTGTCCTGGGGAGGAGGGGTGTGCTACTCTTAAAATCAGTAAAACACTTTAAAGGAATCCTCAGAGTAAAGAAGTGTGCCCCTCGAATTTGTCTTTTGTTATTCACTGAAGGTTAGAGGAAAATAAAAGCTTTTTCAGCTTTAGAATGTGGGTTTTTAATGGCTTCAGACTACATTTAATATGTGCTTTGCTTGAAAGACATTGGAAATAGATTTCCCCCAGCGTTTTGAGCAGAGACTTCCTGAATTCCTTTGTTTCTCGGTAAAACAAATGAAAACAATTTTGCAGAGGACAACAGGTGAATCAAAAATAAGAAGCAAGTTCAAATGAATGGGAAGTGCTTTAATAGGAATGTTTTATTGTTTCTGCCTGAGTTTCTAACATAGCTTATAAAGTGAAAACACTGCTTTAATAAAAATGGAATACTATTGGTTACATGAGATCCTGCCCCTCCTCCTCCAGGCCCACTGCAGGAGGCGTCCTTCATGCCTTGGGTTCGCTGACGAGGGCTGTGGTGGAGTAGGAGAAGGGGCTGAGCTGGGCGGCGATGGTGTAGCGGCGCTGGCCCGAGTCGTTGGCTGGGAACACCACCTGCGGAGGAGACAGGCGTTTCCAACAGAGCTCAGCCATGGCACGGGCAGGCGGCCTGGACAGAGACCGCTGCCGTCCAGTGCCAGGTTGATTATTACTTTTTAAAAAAGATTTATTTATTGATCCATACAAGAGCTGGGGTGCAGGCCAGAGTTGTAGAGGGGGTGAGAGGATTCACCCGAGACAGAGTGGGGAGCAGAACAGGCAGATTGACTGAAATACACTGCTGAGGGGAGCAGCGGGAGAGACCAGAGAGGTCTGCTGTGCCATGCACCATGTGGGAAGCTCCCTGGCCAGGGATCGAACTCGTGCTGCAGTGGCTGCTGATAGCTTCATAGTGCTGACACTTAACCCCTTGCACCACCAGGGAGGCCCCAACCAGCTTGATTATTTTTATTTCATTATTTTGTTTTTTGGACAAGTTAGATCACCAGGCCAATATCCAAATGGGCTGGCAAGCTAACCCACTGGAGTCTTGTGCAGGCCCCAGAATTAGACTTTTTCAACCCTGCCTGTAGAATCAGGTCTCTTTTTTCACCAAGTCAAACTGAAAGTCAGGATGGTGCTCCCCTGGCTGAGGGAAATCCTACAGAGCCTAAAAATTCTTGTTCATATTCTTGGTTTCAGTAAAAGTCGAAGAAGGTAGAAACTGGCATTCAGCCACCTGAAGACCTGAGAGTGGTGACTGCCAGCCCACCACAGACTCAGAGACCTAGAATTTCAGAGAAGAAAGGGAGCCATTCTTCCCATGACACTGATAAGCAAACCCAAACCCTGAATTAGAGTATTTGGCCCAAGTTTATATGGTGACAGAGCCAGACTACAAGACTTTCTCCATGTCCAGAGATTTTTCTCCCACTGTTCCTTTGTGTTTTCTACCATGAACATCAAGTATATTTTTATGTATAGAACAGGCACATAAATAAAAGCATTATAACATTCTATTTACAATAAAAGCAGAGTGTGGCAGACCCAGGTGGGAATTCTAAAAAATACACAAGTATTGCAGCTCATTTAAGCTTTCTATTTGGGAAAATTGTCATTCAAAGTGTTGTCTCAGTTAGTCACAAACTTCAGGCTAATTTAGTAATTGAGTGGCGCTTCTGAGACTCAGGTGTTGGGATAATCTAGGTTCCTGGAGTGAAGCAAATAGAGAAAAATTTGGTGCAGGAGAGAGATGGAGGTCAGTGAGGAGCTGTTTAATTCTAGCCATTTTGTATATAGGTGCTAGGTTGAGCTTTGGAAGACCTTGGATAAATACATTTTGTTTCAAATATAGAAAAAGGAAACCATGATTACTTGGGGACAGGAAAAAAGAATATCTGATTGTACCATATCAAAACCAAAAATCACATCAAGGAGAGGAGGAGAGAATCACTTAAGAATCTCCCTGAAGGAGAAAGGGCGCTCCATAAGGTCAAGTTTCTGGAAGCAAATCAGGACACTTTCTTATCTCTTTTAGTGGCACTGGCCTTCAGTCCCACTTGAGTCTTCCTAAGAATTATGAATGGCATAATCTGTGTTCAAAAAAATCTATGAAGTAAAGAAGACTAATCGTTCCAAATGAAATTTCTTAACTCTCGGGTAAGTCTAATATGGCCACTGGGTCACTGGCCAAGGAAAAAGTGACTAATGCTAGAGAATAGAACATTCTGGAAGGTCCTTTTTAGAAGAAACTGAAGGGGAAAAAGCCTTATGGCTGATCTCATGGCTGAAGTGAGATGCTGGAATTCCTGCTGGCCTCCCGTTCCCCATATCCACTCAGACTCCAAGGTGGGCTCATGGTCCTGCCCAAAATGTCCTACATCAGTCCCTCCACTTCCATTCCCAGGATGAGGATGTGCTTTCACTTCCGAATCTCTACCAGAATGCTCAATACATAGAAAGTCTTTATTTTTTAATGTGTAGTGAAAGAATGAGTATCAGGCAAGGAAGCGAATGTCCAGTGAATAGGAACAACACTTTATGAACAGTAAGGACAACACTGGATTTTCTCAGGGGTTCCTATCAGGGAGACTCAAGGTAGACAAAGATTGCAGGGAAATTTATTCTGTGTTCTAGGGTTGAAGCGGAGTCTCCAAGGGCAAATGTTGGGTGGAGGGCACCATCTAAACCCTGCACCTGCCCCTGAAGGGGCTCTGTATCTGGAAGCCTGGCAGAGGAGTACCAAGCCGTGCGCCACAGTAGATGTGCTTCTTTGGTGACTTGTGGACCCCAGAAGTCAAACAGGCCTCTACAGCTTCCCTGGCAACACTGACTAATAAAAGAGCTATTTTATGTCAACTGAAAGTCTCGTCCATGATTAAGCTAGAGAGAATGATTCCTTTTCATGCCAAGTTATTTTTGATGCAATTAGTTGATCTTTAGCACGGACTAACATGTCTGGATTCTATTTCCTTGAAAGCCATCTGTTTGAAATGACTTAAGGAATGACAGACAAGATTAGGGCTATGTATAACTTTGAGGTTCCTAAATACTTAATAAACAGAGGAATTGAGTGCGAATCAAGGGTTAAAAATGTGGATTTATTATTATTTTTAGCTTGACTTCTTAGAGATAGAAAGCTGGGGCATACCTGAGGCTAAACCCACACACTAGGCCTTGTTGTAAAGGATTCCTGTTCTTCCCCTTATTAGCCTTGTGACCTTTAACAAATTACTTAACATCTCTGTGCCTCATTTTCTTTAGCTGCTAAATGGAGATAATAATAGGGCCACCTTGAATGGGTAGTTTATGAGGATTAAATAGGTTAAATTTTGAAAACACAATTGCGTTTGGCATAGGATAAATGCTTGATAATTAATATCTACTATGTTGCCATTATTATTTTGAAATTATTTTTAATTTATTGTCTCTATATGCATTGCCCCAAATCATTTTTCAAAACCTCTGGGAGGCAGATGTGTTTTGGAATAAAGAATTTTTCAGATTTTAGAGAAGTAAAATGGTACATCTGTTTCTTGTTCCTTAAACCCCAAGTGGGGTTTGAAGGTTATCTCATAAACCCACATATCAATATCTCTTCAGCAAATAATATTCATATTCAATAAAATGAATGAAGACTATAAAGAGCATCATATAAGTCTGTATTATGTTACTAAATGGATTTTCACCAAATTTAGGGAAAAGCTTGCTTTTCAGAGTTTTGTGGATTTCTGGTTATAGAGATGAGGAAGGAAAACTTTGTTAGTTCAATGCTTGCTTTGTGACATTCCACAGTAAGTGAAGGGCAAACTGTGCATTTCCTGGGATTAAAGCCAAAACATTGGGAAAAAAACCCAAAAACCAAAAACCAAAACTCAAGTGTCTATCCACTCACCTCTACATATTCATGGAATGGGGAAATGCCAAGTGCCTTCCAGTAAGATTTGGTGTCTAATTCCACTTTGTATATCCCTTCTACAAATTTCTCCTCGGTAGTGAGCCCATGGAGCTCTCCAAATTCACTGGTTTTCCTAGGAGGTGCAAAAGTCCAGGTTAAGTGAAACATTGAAGGAATAACAGCATGACAAAATGACGCCACACCAGTATGCATACACACACACACACACACACACACACACACACACACACACACACACTGCGTGTGTTTATTTTTTTCCTCTCAACTGAGTCAGGTCAGGGAAAATTCTAGTAACTATCTGAAATTAACCAATAGGCAATTTGTTAGAGATGCTTCCAAAAGTTCATTGTATATTTTTTTCCCCTCTTTTGATAACAAGATACAAGTATCATGTTTTAGTTCAAAAAGAATCATTGCAATTGACTGATATTTGGAGGAAAGTTCTTATGGACCCCCAGAAGTGGGTATGAGCCCCCAGACTGGGCAGTTCTCCAGAACTCCAGGTTTCTGTCCGCTTCCCCGTGGCATTAGGGTACCTTTTGGCTGTGGTATCATTTCTACACAGAGTTGGAACCCCACAGTACAATGAGCAACTGTATGTATTTAATCTCTTTGGAAAGACTTTGCCAACAACAAATTTAGATTGTGATTTAGATGGTGCTGGCTGTGGTGTGCTAAAGTACATTAGAAGAGGTGTGAGCCTATATCTCTAAATTATATACAATCTTGTAAATAAAAATTACTTCAAAAAAAAAGTAATACAATAAAGAAAGGGAACTGATGTTACAAACTCTTCTCCACTAAACTGTAATACTTAAGACACATAAAAGTAGAGTCGTCTTTGCTGCCTCTGACCATAACCCCCCCACCTTTCTTCTTTTCCAGGAAGAAAATATTTAACTTCCTTTTATTTTCTTAAGAAAAATCATTCACAGACATATATTTGGTGTCCATCTATTTCTTGCTTAGAATACTTTCTTAACTACTTTTCATATTGTGCTTGGCATTTTATATAAACATAAATGAACTACAAGCAAAAGCTCACCTGAAAGCACACAAAAGAAAGTGATCTTCCCAATGATGGGTAATGGACTGGACGGGGCTCTTAGAATTCAGTTAAAACACACAGAAAGACTCCTCCCAGGAGACAGAGACACTTAGCAATTATGCTTGGCATCAACGGTTTCCTGGTTGCTCTTTCAGTTAGTTGGTTCAAGTTTACTAGCATGCATTGACTTTGAAATTCTTGCTAGCAGAAGTGGAAAAACTGCCTAAAGTTATAAAGCAGCCAGTAGGTGTGAAGTCACTCTGGCACCCGATGTTGGGTGGCTGTGATTGGGCCGTGGCGTTGGGCTGTGGCTGTGTCTGCACTATGTCTGGCTTTTCTGTGTCCTTTCTTCCTGAGCTTGAGGGGCAGCATTCACAAAGCACTTGAGTGCCATTTGGGGCAGACAGTGACAAAAAAGGAGGTGGCACCTTCCATGTGCTCCAGCAGTTGCTCACCATCATGTTGGGTCACATGCCGCTTTGAGAAAGTGACAGAAGCTACATACTCAAAAATAATGATGTTCAGATTCCTGGTCTCGCTCAGCTCTGCAAAGCAAGAGGAGGGCAACCTTCTCGGGGTCCTCTTGGCCTCTGCCAAATTTTCTGTTTAATTGTAGATACTTTAGCAAATGATTTTGAGCTCCTCTCTCTAACTAGTGGCAGGTGAATGAAAGATAAAATGAAGTCCCACGTCTGGGTTTGCTGGGCAACTTACCCAGAGGCGAACGGTTCCCAGGTCTCATCAGCAGCTTTTTTGAACACCTTTATGGCCACGTTGACAGCGGGTTTGCCTCGGACGGCATCCAGGACTTTGACCATCAGAGGACACTTGGCTTGACCAGTGCCCTGGGTGTGGAGAAGACAAGTGAGAAGTTAACAGACTTGGCAAAAAGGGTCCACTCATTATGATACTAGAAATCTGGAACAGGGCAGGAAGTATATTCTAATCGCATTTCCTGCAACTGAACTGTTGACAGTCAATGAGCTTCCCTACGCAGTATGACACAGACAAGAGGGTTCCCAAAGCAAGAATGGTTTTCGCCTCCAGACACACTGAGCTCAACTGGGGACATATACAATGAATTTTAAAGGAGAAAATAGGCTCCTGAGACCAGTGGCTTCATTAAGCCTTGCTGTTTGAGTGGAATTATTGAAAATATATAACATTCCATGGAACCAAATCATTTTCCTGAGAGCATTTTAGTCAGTTGTTGCCCAAATAATCAATTCCCTCTTAGTTGTTGTAAAATAATGTTGTTGTAAAATGATGTTGCATGACTTCAAGATCCATTGTATAGTGTTTATTAAACTCTTCTAGAGTACTTAAGATATCAAATAGTGCCCTCTAAGCCTTTCAAAGAATAGTCGATAAATTCATTTTGATTAGCTAAAGGGAAATAAATTTTATAAAGGTATACATTTATGAAAATTCTCTATAAATAGCTTCACAAATAGCATATCATTGTTTCTACCATCTATCTCAGGAAATTGAGGTGCCGAGCATAGTGAACCCAAAACACCAAAAACAAAAGGCGAAAGCACCCAGAATCCAAGCCCCAGTTGAGTGAGCTGAGCAAAGCTTCATTCTTTTTGGAATTTGAATCAATGATGTTTCAGAAGAGATGGTGCGCCCCCTTGCCCTAGGAACAAAGGCTGGTTGGCAAAGCTGGAAGAAGCCACTTCTACTTCGCAAGAATACATAGGGAATGCACAAAAGGGACTTCACAAAAGGAGAAACTCACCGTAGGGCCAGCCTCAGACACGAATATGAGTCCAGCAAGGCAAAGGAGGAGCAGACGATGGGAGGCCATCCTGTCGAGATCCAGCGGGCTCGGTGAACAGCCGCTCCCAGCGTGGGACTTTTATACTCACTTTTCCCAAGCCAGGCTGCTAATCCCTGCCAACCTAACTCCAAACCTGCTGATTCTGATTATTGACTTAGTCAACAAAGGGAGAATAAGTAACCCACACAAATATGAACCTTGCCTGTAGAGATTAGGGCATTGGAACATGAGCTTTAGAAATATTCTTATTCTTAACAGATCATTTGACCAGCTAGATCATCAAAACAAAATAATCAAAACTAACAACATAAGTCCTAAGCAGCATTCTTAGGACTTTTTACCTCCCTCACCTATTTCTATGCATGTTTTCCCTATTCCAGGCACTTTGTATTTCATTTTAGATGATAGATGCACATTATAATAATTTATTTCACCTGAATGGCAGTGGACTGCACAGACTTAAATATAGTAGATTAGGAAACATCATTGTATTTGATATATGTCCATGAGTCAACAAGGAAAATCCCTTGGCAGTCATTTGGAAGTTTGGCTTAGTTTACAATTTCTCCACAATTTTGTGTTCTTCCCATTCAAGTTTCATTGGGATCCAAGGAATCATGACATATTTCTTTGTGGCATTGATTAGCCTGCAGTATAGAGAGCTAAATATCCTTTACTGGCTCTCCTGCATTGGATGTATAGAAACAAAGCTTCCCAAATGGCTTTTAAATCTAAAGAATCACAACTAAAACTTCTGGAAGAAAAGGGAGACAGAAAGATAAACCACAATTGACAATAGATTCTTCCTTGCAACTTCCAGATTGGATTCATAATCATTTGATGATTTATTGATCAATGAAACACTAAATAGTGCTTACATGTGTGCACATATGTGTGTGGTTTTTTTTTTTTTTGCACATAAAGGTAGGTTTTGCCTGTATAAAGACAAAAATGTAGATGATATAAGAGAAGACAGACAAAGATTTTTGACAAATCTTTTGAGAGAATCTGGGTGGAAGAAACAAGAGATTCACATGAAGGAAAAGAGCTTTCAGGAAGTTGTGAAGGGTCAGGAATGTATTTCAGGAAAATAGAAATGTGCATGAGAACATGAAGGGAGAATGGCTTGGCCACAGAAAAGCAACAATGAACATATCTCAGTTCAGAGTGTAGCTAGGAATGGAATCTTATATCTTTAGAGTCTGACTCTTAAGAAGCACTGGAAAGGGTTCTGAATTTGGACTTAGATAACCCGAGTCATCCAATTCCTGGTTCTACTGCCCAGTTTCCCAGATGATCTTCTCTGAGTGATTTAATATTTTAGACACTTAGGTTGTTCATTGTAAAACAGAAATACCTTCTTTTCTACTTCAAAAGACTGTTCTAATAACTTTTAATATGTGGTGTTATAAAATCTCTTCATAAACTGTAAACTACTGTTCTAATGTAAAGTATAATTATAACATAATTATCTCTGCTGAGAAATCTTTTTCTCTCTTATCTCTCATACATTGTCATCCAGTATTCTCCTCACTTTTCCCATTGCTCATAATGTGGAGAGTCTGTTTTCTGATTATGAAGGCTAAACACTTGAAAATTCTCTCAGATCTCAAGGTGCATCTTGGCACTACTTCCTGTTGAAACCTAGAAATGTTTTCTACAGACAGTGCATTGACTGCCTGGGCTGCTCCCAGCCCCGAGACATGGCATGTTTGGCCTGAAGAAATAGTTGCTGAAACAATAAATTGACACAAACAATAATAAACAAACAAACAAACAAACAAACAAACATTTGGATTTGGGGCTTCTCTTGAGGAATTAGGAAAGAGGACAGCACAAGGTCTACGTTCCCCCGGGATGGCTGGCAGTGGGTACTCACTCTCGGACTCTAACTCAGGCCTCCCCTCTGACTCTGAGGCTGAGCGATGCCGTTTCTAGTGGCACCATCTGCTCCCGCCTTTTTCTTACCTTACACGTGTCCCGTTTCTTTCGTTTGATTTACAATTGCTGGTCTTCCTATAGTCAATTGATGTAAGTGGGGATGACAGTTTATTTTCTTTTTGCTAGTAGACGTTTCCACTTCTCTGAACAATTCCCTTTGAAACACAGTTCCTGGAATCCTTACTAACATTTTCTTCTCTGACATACTCCCATTGGTCAATGTTTCTTTTCAAATGTGAGACTCGACCTGGACAGTGTCTGATGCTCAAAAGGGGACCAGGCCAACACTTGGGACGTTGAGGGAGCTATTTCTGTCGGCAAAGGCATTCCACTGTGAATGGTGCCTCTGAGGAGCTCATAGTAGCTCTGACCACCCCCGCTTCACCATAACACTGCCCATCGCAATTCCTGGGTTACAATGATCTAAAATCACCATGTATTATCCATCATCCTGTGCCTTTATCATTTATGAATTGTTAAATTTTATCTTGTCAGCTTAATTGAGGCATAATTGACAAAATTTGGTTATCTAATACATGCATGCATTTAGTTAATTAACAAATCCTTCACTTCACAAATTTAACTTTGTGTATATGTGAAACATTTAAGTTATACCCTTTTAGCTAATTCAGTTATATAATACTGTGTTATTAAGTGTAGTCACCATGTCTTACCTTAGACCCTCAGATTATTTTACTCAGCTTAGAGCTAAAAGTTTATTATCTACTTCTCCCTAATTTCCTGCCCTCCCCCCATACACTCCTCACACCATGAATACCATTTATCTACTCTCTGTTTCTATGAGTTCAACTTTTTTTCCCCATATACTATGTACAAGTGATACCATGCAGTGTTTATCAATATCTGTCTCTGTGTGGCTTATCTCACTTAGCACAATGCTCTCCAATTTCATGCATGTTCTCAAAAATGGGAGCATTTCTTTTACTCTCATGATTAAATAATGTTGCACCGCATGGCCACGCACACACACAGACAACACCCCCCCACACACACACGTAACTTCTTGAGGAACCTCCATGTTGTTTTCCACAGTGGCTGCACCAACAGTGCACAAAAGTTTCCTTTTCCTCCACATCCTTGCTGACATTTGTTATCTTTTGTCTTTTTGAGGACAGCTGTTCTAATAGGTGTGAGTTGATAGCTTGTTGTGGTTATCACTCATGAATTTTAACCTAAATCCAGGAATCTATATTTATGCTCATTGCTTCCCACTGCTCCATCCTGTTTATATCACAAAGTAGTTGATTCTGTAATTCACTATGTTAGTGTGTCCTCCAAGCCTCATGCCCTTGGCCACTTAAACTCACTGGTCTTCTGCACTGTCATTGATTGGCAAATCATTAATAAAATTTGAATTTGAAAAAAGAGAAGATGGAGGGAAAGTGAGAAATTCAGAGGACAGAGAGGATTTTGAATCTGGTTGCTGAATGGCCCATAAAATGTCAGCAATAGACATTATTTTTAATAACAAAAGAATGGCAAATGTTGGCAGAAACCTAAAGATCAAGTGTAGCTAGCCTGAAGTAAAAGTTAGAGAGCTCCAGAAGTTCACAGTGTTTTAGTTGAGAAAAGAGCAAGACTGAAGTACAAAGGAAAAAAAAAAGAATGGGAATACATTTTGGTCAGAGGCATGCTTATGTGGGACAAATGACAATGACAAATACAAGAAAAAAAAATGATGTTTCTTATCTGAGAGATAATTTGTGATGAGAGAAGTTTATATGGATAAACACAGATTCCTAAAGATAATCAAGACTGCCTTCCTGGTGTTTATTTGAGTTTGTGAAAGCTCTGTTAGAAGGTGGTTACATGGGATCGGCCAAGAGGGATGAATTAAGGTCAAGGGTCACCACATTCCTGGAGTCCTTAGTGGTTGCTGCAGAGACTGTGTGCTTTAGAATGACTATCAGCTGCGATTCTGACCCAGCGCCAAAAAAGAAGGGAGCATTAGCAATACAGCCATACCAGACATTTATATCTGTCCTGTTCATGTACTGTTTTTTTCTAGTTCTAACCGTGCGACTATAGCCTAGATGTTCAACGGAAGTTTCAAAGACTAATTTCATAACAACATTCATCCTCTTACTACAGAGTATGCAATGGTTAATGAACAACCCAGGCCCGCTTAGTTTAAGCTTCTTCTTCCCCTCCCTTAGAACAAACAGACTTATTTATTTATTTATTTTTAAATATCATAAACTCTTTCTTCTTCATTTATTTTCTGAGGGTGCATGTCCACTGCTAGTCAGTGAACTGTGACCCTGAAATCCCACAAGTATCACTGTGAGCAGGCTCGCTGGCCAGAGTGGGGCTGGCTGGCCAGAGTGGGGCTGGCTGGCCAAGTGAGTTGGACTTGGTTTCATCGGGGCGGGGTGGGGAATAAAATATTCTGGGGTGCTGGATCTTTGCAGACTAAGGAATTCAATTTTGTTAGCTCCCCTAGAGGTGATAAGCCCTAGGAGTTTGATTAATAGTAAGCAAATCATAAGTCTTACTTTATAACCATAATGCCAATTTAATTAATAGTCAGGTGGCTGCTGAATAAGCAAGGAATTAAAGCAAATGGACTTAGTTCATTTTTTGAGAATATTTCACCCAGACTAAGTTTTCTTGCTTCAGGATAGCATACACTTCTCTTGTTCTCAGAATGCTGTGTGTGCTTTAGCTGGTAGGCCTTTCCTCCAGAGATGTCGAACCAAAACTGAGAACACCTCTCCCTTTGTCTCCCCGTCTCTGTTGATTTAGAAAACCATGCCTCCAAGTAAAGGCAGACTTAATTTAGGAATATTAATTCAACCTTATTTTATTTTTATTAATTATAATAAGTAATTCAGTTTCATGGTTGAATATTTGTGGCCAACCCACTTGGGAGCATAATTGTCAACTCCTCATTAAAAGAATCTTCCATGACTCCTATCCTACCTGTTACCCTATTTGGTGACTCTAAATCAGGGAAGCAATCTCTGTTCCATCCCAGGCATGAGAGTGCACTTGATATCTATCTGGGGGACTTTAATCTGCTCCTCTGTAGCTCAGAAGATTCAAAATGAAGACACCGATGGTTTAGTCTGAGTTAATGTCTGCCTTAGTGATTGCACATATGATAAGGCTTTATATACGTAAGTAGACATTAGGTAAAGCTATGTGTAGACTGAAGAGGTGATTCGGGTTCTTTTACCTTTTTGGTAGGTTTTATTGGGATTTCTCTTTACTCAGACAACTCTCATGCTACCGGGATGGCCAAACAGGCCCGAGTTTGCATGCTATTCTGTTGGGCCTATGTGGTCATGCCCTATGAAGGAGGACACGGAAGACACACAACTACATTGAGCACGGAGCACTTTGACTCCATAGATAAACCATCAGTTTATCTATTCAACACTTGGTAGATATTTTCATTGTTTTCAGTTTATTGTGATTATTTCATACATTTAAAAATGTCAGAAACAATATTTTTGAAAGTATGGGAAACATATCTGATAATTGTAGATAGTGTATTTGGACTGAAATGAGTTGACCAAGAACTTAAAAATCGTGATGTGGGGAACCACTACAGATCAGCATGTAATGCCAAAAAGCAGGGCCGTACCAAGTTACCTTAACAGGAGTTCTTAACTGGGGTCCATAAACTGTTGGTATCTGTAGCTAAAATTTAGGAAATCTGTGACAGTGGATGGGAAAAATTGCATCTTTATATGAATCTTTGCAATTAACCACTTCCTTAAATTTTGAATGTAGACAACAAATCAGAATAATTTTTAGCAGTGTCCCATGGAAATAGGCAACATACTAGTGATTCTGAACTATGTTGCTGCTGGATTTTTTTATGAAATATTACTACATTGAAAAATTTATTTACACTTGTGTTTGTAAACTTGATAAACAAGAGACCATCTCTGAGATTTCAGGTGAAAATAATTTATCCTCCCTAGTTAACTTTGGACATTGGTCAGCCCAGGTGAATTGGTGAATTCACCCAGGTAATACCACCTAGAAAGAGGACCTAGAAAGAGGGCTCTACCTGGAGCAACTGACTTCAGCCAATGCCATTTCTACGTTATTAACAGTAGTAACTGAAATGGTTTGGTTTTGCTTATTTAGAAAAGAGCGGATGTGCAGCACAAGTTCGATCCCTGGCCAGGGAGATTCCCACATGGTGTAGCAGACCTCTCTTGTCTCGCCCACTGCTCCCCTCAGCAGTATACTTTAGTAGATCCACCTGTTCTGCTCCCCACTCTATTCCTGGTGAATCCTCTCACCACCCCACACCTCTGGCCTACATCCCAGCTTGCATGCATAAATAAATAAAAAAAAAATAGAAAGGAGTGGATGAAGCAAATGGCGCTAGCCCTGGTCAGATGTCCTTCCAGCAACCACACATTCCTGAAACAAAGTCCTTAGTGTCCTCGAAGAGGCTATCCTGGATGAGGGGACTATGACAAAGTAATAATGCAGGAATTCTTAAATTGGTCTAATTCACCTTTAGAGGTAGGCAGATTTTTCCAGTTGACAGGACCCCAGGACCCACTATGTAAAGAAAAAAGGTTACTCGCAAGTTAGCTTTCCTTTATCTCTGCAGATGCCAGGGATCTTTTCCCAATTTTCACTCTTTCTGTTCACATGTGCTCACTGCCACTTAGAACATTCCTCTGCCCATTCCTTCCACTGAGTCCTAAAAATCTTCAATCTTGTTGTGTTCAAACTCTCCTGTGTCCTCGACTGCTGTCCTGAGTGGTCTCTCTACTCTTCCTCTGAACTGAAATCAGGTTTCTTCACATGACTTCATGTCTCTTGAACTTTTTTCATGCTACCAGTTTCCTCATCTGACCAAGAAGACTCCCTGAAGCCCTCATCATGGCTTTTTGGGATTTACTTGTTTGTGTCCCACACCCTGCTACCATTCTGAGTCCCGCATAGGTCATTTCAGAGTTGCCCTCACCAGGCACCTGAGATGCCTCATATCCTAACCTTCCATTTCCCCATTCTGGGTGTCCTCTCACCACCTGGTTGAAGAACATCCATGGAAGGTGACTACATGCTAAGCTTGCTCAAGCAAAAATGTGACAAAATTATCTTGATAGTGTCCTCAAAAATGGATTTAATTCCTGTGTAACCCTTATTACAGCTTGATTTTTCTTCTATCCATATCCATAGCTATTGATTCCTTGCTGCATTTCCTACTTCTTGAAAACTTGAGTTAAACATTTAACCTTCATTTCATTTGTGAAGCACCCTGGGCCCTCCTACTTCCATCTCCTCATTCAGAAAAGAGATCATTATTTCTTCTGTGTTACCCCCTCCCTTTGGCTTGATCTTAATTTGTATGTGTTTTCTAGATTCTCCATTTTCTTCCCATTAATGTAATTTCAGCTACTTTCTCCTGACCGCTTTCCTTTTTCTATACTTAAAAATCAATTATGTCACCCAAGGGGATGCCTCTCCTGGACTTTGATAATGATTCCACTTCTCTGGTTCCTATCACTGCTTAACACTAGACACCTGGTGACTTCTTTCTCACCATGTGCATCAGTGATAAAAGTTCAATTTCCCAGCTTCCTCCTTCTTACTGGACCCTTTTACTCCAAGGGTGCTGATATTTTTACCATCACCAAATCCAAAAGTATTCTCTCTGTGTTCCATTGCAATCATTTCCTCCCATAGCCACTCCACCACCTCAGGATAGGGACATCCAACTCTGTTCCTTCTGGTCAGATTCCTGACCCTGATCTGAAGCTCTTGGCATCCCAACAGTACCCCAAGCTCAACACATCTAAATCTGAACTCTGCATTTCCCCATCACCTCTAATTTTCTCCCTTCATTCCATCACTCTTTCTCTCTGTGGCATCACTGTTCTCCAGGCAGGTCAGGGGCAGAACCTCAGTAATTATGTTCCACTTTTCCACTCTTTAGCACCAGACTTTAAAAAGTAATATCAATTCTTTTTCCAAAAGATTTATCCTACTTCTTACTTTCGCAGCTGCCAACTGAGTTCAAAGTTTCATTGCTAATCATTTAGTCTTTTGTACTTATGTCCTAGCTGTTCTCCTTACTGCTAATCTATTTTCCATATAATCATTTATATAAGCTACTGCCAACTTAATCTTCTTAATGCATACCTTTGATTACATTACATCTCTCTACAAAAGCTTTCTCATAGGCCTCTTGGCCAGTTGCATGTCCTTTGCCTGACATTCAGAGATGACCAAGACTTGACTCTACTCCATCATCATTAAGTGCTATGGCCCTTAGAACATCAGCTCAATCTGGGGCAGATCCTGTGACATTCCTTCCCCTCCCCCCCCATCCTGCCCCGTGCCTTTTCCCCCTCCTGTCCATTCTCCCTTAGAGTGCTGACTTCCCCAAAGTGCAAACGAACCACACCCAGATGTGTGAAAGGCAGCCCCTATGGAGGGGTGAGACGTGAGGCAGAATGTCAGGGAAGGGGAGTTTTCAGTAATCCAGAGAAGTGAAGAGGAAGGCAGTGATCACAGAGGGAAAGGACCAGTTGAGGGACAGTTATGGAGATGGAAATAAGAGGTTCTGGTAACATCAGGAAGGGAAAGAAGTGAGAGAGGAAAGTCAAGGGTGACTCAGTGTTCTAGCTTGGGAGGTTGTTTAGATGATAAAATCCTTCACTTAGAAAGTTAAAAGTATGAAAGTGAATCTATTGATAGTTTGGAACATGCTGAGGCTGAGAGATTGATATTTAGGCATCCATATCCAGATGGCAGCTGGAAATAAAAGCCTGGGCGTGGGAGTTAGGGAGAAAGTAGGCTAGAGATGGCAATTCAGGGTCACACACATGCGGATGGGTTCCAGCATTGGAGGTCACTAGTAGACATTAACAATATGAAATTTAGTCAGTGTTAATGGGAAAAAAGATGGGGTATTTTCCCCACAGGCAGAACTTACCTCTTTCTGTTTAAGCATTGTTTTTTTTTTTTTTTAATCTCTCTTAAACATTTATGCTATTCATTAGGATTGCTTGTACTCACAATTTCTCTCTTTCCTGGAGGCAAGAGCCTTTAGAGCAAAGGCTTTCTTACTTTTGTCTCCAGTCCTTAGTGCAGAGCCTGGCACATAAAAAATACCCAATAAATGCTTTTTGAAAGATCCGTTGAATCAATGATGTTACCTCACATTGCAACTAGGTTTCTCTTTCTTAGCAACACTTGCATTGCCCCCTGCAACCAACATTGGTGTTTCTCATCATGTCAACAATCTAACCACCGTTTTCCTGTTTTTGACTGCACGAATCTGACCCAAACATAGTATAAGCTCCAGGTCTCCTCAGTTTGTCCTCAGATAGTGCCTTTGTTTTCCTGTCCATTCGCCTTGCACTCACCTCCATCTTCACACAGGTTATTTTCCATGGGCCTCTATCTGGTTTCTGCATGTCCCCGTGGGTTCGGTTTTTCATCTTTGATTCTAGATTCAAATTCATAATTCCTTTGCTATGGTTCAGTGGGATAGGCAGGACTCATTTCTCCCCTGATAGTTCATTGTCTTCAAACTGCATTCTAAAAGACAATTTCACCTAATTACTCAGCCCAGAACAGATTTGGAAATTGGAACAAACTGCTTTATTCTGAGTTTTTAGATTAATCTTTTGTGTGTTTGGGGTCAGAGGGGCACACATACTAGATGAATGGCTCTTAAACTGTTTTCCTCAGACCAAAAGTATCAGCCTGAGAACTTGTGATCAGTATAACTTAAATCTGTTTGGGCCTCACCCAGACATACTGAATCTGAGACTCTGGGAGTGGGACCCAAAAGTCTGTTTTATAACAAGCCTTTCTGATGCTTCTGATTGCTCTAAGGCTTGAAAACCAATGTCTTAGATGCAATGCTCGCTCTGCGTGAGGCTGGGTCATGGAGTCCTGTGCCTGGTCTCTTTAATAGCTCTCTCCTCGAAGCTGGGTAATCTTTTTTTTTTTTTAAAGATTTATTTTTTATTTATACATACAAGTTGGAGTACAGGCCAGAGGCGGGGGGCAGTGAGAGGGTTCACCAGAGACAGAGCGGGTAGCAGAACAGGCAGATCAGAGGTACACTGCTGAGGGGAGCAGCGGGCGAGGCAGGAGAGGTCTGCCGCACCATGTGGGATTCTCCCCGGCCGGGCGTCGAACTCGCGTCGCCGCTGCCAACAGCTCCACAGCACAGCGCTCAACCGCTGCGCCACCGGGGAGGCCCGTAGCTGGGTAATCTTGGCCAACTTAGGTAACTTCTCTGGACCTCAGCTTTTACCACTATAAGATAAATTTTATGAGTCAGTTAATCACATATTGGAGCAACAATATTCTCTGGCTCTGTGAATACTGCAAAAACGATACCAATTCCCATGATATCAGTTGACAGAGCTTCAGGCTGGTAAGGCACATGCAAGGACTAGGCTGACTGCTGACCAGGTATATGGCTACCGTCAGTGCCCTCAGGCTTGTGCAGAAAGAAATCCATTGGGTCTGGTGTCTATGAGGCAAATAAGCCTCTGAAATTCTGTGTTGATGGAGGCTAAGCAAATGATCTATGAAATGTGTGGTCTATGAGTCAGAGTTTTCTTACCTGGTGCAGAAAAAACTAACTATTTGCAAACATTAGTAGCTTTGGAAGGTTGCTCTCTGAACAACTGTCAACCCAGATTTCAAGAGGCAAAAGAATCATCCAGATTGTGCCTTGGTGCTGCTGTGTTTTAGTTACTTATGAATTCAGTGGAGGAGTTTGTTCCTTGTGTTCTCAATTTAAAGAGTTTAAACTACAAGGTCATTCTGAAAATGAATGCTGATTCTTCTACAGAAGTAAACCATGTCATTAACTGCCTGTGTAGTCAATACAATTCCCTTGGAACAAACTCAGCTTCTATTCTTTCAATGCATAATCATGTCAACACTGTAATTCTTCACTTGGGACACATGTTTGCTTAGAAAAACAAATGAATTTATCCCTTTCTTTATTTGAGTCACGTATAAACCACTTGGCCTTCTCCCCACTGCTTAGTTCAGAGAACTGCTTCCAAGTCCCCAAGAAGGTAAGTGCTGGTGCTGCCTGCTTTGGATTAGCAGCTTTCCCAATATCCCCATTGCAGTCAGTCTGCTGCAATGGCCCCATTTTTCTGATGCTGTTGGCAGAAATCAACCCCTGATACAGGTGAGCTGCCTCCTCTAGCATCATGTCTGTCCCCTGAAGTCCTTAGCCTGCATTATAGTCCCCAATGACTACCCACATGGCATTCATTCTTGAAACTCCATATTGATGTTTCACTGCCATTTTTGAAGATGATTACAAATATAAATAAGTGGGACATGTCTGTTCATATTTGATTTTTGAAATCTATTTGTGAGCAGGGCCGGTTGAGGGATTATTTAAAATCTCAGCAGGGGCTCCAGTGTGAAGGGGGCATTTTGAATTTTTGGTGCCACCATTTTGTTAAGCCTTCAAACATCTCCCACTTTCTTACATCGGACAAAGTCACATTCACTTAGGCAGTGAGGCTATGAGCAAAGAAATGAATATTTCCTTGTGAGGAGACATAGAATATAGTGGAAAACACATGGACTTTGGAGTTAGACAAATCTCAGTTTGAGTCCCACTTAGCCATGCATGAGCTGTTTCACCTGGTTTCCTTGTACCACCTGTGAGTGTTAGTATCTGTATCTGCCAAACAGTGGTAAAGACACATGTGCCGTTTACAGATGATTGAATGAAATAATAGTAAAAGGCCAGCACAGTGACCGGCACAGTGGAATCCACAAATTTTGGCCTAGTTAGTAGAGGTGGATGGGAAAGTTGGCAGACCCACCTTCATTTTTGATTAGGCAATTTAATCTTTGCCTCTGTTTGTTGTGGTTATTCTACAGAAAAAGTTGCAAGCACCTGTTTCTAGGCTCCTGCTTGGATGGGAACCACACAACTCAATTTAAGATCATTTCATTTTTGCCTTGAAAGCAAACATTGTCATCATGAAGAAGGAAGTCCTATCAGAATTTGGGTATTTATTAGCTAACTTGGTATGTGCCTCTTGGATTATGAAGCATGTAGAAATGTAAGCAGTGACTGTGACTTTCAAGTGAGAGTCATGTATTCAAGTGGGACTCATGATGCTGAGTGGTTTCTCAGCAGATAGTCTGTCTGTGGAAGTAAAGCTAGTGAATCAGGTCAAGAGGAGAGACACATCTTGTTGCTTCTATAATTGCTGAAGAATAGGATGAAGCTTGGGGGTCTCCTCCTAACCATTCAAGAATGGGAATCTGAATAATCTGCCCTGGAAATGGGGGAAGGATGGAAGTGGATCATCTTGTTTATCAAGTTAAATGGATATAACTGCTTTAATCATATTTCTAGATGGTATGTGATTGCTGTTGCTAGTGAATAGGTCAATGGTGACAGTTTCATCAGTAGCATTTAAACTTTGCCCCAAGCTTTGAGCTTCTGTGAATCAGAAGCTCATTTTGGCAGGCTCAAAAAATATCAATACAAAGGAGCTAAGTCTGCCTCAGGCTGAGGGCGTGCAGGGCAGTCCCGACTCCAGGCTCCAGCTAGTGCCTGCCTGACTGTATGACAGCGGTAGACTTCAGCATTTGGCCTGTGACTCAGTGGTTCCAACCTTTTCTAAAATAATGTGACCTCCATTTTTTAATGTAAAAAAAATATCTTGGATCTGAATTTCTAAACTCTACCTATTTAGAAAAAAAAATCTCTGACAAATGTTAATAAAAAGTTAGCAGTGCCTTGAAATGGCTTTGTATTTTGGTAACCAAATGTGTATGTGCATGTTTGGAAAATAGTCATACCTGGATGAAATGTCAGTTTCTATCACCTTCAATCATCACGCTAAGTATTGGCAGGCCTTGTGCCCTATCTATAAGGGCCCTCAGCCCCACAGGTGTTGCTTCTAAAGGAGAACATGAGGGGTCTGCAGCAGTGCTCACGTTTATGACAGTGGCTAGCAGGAGGGGGCTCAATCTGTGGTCCCAGCATATCTTGCCACAAAGTACTCGGTTTTAGCTCTAAGGGAAACTTCTAACATAACCTTGTCCTCAAGCAACAAAACCTCTTGCTGAGAGAGTGTGTGGGAAACTATATTCATACACTTGAAACAGGAGGTGTGCCTTAAAATGCTGGGCTGGCAGTTCAGACAGAAATTTCCGTGTACACCTGGGAAAAGGAGAGAGGCCCGTGTCAGGTCGTGGCCACGGAGGAGACCTTGTGGAGGAGTTTTTTTGTGTGGCCACAGAAATATAAGACTTGAATATATAGTAAAGAAGCAGGAGAAAGAAGGAAGATGAAATTTCCATGAGTCTTTGACTCTTTATACCCCATCTACACTTTCTCAGCTTTCCTTCTTCTTGTCCCTTACTCTCTTGTCCCTCCTGCCATCTTGCTATCTCAGTTTTGTGGTCTGCTAGTGATACCAGAATTTCAGGTTTCAGGTCTAGCCTCCCAGCCGGGAATGGACCCCAGGCTTTGGGGCAGCGCTGAGTCCCGGCCACTAGCCCCTCACGGGTTGATGTCACACGAAACCGCAGCAGGAACTTCTCTGATGCGCAGGCAAGCAAGCGAAAGGAGGCACATTTGTTTAGAGAAAGAAAAAGTTTATTAGAGAGAAAAGGAACAGAAATAAAGTGGGACTTCCAGGTTGGTGGAACCAGGCCAGGGAGGGGCAAGGAAGTCTAAGTGGAGTCGTGTCTCAGGGAATATAGACCTCCTTTCCCTGACTATTCTTTTTGTAATTTTTATTTATCTATTCATTATTTACTCAATATTTATTAATATTTGTATATTTATAAGGTATTTTATAACGTGCCATGCAGTAAGAGTTAAAACAAGCAATTTCCCTGACTATTCTAAAGCTCCATCTGTCTCTCCGTGATTGGTTAGTTCTCGGTGGTCTCACTCACTGCCTTAAAGTCTCTGTGCCCAGATTAAGTCTGTGTGTCCCAGCCCTTATCTAAGTATGTTTTTCTTTATCATCCTTGATCCAGAATGTCCTGTTGTCCCTAGTCCTGGGTGCTTGATTAGCTCTCTTTGAAATTTGTTGCCCTTATCTCTCATCTTCCCTTATTTCTCTTGTTGCCCTTATCTCAGAAGCTTCTTTAACTCTCTGGGGGTCCCTGCCTGCTCTGTCCTTGAAGCTACCTGATCACCCTAACTTGCCCTATGTCTCACAAATCCCTCTCGCAGTGAATAGGGCAAAGCATAAACAGGTAACTTCCATAAAAGTACGTGAGTCAGTCACGGTGTGCTCCGGCCGTAGCTGGATACGTCACATAAAGGAGCCTGGGAAGAGGGACCCGTGGACCATACAGGGCTGACATCCTCAGCCTCGAAGCTCAGGGTTTAGAATCCCAGTTCCACTGCTCAGGGAACCCACGCAGGCGCTTTCTAGTTCCTTCCTGGTGTTCTTGCTGATGTGTTTCTTGGGAGCCCCGTCAGAATTGAAGACCCAAACCTCTGAGACGAGCATGTGCCCTGACCTGGGCTCACCTGGGGCTCCACCGCCCCTACTGTCCTTCCTCGCCCAGAATGGGCTTGGGACATGGGGGCCAGTGGAGAACAGGGGGTATCCTTGCCACCCAGGTACCATGTTCAGTTGGATTCTGGCTGAGATTTGCCATTCAAAGCCATCAACTTTCCTGGCTTTTTCAGTTTAGAGCTTGGCCCTTGTGGGAAAAAAAATGGTGCAAATGAGGTTGGGGATTATTTGGCAATTTCAACAATGGTTGATTCTCTTTAAGAAGGATTATCTGCACTTGAATGTAATAGGGTTGCAATTTCGAGTCTTATGCAGGCTGGGTTGGGGGGCAAACTCGGGAAAGAAAGCCTTTGAATATGAAGGAAACTTGTGCACAAAAGGAGAGTGGCTCACTAGGAGAGCAGAGCACAGGAAAATCGGTCTTCTCATGAAGTGCCCTCAGCTCTGGGACTGGGGCTGCTGGGTCAGCAAGGAGCCAGGAGTGAGAGCTCTCGGGGAAACACTCCTCAGAAAAGCCAGAAGAGACTCAGCCCTCTCTTGTTGGCCTGTCCTTATGCCTGTGAACCTTTTTGTATGTTTTGTTTTTTAATTTACCTTAGCAATTTTTCTCATCATTAGCGAAATTCATACAGCCTGTTCTTGCAGAGAAAACCTCTCTGGACAGTCACAACTTATTGTTATGTGGTTCCCAGTATTTCCACGCTTCCCTTGTTCTGAGAGGAAGGTGAGGTGGGAGTCTGGGAATGAATAAGGATAGTTGGAGTAGAAGTAGGAACTCAGGCTGTGGGTCAGGCAAACCTGCATTCAAACACTGCCCTCAGGGTGGGAAGAGTGTCTGGTTCCTTTTGGGGTAAAAGAGATGCATCATGAAGCTTTATCAGAGAAAACAAGGAACAGAGAGCACCCAGTAAATGTCTGCATGGCTTCTGATTATTTTTTTTTCACTTGAAAGTCTTCTCATATTATGTAGTTTCAGGGGATGCCTCTTTCAACCAAGCTTTGTTCTTCAGCTGCAAAATTTTAGAAAACTGGAATGCCTGGCCTGGAAGGCACCTTAGCCAAGCACAACCTTCCCACTCGACAGACTGAAAATCAAAGGTTCAGGGGTGAGCAGCTTGCACAGAGAGGCACCCAACAGGCCAATATGTGCAAGGCATTGCCCATTTAATTATTACAGCAGCCTGTGAGGCTCACTCCACCTTTTATAGGGGAGTAATAAAGAACCATTTGGACAACGAACCTACATGATACACTCAAGACCACACGAATATTCACTCAGAGGAACCGTGACAGTTTTTCTGCTGGGAGATGCCTGTCTACAGCCTGGATGAGAGAGTCTACCTCTGGGCAATTATGCGTTTGAAATCAAGAAAGGTTCTTAGCTATTTTTGTGAGAACATCCTCTACAGAGTGATGATTTTTAAAATAGTTTTTTAGTATATGAAATTTGGTTTTTAGAGCAGTTTTAAGCTTACGGGAAAAATGAGTGAAAAATATACCTTCAAACTCCTTACCCCCAAGCTTCCCCTATTATTAACATCTTACGTGGTGTGGTATCTTTGTTACTATGGATAAGCCAATGATGACACATTGATATTAGGTAAATCCATAGTTTACCTTATGGTTCTGTCTTGATGTTCCACATTTTATAGGCTGAAAAATACATAATGACATGTAGCCACCATTATAATATCATAGAGCATTTTCACTGCCCTAAAAAGCCATTGTGTTCTGATTATTTATCTCTTCTTCCCAACCACTGGTAACCACTAATCCTTTTTACTGTTTTCACAGTTTTGCTTTTCCCCAGAATGTTACGGAGTTGGAATAATAAATGCAGCCTTTTCAGATTGGTTTCTTTAGCTTAGTGATATGCATTGAAAGTTTCTCCTCATGTTTTAGTGGCTTGATTGTTCATTTCTCTTTACGGCTAAGTGATATTTCATTGTTTGGATGTTCCACAGTTTGCTTATCCACTCACCTATTGAAGATCCTCTTGGTTTCTTCCGAGTTTTGGCAACTATGAATAAAGCTGCTGTAAACATTATCGGTAGCTTTTTGTGTGGTAGAAATTTTGATTGGCAATTAGAATGACTGGCCAGGCTTTAAGAATAATCGCAACTTCTCCAGGTACAATTATTATTATTATTATTATTATTATTATTTACAATTGTTTTCATCTGGTTTGTTTCTCCATCACATGCAGGTAATTCTAGATTCCCCAAATTTATGCTTCCTTTTTAAAAGAAGAATAATCCACATCACATAAATGATAATGGGGCTTGGACACCTGTCAGGACCCAAGTTTGCACAATATCCTCTGGGACCTCCATGCTTGATTAGACTTAGGGGAACTCAGAAACAATCAGCAGCTATTGAACCTTAACCCACAGCTCAAAAATATTATTAAATAAAATGACAGATTAATGTTTAGCTTTGAAAGAAATGGCAATGAAAACCTCATCTGTGCCTACTATAGAAATTCAATTACATTCTCTCTATTTTTAATGATAACCTCTAGCAAGTGGCAGGACAAAATTTATTTATTGAATGTATTATCCATTGACAGGTATGAGTATTGCTGCAGTAATTACTGCAAAAGAATGCCACTCAAACAAATACATGGCTGGAATTGATACAAAGAAAGTCTAGAACTAATAAATTCATTATTATTCCTTCTGTTGGCATAGATTTCTTTTTGGTACTGCACTTGATTTTCAAAGTTCCCTCTTTTCTGGTGTATATACTTTGAAGCCTAAGAGATTACATACTTTGAAGCCTAGAAAAGTTCCCATGAATCTTTATCACACACAAGCCTTTGGACCAAACCCTTGGTGTCTGCATTTAGCCTTTCACTGCCCAAGGAGGAGTGGGTGGACAGGAGCTGTGTGCCTGAGGCAAGCCCAGCCTGGCAATATCAGACCTGGATAGAGTTACCCTGGGGTGCAAAGATGCACTGGGCAGGAAATGGAAGTCACATTCTAAAGGAGAATAAAAGTCAGTTGGACCAATACTTCCCAGCAACTGGTGATCAATGTGAAAGACTAGCTGGTCTGCACAAGTGAAATCTTGGACAAGAGAAAGCAGCAAAGAAGGGTCAGCAGAATTTGAAGGGAGAATGAAGAATGGCCTGAGAAAAGCATGCAGGTCTATGCAGACCGTTGGGTTTTGTGTGTGGTTCCTGGGTGGGGGCTCAGATATCCTAGTTAGGTTAAAAGGACAGTAAAAGGGCAGCAAACTTGGGACTAATTGAGTGTATCAAGCTTAATTATAAATCTGCGTGTGCCGGAGCCCCAGAACAAGTGTGGCTCAAGCAATTGTTGCTTATTAGCTCATCTACGAGGGGTCAAGACCTCATGGCGTCATGGGTCTCAATCCCTCATGGCGTCACAGCTCTGGCTTCAGCTTCTCTGTGATGCCCTTGCCTATCCTCCAGCTGTCACATTGTGTCTGCCCAGGAATTTCCTTCTGAGCCTGGTGGCCAGATGTGAGTCACAGCCCAGGTCCTGCCCACAAGAGAAGTAGCGTCCTTTTTTGGTTTAGTCAGTCAGAAAGGAAGATCTAAGGCAGTGGCCACTGAAAAGGTCAAATACAGTGCTGGCTGCAGGATTTTAATGCCCTGGGGTCTTCAAGATCTTGTTCAGAAAATAAAAAGTTCAACCCCATTGTTATGTCACATCTCAGTCAAGATTTTCAATTGTTCTCCACCCCCATCCCTGCTGAAAGATCAGCTAGCAATGGCTCCAGGACTCTTGAAAACACTAAATGTGACTCAAAAGGAAGCTAGTATTTCCTCTCCTGCTGTTTCCTGTATCCTGCTGTGGTGTGTGAAGTAATCAGCTAGGGCAAGACCAGGTAGAGAACTCTCTGGTGAGGAAGAAGGAAGGGTTTTTCAGGGGGGACAGGGTGTCGATATAAGCAATGGAACACACATAGGTCATGAATTACATCGCTCATGGAGATTGTCGCATAGTAGCTACCCCATGATATATCTTCAGTTTATAAAATGAATTTCAATGCCAGGTCTACTCTTGGAGTCAGCACTTCCCATGGCTTTCTCCGGAATGCAATGGGCTTTATTTGGCATTGATGTCTATAGTGTTAATAGCTTTAAAACTATTCTGTAGCAGGATTGAAATTTATATTCAGTGTGCTGGATTGTTCTATGCATTTTGTTACTTGAGGATCTATGTGTTCCAGAACTCCTTTCCTTCTGATTCTCAGCTAGAATTGGCCAAAAGGGACACTGAGCGAGATCTGAGAGACCGAAAGGAAGCATGACATTTTGCTTTGATGCTCTGTGCAGGCTGATATGGCGACGGTATCCAGGGTGTTCCACCTGCCCTTGCAGCACCCCTCCAGTGTCCAACTGCCCTACAATCTACAGCAACTGCAGCTACAAGGCTAAGGGTCTGCACTGACCAACACCGCTTTGCCCTGCTCCCCTCCCCCAAGCAACCCTCTTGACATCCACCTCAGCAACTGCACAGCATTTGGCTTTCCTGTTTCCCATCCAACTCCAATCATCCCATCCAGCCAATGCTTCTGGAGGACGGAACAGAGCCTTCTCTGCTTCTCTTACTCTCCCTTTCAGAGATTTGCTTCCCCAACTCCTTCCCCAATTGTGTCAGGTCTTATCTCTATAATAAATTTTATCCCATAATACCCATGGAGGCGCTACTTGCCTGAACATGACCTGCCCGAGACAACTGCTTCTGAAATGCATAAGACGTTGGCCTTCACTTGTTTTCTGTGACCCATATTTGGAGCTCCTCATTCAATACTACGAGGGAGGTAGGATCTTAAGATGGGCCAGAGAAGGGAAATTCTGTCTCTTGTAGCTTGGCATCTTAAATTGAAGCTGTTAATTTAAACTGTCTTGCATCTCCTTCTCTCCAGTTTTTTTTCCCCCTGGGTGTAGCATCCCTGGGTATAGGGGAAATGTGCCCCCTCCTGGCAGGGCTTCTCCATCCTGGCATGCTAACCTCTGCTGTGGTGAAGCTAGGCTATTTCTGGATGCCCTGCACTGCTAGCCTTTGAGATACGGGCCTTTGGACCAATGTGCTGGAACTTTCTGCTGAATTTCAAGACCCTGGCACTTGCCTGAATTGACAGAGGCTGCCACTTACTCTGGCTGCACCTCCTAACCCCAGGTCTCTGTTGTCCTCTTCAAGTTTCCCTACATTGATAGATTCCTGAATTCCAGGCCAAGGATATTGCAGAGTCAGGGACCGATCTTGGAATCCTTTAAAGAGCTTCTACAGGTGCAGGGAGGGATTCTGCAAGCAGGAGAGAATGTCTAGAAATCTCTAGGAGGTTGAAGAGAAGAAGTGTTGGGAATGAACACACACCTGGAGAACAGGGAGTTGGGGTAGGTTTCTGAGGCTGAACACTGCGAGGAGCCCACTGGCTCCAGGAGGTGACCTGGGAGCAGGCAAGGAAATGGAGGAGAGGAGAGGGGAATGTTCAATAATTAGGGGAATCTTAACCTTGTAAAGCACGCTTGGGAGAGGTACTAAGGAGAACAGCTGGAAGCCCTAGGGTTTGTGGGTAAAGCAGATGGAAGCTTTGAAGAATAGAAAAATTGTGGCATAAATCAACCTCCTGAATTTATAAATCCTGGATCCACCCATGTGGTAAGCAAGGGTAATGATATCTCTTTGGCAGGACAACTGTAAAATGCTCAGCATACAGGGGCCTCCCAGGTGACACAGGGGTTAAAGACACAGTGCTATCAAGCTATCACCTGCCACTGGAATGTGAGTTAGGTCCCCAGCCAGGGAGCTGATCTTCCTGTCTCACCCACTGCTCCCCTCAGTGGTGTATTTCAGTAGATCTGCCTGTTCTGTTCCCCACTCTGTCTCTGGTGAATCTTTTCACTCCCAGCACCTCTGGCCTACACCCCAGTTCTTGTATGCGTAAATAAATAAATCTTTAAAAAAATAAATGAAATATTCAGCATACAGCAGGTGCTTAATGCAAGGTAATCTATTATCAGCCATTCATATGTGTCAACCAGTAGTAAGTAAAAGAACTAGAAATTGCAGCACCATTGCATCCTAAAGATGTTACATCTTTGAGATGCCCCCCCCCACTCCTTAAATACCACAATTCTCCTTGCATTTCTAGAATCCAGATGATGTATATATTTATCGCACTGATTTCCATTGTGTTATACTCATAGGCCTTTTTGTTCTCTCATTAAACCAATGATGCCTCTAATAATTTATGAGACCTTGAATCCAGAAAATGTGTTATTTACTTCTCTCCAAGGAGGTACAGGCCCTCAAGACACAGTTTGGTGTTTCTTTTTTATCTCATTTTTTCACTAGATAGTAAGCCCATTCTGCTATTAGTGCCTTTGGTCCCCCAGTGGAAATGAAGACATGCTTACCGATTTTACTGAAAAGGAAAAATTAAGGTGGCTTTGAATGGACAATCACCAACATGAAATGTTTCAAAAGACAGAGTGGCTGCACGTTCCAGCACACTCTGCGGCCATCCCCTCTTTCACTATCCAGTCCAGCCTGGGAGGCAGCAGGTCCTTGCAGGCAAGGACCATGTCACAGTGAGCTGTTCACATTCAGGACTTGACCGAGTGTTAGGCAGAGTGGGTGTCTTTCTAATGGCAATTTAAAAATTGAACTGGAGAAACGTTTACATGAAATCAGTAAAAGACTACAAAAAATCTTCGGAACGGCCTCTGTTATAAAGAGTACATGGAAACAGATTAGCTTGAAATAGCAGCATGAGACTTAAGGAAGAGCTTCTGCATCAGAAGCTGTGAACACTGTGGGTTACCCACCACGATAATGCCTCATCCCTGAATTTATTGGCCAGGAGGTGGCAATGAATGGGGGGATGGGAAAACCTGACCTTCTGAACTTTTTTCTACTTTCTCTGTGGATGTTTTGCTACTGGTGACAGTTAGCCTTGACTATTGTTTTTTGTAGTTCAAAGCATTTCACAGCTGATGGTCACTATCAAGGACTGGTGTGGATTTCTATGCATCTAGAAAGCTGAGAAGCCTCAGAAGCTAAGGGTCTCCCTTGTTCAGAGACTTAGGGAGCTGGGAACTGCCCTTCCCCCACCAGTCCAGAATCTGTTCTCTTTTCAAGACATATGAGTTTTAGAAACCAAACGAACAGAACAAAGAAAACTTGTTTTGCACTGCAGGAAAAAACCAAACCAAACCAACAACTTTGCTTGACCTTTAAAACTCCCGTAAGCCTCAGGGCTGTTGGTTGTACCTTGGAATAACTCTGCTCTTTTGACTGAAAAAGAATGCTAATCAGCCCAGCTTTGCCAACCTCCATTTGTTACCCAGTTGCTAAGGGATCGCTAAAGAAGATTTGTGATCACAGATCACAGGTGAATGGAAATTTCCACCTGTGCTTTTGTTTGAAGTGATGAAAAATAGTTAAGAATATTTGAAGGGAAAAAAAATCCTCTTCGAGGCCTTTGTGCTTGAATTGTATTAAAGAGCCTCTCTGTTTCAAAGCCGAAGATCAGAAGAGGCAATAAACTGGTTTCTGCCATCCAGTAGTCCCCTTCCTTCCTGGCTGTGTTCTTCCTGTTGTCAGCTCTTTAGTGACCACTAAATATCTGATAATGGAGAAGATGCAGGACACATCACCCAGCTGTACACACTGCCTAACTTCACTTACCCTCAGTTCACGTTCCCCCACAAAATGGGGGAAAATAATAGGACTTTTTCTCTAGGATGACTGTGAGGATAAAACTCAGACACTCCTATCAGAAATGCTTAGTTAGTATAGTGTCTGCCCATAAAAAGTCCCCAGGAAATATTGGATACAATCATTCTTATTACTACCATTCTCACATGTCAGAATCTGTGGCTACAGTCTTGTTATTTCATAGCAAATGTGTATTTAATTTATTTTCCATTCTTAAAAGACTGCCTTCAGTGCAACTATTTTTGACCAGAGTAAGAGCCATGAGTAAGGAAGGCCACTGCATCTGAAAGCTTCATCTTGCAGGGTGCACGATGTCACATTGCTGTGAGCTCTGCCTTTGCTCTGCTCTTCTGATTAGTGGGCCATTGAGTCTGCTCAAAGTGACACGGAGGCCTGATGGAATGGTGGAAAGAGCTACCTTCCCCTGTACACTGGCAATGAAGTAATTCAGGAATATAACTGTCTTGTAACATTAAAGTGCCTCCTAATCCACCTGTAGCGCTGAAGGGGGCTGATAGTTACAGTTTCCACATGTTAAAAGACACTGGGGGGAGCCTCCTTATACAGACTTCTTGTCATAATTGTAAGATTATCTACGGAGGTAAAATCTTAGAAGTGGCCGAGCTGCAGGATCTGGCTATGTCTCTGCAGGTCATTATTATTGTCATAGGATGTATCTAGTAGCATAGTTTCTTCATCATCCCACCTCTACCCTCCACCAGCAGGGCTGTGTCAGAGCTGGGGGTAACGACCTGGAACCTAAGTTTCCCTTCATGCTCTTTTGACTTCTTTTATAGTTTCTCTTGTTTTATTCTGCTTCTTTTGTACTTATGGCCAAATATTACTGGAGTGTGAGGTGTGTGTGTGTGTGTGTGTGTGTGAGAGAGAGAGAGAGAGAGAGAGAGGGAGAGAGGGAGGGAGGGAGGGAGAGAGAGAGAGAGAGAGAGAGAGAGAGAGAGAGAGAGAGAGAGAGAGAGAGAGAGA